>JARHVA010007056.1:50000-60000 GCA_037957365.1 Torreya grandis
AATTTTTTAAATTTTTTGTCAAGTTCTTGGGATTTTAGCAGAAAGAGATGCCATATAAGTCACCAAGGCAATATCATGATTGATGGAAATGTCCTCAATCATGACATTACTGTCATGATTTGAAGCCTTGTAGGGTAATATGCAGTATTGTAATACCATGAGTCTAGAGTTATGATATTACAATATCATGACTCTAGACCCATGATGTTACAAAACCATGGCTTATAGAATCATGGTTTTGATAACCATGGGGTCAAGCAAAACCATTAGTCATGAATTGTGATGCTATCAAAATTGCCACTTAGGGTAGGATAACAATTAGTGGTTTTATTGTAGTTGGGAAAAAAGGGTAAGTGATGGGATGAGAGAATGGTTAGTTAAATGGATATATGGATTAGGGGGTGTGAGGGGTAATTAGTGTGGTTAGGTAAGGTGGGGGATCAATTAATGTTGTTGATTAGATAGATAGGTTTGGAGGTGATTAGGATATGGTAGTTAGTGGATGTTGAAGTTATATGTAGGGGTGATGGGATTAGTCAGAAATTCATGTGATTAGAAAGGGGGTTTAATGAGTTAGGGATAGTACGATGGGGGAATAGTTTGGGGTAATTAGGATTCTTGGGTAGGGGTAATTAGGGCAGGGAAAATGAAGCTAGTATAGGTGATTGTTGGGGGTGTATAGGATGAAAATAACATGAGGGATGTGTTGGGATAGGTTAGGGTGAGGTGATGAAAACATAGGTAGGATGGATTGGGTTTTGATGGTATTTTAGGTGTTTTTTGATAGATATGAGAGGTAATTTATGATAGATGTAGTGATAGGTGTATGGTGATAGGTGTAGGAGGACCTAGGAGTGATGGCATCTCAATCACAACATTTGATGGTGATCCATGAGATGCACTTGCTGACTAAGGTAGAGTATAGAGTGTTGGAGTTGATTGGTCTACATGATGTTGTAACTATGCCCATGATACATATTGACCATGTACTAGTTACTCTATTCATGAAATGGTGGTATTTTGAGACCAACACTTTATATTTTATCATAGGTGAGATGATAGTCACCTTAGAGGATGTCTACAGGATATTCCATTTATCAATGCCAGGTGATAGGTTATATTAGAGGTCACACACACTTTCTATGACATTATAGAGATTGGCCAAGGGTCTATGAGTGGGTGTGCATGTCAAGTGTGTTGATATTGATAGGTGTTTACATGAGGGGACCATTGATCAGCTGACATTTATATTCATGTATCTTGTTATTGGCATTCTTCTATTAGACAAGAGTGGGAAGTGGTTCCATCTACACTTGTGAGGCATTGTTGCTAATATGGTCTAGGATTATAGAGTTTTTCCTTAGGGACCTATAAAATTAGTGAATTTATACAAAGAGCTACATGTAGGAGAGTATAGAGGAATAGTGAACTTGGGGCCATCTGTGATTTTATAGATTTGGAGTGGGGAGCACATTACAATCCAATGACCTCTAGGCGCTCTAGTAGTAAGGCAACCTAACCATATTATGGTATTTGGTTAGTATATTCTACTAGGAGTACAGTGGGGTCATGCAGGTGAGATGGGGTTTTATCATGATCCATTTGATAACTTATGTCCTAAGCATAACACTTGGATGCCCTAGAGAGGATTATAGTTCAACTAGGATGATGATGTGATAGTGACCCAATATATTTTGATAGAGTATTATTTAACAGGATGCAATGATATGGTGATAGAGCGATATAGGTTAGATCATGTCCACAGGTAGTTTAGTTTTATTCAAGATGTACTAGAAGAGGATAACTTGTTTTCTTGGAGTGAATGGGAGAGGCCTCATTGGGGTAGGTCAATAGAGAGGTCCCAAGCATGGACTGATTATGAGAGTATTTCCCTAATGCCATGGGCTTTTTAGACATCTATCTTTGATACAAGTGTTACTTCCACATACACAACATCATGGAGACTATGGATTCTAGTGAGATTGACCTCTCCCAAGGTTATTATACAATGAGGGGTGCTTACAAGAGTTATATATGTGAGGGATAGATTGTAGAGGCAAATGAGATAGGCACCTTCACAACATAGCCAGGATGGGTAGGTGGATGTAGATGATATGGATGTGGATGAAGGTGGTGGTGGTCAGATAGTAACAACAAGATATACTGGGCCTCATATCCAAACATAGGTGTAGGTTGGTCCTCAAGTGTAGACATAGATTAAGCTAACACATAAATTGGTGGGAGTGGTGGTGGAGATGGTATAGGGTCCTCACAATAGCCATTATCAGAGAGTGAGAAGTCTTTTTTGGCCCAATTATAGACTAAGATTTAGGTTTGCCTATTAGATATTACTAAGATTACTTGGGAGAGGAACAAGCTATAACCATAGTTATAGATTGTGATAGTATAGATATATGGGTAATTGGCCTAGGCATAAGGATAGGTGATTGGGGTACAGGGATAGGTTAAATATTTATATGCCTAGATGACATAGATGTATGGATAGCTAGTCTAGGCATAAGCCCAAATTATAAGATTACAGGGATAGGTGGCCACCTTCCAAAGTTAGATTTAGAGCCATGATGCATAAATTACATGCTACCAAGACTAGATTACATAGGTGTAGGATTGTATTCAAAAATTGATAGGAGAGGTGGAGATGGCTGATAAGTCTAAGGATGAGGCTGACCTAGCGATGAGTGGGCATGGGATGGTGAAGGTGATGAAGAACATAATGAGATTGACCCATGAGGCTAGGTACTATCAAACACTCTATAAGGTAAAGGTGTTAGTTGAGTGATGTGTTCCTTCATTCTGAGTTAATTTTTCACATTCCATGCAACCTCCTACTAGAGAACCACCAAGACCACCAGGGCCACCAAGGCCATGACCATGAGGTATGATATGCATATCTATGGGATTTTTGTATTGTAGATCATTCTTTCCTCATGGCCCATGTGTTGTATCTATTTTTTGACATGGACTCCATGTGGACTCTTTTATATTATTTATATATATGATGATTTTTTAGATGATGTGATAGACTATATTTTTGCATTGATGATGATATGATTATATTGATATACATGTTAGTTTTGATTATATGATGGGATGTGATTAGATTAGATGTGATGTGTTTTATTGCCATTTTTATTTATGGATCTTTGTTAGATGGATGTGATGATATGATGAGTGTATTTATGATGTGATTAGATGTGTGATGTTTTAGATGCATGATGTAATGGACTTATTTACTTATCTGATTTGTGATTTTATTCTATATGATGTTAGATGAGACTATGTGATGGATGCATATGTTTATGAGCTTGTGATATGAATGATAAATATATGTAGATGTTTTATTCATGTTGGACATGGTTAGATGTGATGTTGTATAAATTATTTATATGCATGGTTTCGTGTTGATAATGTTATGTGATATGATGTATGTGATTTAATTGTGATGTTCATAGATTTATTTATTTGATGTATATGGTATGTGATTTAGATATGGGATTATTGTGATATGAGATGTAAATGAGTATCTAGATGAAAGGATTGTGGATAAAAATATTAATCCCCATTTAATTCATGATGTCTCATAATGTAGGTTGGGGTAGGTTCCCTCCTACACCATGGAGGTAGGATAATGATAGGATAAGATGGTGGTAGGCTAGATGGGATGGGAGTAGTCTAGATAAGGCAAGTGATAAGATGAGGGGGTGGATGAGATACATGGTGATTTTGGAAGCCATTGATAATGTTTGCAATCATTTTTAATATTGCATTATTAAGTGTGTCGTATGACATGAGACAAGTCAAAGACATGTTAAACATCTAGTGCATAAGGTAAATCTATTTGAAAGTGACCTTACCCGAGCAAATCATCAAGGGTCTCCAATACCATATTTGTTCGACAAAAACATAACAAGATAAAATATATACAAAAGGATAACAAGACTTATTAACTAAACAAGATAATATAATCAATATGTACATGATTAACTGAACAACCACACACACTCAAAATATACAATCATTCACATAAGATAATATAGATTAAAAATAGGGACAAGGATAAGGATATACAAGGGGACATTGAAGTGATGAGAAATGATTATGGATAATGTATGTAGTGATAATAAGTAGGTTATGTACATAGGGTATGTGGTGCCAAAAATTATTAATTTCAAAACAAGATTTTAACAAATTCAAAAAGTAACCAGGCATGAGGTTTAAGATGATCGCTTGAGATTCGGTACCATAATGCATATAAGACCCAAAATAGAAAACCTAATTTTGACCCTTCCATAATGACAACGTTAGTGGGAAGTTGTATACCATGGTATTAGAGATAACAAGATACAAATGGAGATGGGATTTGCTTTGAGGCTAAAAGGAGACATACTTGTCAAAGAGGATGTGATGGGGTGATATGACAGGGAATAGAAATAACGATGTGATAATATTATGGATAAGAGATTCTAAATATTTTCCCCAACAAACATCCCTATCACTAAATAAGCAATGACTTATTATTTGTGTCAAAAACATTTTTCTCGTGTTACTACATAATAACCTATGATAGATGCCCATAATTAAGACCAGGGGTAGGAATAGTTTATTTTACCAGGACATCAAAAACTTGTTTTCATCACGGTACTTGACCAAGGTGTTAGAAGACTAGTTTTCACCATTGGATACTTTTTTTATTTTCTTTGAATATTTGGGCATCTCAATTTATTAGATAAGGGTAAGATGTAAGAATGCCAATACTTTATTGATCTTCAAATGACATCTATTCTAGAGATAAGTGATGTTTCGATCATTTCACTATTGCTAGATGTATTAAAGTCTTGGTGGTATTTATTGATTCTTAATTTAACATCCTATGCACACTTTAACTAGGGGTCTTTGTAACCTCGATGAGGGACAATGCTACATAGGGATTTGAGATATGGTATAGATGGGAGCATGTAATGATTGTGATGATGGGATATAATATATGAATGAGGAATATGATTAGGATGGTTGATATGATGGGATGGGGAGAGGAAATGAGGTTTAATAGTTGCATACACCATTAGAAATGGTGAAGGTGATTATTGAGATTGGTGTCATGTGATTAAGGGATCCAAGACCTTTTAATTTATTGATTCTTTAATCCAAACATTAAGAGGATGGTTAGCCATACAATTATTAATTTTTAAAATATTTTAAATTATTGATGGGGCTTGACTTTGACTACACCCTGGTGCTTGATTCTGGACTTCACTATAGGTGATTGATTTTTAACTTGATAGGTGATGATTATGTTGATGTTGACATTCCCCTAGAGCTTGATTTTGGGCTTCACTAGGTGAAGATGCTTTTTGATTAGGCTGATCATTTGACTTTTCTTGAATTTGAATTATAGGATCAAAGATGATTTGATCATAATTTATGACTTTTGGAATTGGTCTTAGACCTTTATATTTTTGGAACATGATGTTGAATGTATAGAGGAATCCAATGATGCATGTTACTATTCATCCCTTATATGGAGTGGGATATAAGGATTATGGAGGTGAGGTGGATGATTAATGGTGTGTGATTTATTAAGGGTATAATAAGCAACATAGTCCTCATAACTATCATTAGGAGCCCTAGCCTTAACATCAAAGAGTGTATCTTCAAGAATCTCAAAAGGATCACTAAGACTAGTTGTAGTATGTGCATCCAAAATAGGATCAGATTCACTCTAAAAATATTTAATAGATAGAGCTTGTTGTAGCTCTTTTATAACTTCATCATACTAATTGAAATCTAAAGGTATGACTGGTGACATTTTAGAGGTTTCTAAAAGACAGAGATTATCAACATTTACTACAATATTGATGAGGGATGATATTGCTAATGAGGAATATGATCTTGGCATTAACCATGATCTTAGTACAAATAAGACTTTTGTCAACTCTAATGATGACTTTGGTGTACAGGATGTTATGCTTCTAGTATAAGAGTGATTGTCTATAAGTGACCTCTCAACATGGGGTTTATGAGATTATAAGTGAGGGGGAGATAATGGAGGAATAATGGATTTGATAGAGATAGGCTCATGGAAGGGTTCATGAGGACCAGGTTCATGGGGAATAAACTTGGAATTGATGGAGGATTTACCAAAAATAGTAGGGTCATGGAGGATGGATGTGGGATCTCGACTTTGGTTTGAAATGGGAATGGCTTGATCATAAGTGAGAATGGGATCTTGGAATTCTTCTTCTTATTATCCTAGGAATATAGACCCATCTGGTTCATCCTCAATTAATATGTCACCATGGTTGATGAGGTCTTGAACATAGTCTTGGAAATTATGACATTAATTAATGGTATGCCCTCAGGTTTGGTGATATAGACAATATTGAGTATCTTTATACCTAGATGGCTTAGGCTTAGTGGGGTCATGAAGTTGTATGCATGGATATTCCATCATGTTAGTAGTAACAATTTATTGGAAAAGGGATTCTAGGGATATAGGAAGGGGAGTATACATACCCACTTCACTTTGTGACTTAAATGTAAAAGCATTGGATTTTATATCAGATGGTTATTGATGTGACTAGGTGGATAGACTAGTAGTAGATGAGGTAGCCAAGATTAAATTACCTTTGCTAATAGAGGATGGGGTTTGAGATGGAATATGACTGGTGGATGAAGGATTTAATAGCTAGTGGGTATGGAATAGAGGTAAGGTGAGTTGAATGGGGATAAATCCTTTGGGAAATTAAACACCCAAATCATAGAGTCATAAGAAGAATAAATGTGGGTTTTCATCAAAATACTTATTAAACTAAGAATCTTGTGAACTGGGAAGGCCATAACTATGATGATGATTAGTGTATGGGGGAATTGGATGGGATGGGGATGAGGGTTGATGGGGGACTTGCTTAGAAAGTGAATTTAGGCTTATGGGTTCAACATCATTAGGAAGGTAGGCACCCATCTTCAATAGTCATATGAGGAATTCATTTTTATTATCTGAGATGTATTTATTGAGTAGGGAAACCATATTACTAAATGATGAGGTTGACCCTAATAAGCTAGGGTATTATGGATGGAGGAGGATGTGGGATGTTGGTTTTGGTTCAATATAAGCAAGGTTAGAAGGTAGGTGAGCACCCATTTTTAATTCTTGCAAAATGACGTCATCCTTGTTAGCTAAGATGTATTTCTCTATGAGACTTGGGTCCAAATCCATAGGGATAGATGATAAGAGATGGATGATAAAGAGGTTTGATTAGAGATGGTTTCCTAAACAAAGTAAGCTTGAATGACTAAGCTAGTATGATAGATGATGATGAGAATAGGATGGATGAAATGCGACTAAGATGGTATAGGACTAGGATCAGATTTCAGACTAATAGTATAATAGGTGTTAATGACCTATCAACAATGCCTAGTTTTCAAAATAGTAAAAAAATTGGATTTTTGATGGGTACGTAAATTCAAACTAGTAAGATGATGATTGGATTTATGCTAGTTATGAGTAGGCAAGATGTTTTGACTAGAGACTATTAGATTAATGATTGATGGATTGCTAGATTGAAATTGACAAAGTGATAAGATGCTAGTAGGATACCAAATAGGTTTGAGATATGACCAATATAATGAGTGATAGTGGATTATAATTATATGATAATATTAAAGGATAAAAATACGAGCTCAAACCTTATACTAAATTTCTCAAGATGGGATGGGAAAAGATTATGTGATGAAGGTGATAAGGATAAAGGGATTAAAACAAGGTCAATTATATGCAGATGATGATGAAATGATAAGGGGTAATGTAAATGAGACATGGATGGTTTGGATATGGGTGTGACCAAAAGAGCCAAGATAGGATGAGGTTAAACTAGATGGGGGATGAGGTGACTAGGTGGGGGCAAGGTCAAGATAAATGATTAATTATGGAAAAAGTGGACTTTGGACAAGATGTGGATGTCATGATTTGATTAGGAGATGCAAGTGATGGGGGCTATAGTGGATATGATTAGACTATGAAGAGATTAATATAGGGTGGTGATGGGAGATAGTATGAGATATGTAAAAGGATGCACAAAAGATAATATATATAATGGATGATGACAAGGATGTTTATAAGATGATGAGGCAAGGATATATAGAATGATTTGTGCAAAGGGCCTAGATACATGTGTATAGGTTA
Source organism: Torreya grandis (assembly GCA_037957365.1). Classification (NCBI taxonomy): domain Eukaryota; kingdom Viridiplantae; phylum Streptophyta; class Pinopsida; order Cupressales; family Taxaceae; genus Torreya; species Torreya grandis. The sequence goes on from JARHVA010007056.1 coordinate 58,204, forward strand.
AATAAAAGGCTGACTTAGCTCATAAATAGCATGATTCTAACATGACACACACCCAAAAAATTAGACCATAAACCTATGATTAGTAAACATAAGTGTGTAGAACCTGATGCTCGTATCATCTAACAGCTTTACAAGTGAGGCTATAGACTAGTGACCCATTATGTAATCAATCAAACACTCTTGAACCCATTTTCACTTAATGGATTATTAGGAGTTTATCCTACCTCTTGTAGAAAAAATTATATTATATCCAAAGGGTCCTAAGCTAGTTTTACACCAAGTGTTTAGGGTAACCTCTAATATACATGAAGGTACAGTGGGGCCCAAGTTCATATAGGATGTTTTCTAACCACCTTGCATATTGGCTCTTAATTTCCCCTCACTCCATAGAACCTTTTATGGGGAATTCCACTTAGGTTCCTAATGACAGCTCTCTTGATATTTAGACTCCACCAGAACACAAAGTTTTGTCTAGTGCATAGTGGTGAAATCCACATCATTGACCCCTAGAAAATAAAAATAGGGAAGGTTTATTAGTGATTTTGATATTCTAAGAATCACTAGAAGGACACAAGGAGGATATCATACACCATCATAGCCCTTGGGTGATAAATAGGTAGACCAAAAAGATTAATTAATTATTTAGATATGAGATATACACAAGATTTAAGAATATAAAAGATGAAATGATTAAAGAGATATATACAAGATGTAAGATAAAATTATTAAAGTGATTCAAAAAATTATTTTCAAAATTCCATAAGGAGTCTTTGACAGGTGACCTAAAAGCACATGGTTAGTTGTTTCAAGTGTCACTTTTAGAAAGGCAACCTGTAAGATAGTGATTAGTAGTTTGACTAATGATCTTAAGGGGAAACCTACAAGATATAATGTTAGACGAAAATAATGACCTATAAAAGAAGAAGTAAAAAAAAACAAAAAAACATCTAGCTTCACCCCTATAGGAAACAAGATGTTAGTCTAATAGGCCTTAAAAAGAACACCCTAAAAAAATCATGATTTGGCTCTATAACTTCTTTGGGTGAGCGAGCCACTATGTGGGGGTCTTGGGGTAGCACCCCCCAATGGGGTCAAGGGGTAGATCCCATTGAGGGGTCTAGGGGAAACAAATAGTTATTTATGATAGTTAGGCAAAAATGTGACTATTAGATTAATATTTTGATTACCAGGGCAATATCATGATTAAGTGATTAGCAATTTTGTAAGAAAATTGTACACTTCAAAAGTTTAGATTTTCTACCAAAATAGAGACTTTGATGATATAGACTAATCTATATTGGATATAAATTCTTAAGGATTATGCATAAATAATGTTATGGAAAATTATGTATCAAAGTTTTAGATGAAGACAAGATTTTTGTAGCAGAATGGACAAACCCACACATAGTTGGCATAATGAAAAGGTATTTCCTATTAGATTTGTCCTAAAATTTGTTTAGTTCTTGAAGATATAAAGCAAAAGTAGTCTAGTTTCCTTTCATATTGATAGCACACAGTTAATACACAACATATTATATAGATAAAACCCCTTTAAAATATGTGATTAACAAATATATTTTCAACCACTTAAAGTAGTTAAATAAACTTCTAAAAGGGTCTATATGGTCCCTAATTTTCTTGAAAAATAGAGAATAAAAAAATTGACACCCAGATTAAAGATTCAATGGATAAATATTGGCATATTTAGACAAAATTATAAAATTACAACTATAATTACAATATTATGATTCTCATAACAATATCATGATTCATGAAGTTGTGGTTTTGCCGATAGTT
>JARHVA010007056.1:65000-157500 GCA_037957365.1 Torreya grandis
CTTAAAAAGAGCCCAATAATGAAGATACTTGCTCTCAATAAAAGATTTGGTGAAAATATTAAAAATTTAATTTGTTGTCTAGATATAGTAGAGATCAATGACTTTTTCATGGATGAAATACTAAATGAAATTCATGTGAGTCTTAATATGCTTGGTTTTTTGATGGAGGACTGAATTCATGTAATTCTAGATTATGCTTTGGTTGTCATAGAAGATGACTATTGGTCGTTGAAACTAGATGCCAGACTCATTGGGAATATCATAAATCTAAATAGACTCAATGGTAGAATTAATATCTCCTATGTATTCTAAGTCAGTAAAAGATAAAGTAATATCTTTCTAATTCTTACTTGACCAAATAATCGACCCTGAACCAAGAGAGAAACTATAGCCTAGAATATAAGTATGATTTTGAATATCACAAGCCTAATCTTAATCTATATAACTAATCAAGTTAACATCAATGTACACTCCATAGTGAATCCCAAAATAATTAGTACCCTAAATTTAGTGGGTAATATTCTTAGCTAATTTCTATTGAAACTCATGTGGATCCTACAAAAATATAGAGACCATGCTCATTGCATATGAAATATTAGGGCTAGTGTGAGTAAGGTAGATGAGACTACCAATAAGTTATCAATATGAGGTAGAATGAACCAAAGGATATGGAAAATAAGCCTCAAGATTTACACTAGATAGAAAAGGAGTCAAAGTTGACTTATATTTAGTCATGTTAAACCATGTAAATAAATCAAGAGGATACTTGGATTATGTAATAGTGATCCTAGAGTTAGACTGATAAATTTTAATACTGAAGTAGTGAAAAAAATCCAAGTCAATTATTAAGAACCTATAAGAAAAAATAATTTTCACTATTGTGATGGTGGATGAAGAACTCCCTATGATTAATGGGTCATCCACATAGAGAACTAGAATCAAAAGTGAATCATCCTATCATAATATGTAGACATTCATATCAAAATGGCATCTAGTAAACCCATCCAAAAGAATAAAGGAGTCCATATTGGCATATCAATCTAGAGGAGCTTGTTTGAGGCCATATATAGATTTATGAAGTTTAAAAACAAAGGAGGAATCTTGCATAAATCTTTGTGGTTTATCCATGTATATTTCCTCTTTGAGGTCACCATGAAGAAAGACACTCTTCACATCCATATGATGAATTTCCATGTGATGTGTTAGGGAAATGGTGAGAGTGAGTCAGATTGATTTCATTTTGGCAAGTGGGGTGAATGTCTCATTATATTCAATCCCAGGTAACTAAAAAAATCCTTTGTTACCAAACATGCTTAAATCTTCTCTATAGACACATCTATTGTAAATTTTTTTTGGTAGATCCACTTACATCGAACATGTTTTCTTCCCTTAGGAATAAGGACTAAATCCCTAATGTTGTTCCTCATTAAAGAACCATAATCCTCTTTCATAGAAGTATCACACTTAGTTGTGTCTAATGGCTCATGAAATGAATTTGGATTAGAAGTAGATGTAATAAAATCATGTGGGGCATCTTAGAATTATGACCGTGTTCACTTAGTGTCTAATGGATCTCCAACACATTGGCCAACACTTTGTAGTATTTATCTATCCCAAAGATGGAAAGTGCTCAGAGAGTGAGGAGGATATGTGTCATCCTCTAAATATATTATGGGAGAAGAAGGAGGTGAGTACTCATCACTACTCTCATCATTCGAACTAGAAGAAAAATATGGGTCATTAGGAAGATGCTCAGGTAGATTTGAATCATCAGAACTGTTATCAAATCCCAATGCATCTAAGGAAGGAGGAGTGTCATGTGTGGAGTTTGGATGACCCTTTTGAAATTGAACACTCCTTTAAATGAACAACTCATGAGTGGTGGGATGGAGAAGCATGTATCCATTAACATCCTCAGGATATCCAATGAAGATGTAAGGCTAAATCTGAGGTTACATTGTCTTATGTTTTTTATTTAGAATGTGGGCCATAGTAGGAGATCCAAATACTTGAAAGTAATTAACTATGGGTTTCTAACTACTGTAATCTTTAAAACAAGTGACTCCCTTCAATGGTTTATGAGAAACTTAGTTTTGGATATAACAAGCACAATTTATGGCCTTAACCCAATACTGAGGTGCAAGAGACTTGGATGTAGCATACAATTGGTCATTTCCTTCAAGGACCTGTTCTTACACTTTTTAAAACCATTTTATTGAGGACTATATGGAGCTTTATGTTAGAGTTCAATGCCCTTTGATGTGTATAATTACTCAAAATGGTTACTGACATACCACCATTGTCAATATGCAAAATTTTGATGGTTTTACCTAACTATTTTTCTACAAGTGCCTTTAAGTCCTAAAAATGATCAAAGATATCATATTTATGCTTAATAAAGTAAACCCAAGTATACATCAAAATTCATCAATGAAAGTAAGCATGTATTTAGTCCTATTGAATGAAGGAGTTAGACATGGCATAACAATGTCAATGTGAACTAGTTCAAATATCTATGTATCTCTCCATGATTTACCTTTCCATAATTTTCCTTAGGATGCTTACCAAGTATGTAACCTTATAAAACACCAGTATAAAAATGAATATGTGGTAACCTTGAAACCATGTCTGAGGGTTGAGTTACTCTAGGTAGTGATAGTTGAGATGGTTGAATTGCTCATGCCATAATTTACTCATCCCATCTGAATGAGTGAGAAGTGTAGTAGAGGGTTGATATAGAGAAAAATGTGAAAAAGTATACAATCTTAACTAGTGATCTACTTTTCAAAATGCAACTATGGAATCACTATCTACTTCCCTAATAACCACTGAAGTGGGTGTGAACTCAACTCTCTTAATCAAACTAATGTGAGTGATATGATAAATAGATAGGATATTGGTGGATAATGAAGGAACACATACAATACCTTAAAATGTCCCATCATTCACTTCAATATATCATTTCTCACTAAATTTTGTAGAAGTATCATCACACAACAAGATGGAAGACATAGAAAAAGACTTCAAGGACGAGAACATGTCTTATGATGAAGCCATTTAGTATGAGGCACTAGAGTCAATTACCCATGTGTAAGGCTAGGATGCAACTATAACACATGCTTTTCCCTTTTTACTATCTTTGGCCTTAGAAGACTCTTGTGTTGATCAACTTTGATTAGAAGAATTAGGGACATTTGTATTGTGCTTCTTGATCATCATAGTACTTAGAAGCATGTATGTCCAAGGAGGTGAACCAGGTTATAGATTTTGAATATACATTATATTGTACTCATTCATCATGGTGGGAAATGCGTTGACCTTATTTTCTAATTTGGACAACATGCAAGGAAATTTTATACATACAGTTTGGGCATATAAAGGAGATACATTTGATATTAACGTTCTTTGGGGAGACTGCCATATAAAGTACTTGAATAGATGTGAAAAAGAATGGATATAACAAACATCACTTCTTCTGCTATGATTATGGATGAATGCATTATTTTCCACCTTGAATTCATGGCCACGTGCATGGTACATAGTTAGTGAAACCAAAAGAAAGATTGTGCACTACATGAAGGTCAATGGATATTTCTATGATACCTTCATGTTCAATTCATAGGATGAAAATTTGAATGCATCAATGGAAGTCATGTACGTGGCAGTGTTAAAAAAATGATGCACAAATGGAAGATAGGTTTTGAAAGATGAACCATGAAGAATACTATAGGAATGTTAAACTATTTGAAGAGGGATAATGGTCAAACTAAAATGGAGAAAAAAGTGCAAGTTACACATAAGACTTGGAAGACATTTATGTTTAGAATCAAAGTCATGAGAAATTTCTATGCAAGGTTACAAGAGAGCAAGGACTGAATGAGGAAACATAGTATCTAAATGTGGAGAGTACACTAAGGAAAGAGTAGTCTAAGGCATGGATAAAGATAAGGATGAGTATTGCTAATGTCCACTGCACATGAATAACGAAAGCATGGGAACAAAAGAAGATCCTTATATGGAAATAATTAGATACTATTGGATGGATGCAGAGTTTGTGTGCATCGTAGAACTCACCAAAGAGTTCAAGGACTTGTCCACATAGAAATGCAACTAGATGAAAGGGTTGCATGACTTTTGGGGTATGGCCATCAAGTTATGCAAAGGCATGAAACCTGTAAGGAAGAGGCCACATAGGGTGAAGCCAAACCTCAAGCAAACGTGAAAGAAGACATAGATAAAATGCTCAAAATTAACATAATATATCCAGTGGAAGAATTTGATTGTGTTTCCTATGGTGATAGGTATCAAGAAAGATAAATGGATCAAGTTGTGTGTGGAATACCAAATACTAAATGATGTGTGTACAAGATCCTTTCCCAACATCATTCATATAGGAAGTGTTGGAAGGAGTAGCTAGCTTTGAAATCTACACTTTCATAGATGGACTTTAGGGTATCTCCAAGTACAAATCATGGATGAAGGTAAGTCTAAGACCACTTTTACTATGGAGTGGGGATCGTTTGCAAACAACGTGATCTCATGAACAATTATGTGTCACCCTCTTCGTGCTTTAAATTATCTTAATCATGATTATGTCACATTACATGCATAAAAAAATATGTATATGTGTGTGTTGAATTCTTTACAATCCACCTTATATCTAATATAATTTTGTTTTAAAACCAATTATATTTTATAACCATTATAACCTTCAAATTGAATCCCTTATTAAAATCAAAAAAGAAAAAAGAAAGAGAGAGAAAACAAACCCAAAAAAAAACAAAAACAACATATAACTTGATTGTATACAAGTTGCTCAAATTCATGTAAAAGACCATTATCATCAGCTCTTTCTTTTTTAACTTTTAACTTTTTCTGTTAGATATTAATGGTATAACAAATCATCCTCCTCCCTGGTCAAACCATAACCCTTTCAATTAATTATATACTTTCAAAAATCTACTGCTAATCATCTACAGAAGCAGAGAATTCATGTACTGCTAATCTACTTCTAACCCTTTCAATTATTAATAATAGTGATTTCATGTATTTTTATGGATTCACAGAAGCAGAGATAAATCTAGTGCTAATCATTGATTATTCTTTGGTGGATGGGTTTCTGGCGCATTGAAATCCACATGAAATTAGGGCCGTGGTCATAATTGTAAGGAGCCACGATTTTTTAAAAAGAAAAACTAGTGAATTCCGGCGTTGAGATGGCGCCTTTGAGCTTCTTGTTTGCATGGCCGATGATTGACTTCTTCTTTGCTGATTGAACTGCCTGCGCTTCCAAACAAACACTTTTCAGATGTGGATGTTTTCTCGCGAAACTTGTGAGATTCTGTGTTTCAGCAATCAATCCTGCAAATAATCTAATTCTTTTATCCAAAACCTCACCACCACAAAATTAAAAAATATATAAAAAACTAATTCTTTTATGCAATTAATTTCTCTGTAACAAGAGACCTCATCTGGATGTTGCAAGGTAAGCATCAGACACAGGAAACCCGTTGACTTATGGTGTGTGCAATGTTTTGTAGCGTGCCATAACAAGCATTGTCTATTGGTAAGGAGACCACATCCCGTGGGCCATTCATAACAACAGAACAAAGTCACTGTATACCTCAACATCACAGACAAGGCATTAATTCCTGACAAGAAATCCAGACTTCTATTGTGGCCATTGTTTCACTCTCATTTTTCTATATTTTGAAATTTTAGTGAAAGCTTAATAATATGGTTTAAACTTAATGTAATGATCCTTCTTACCTTTTCTTTTTAAAAAAAACATGGTTTATATTTAATAAAATTAATTTAATAATATAAAAAATGAATATTAATCATTCTTTACTAAATTAAATATAAATGGTAATTCTAAAATTAAGAAATAGAATAAGGTTGATATTAATTAGTAAGTTCTACCATTAAGATGGTTCAAACTTAATTTTGATAGAGTTTGTCGAGGAAATCCAAGAATTTTTTAAGCAGGTTGTGTGATTAGGGACTGCAATGAGTCTCTCATCAGAACTGCATCCATTAAATTGTTGGATGCAACTAACAATAAATTTGAACCCCAAACATCGGTGGTAGGTATTGATCTTGCATTTGAATGTGGTGTTCCATAAAACTACATTTTATGCTCCATCACAAGTGCTTCTATACTATCTTGTGGTCATTAATGGGACTAGACACTGGCCTTCTTACACCCCAAACCTACTATATTCATGGTTTAATATGGAGGACAAAATAGATAAATTGGGAAATGAGTGGAAAATAGACTCTTTTTATTGTTTTGTACACAATCCAAATATGCAATAAGATTTTAAAAAACATTATACGTCTAAAATAAAAATTATTTTAGAAACCCACTTTCTTCTTACAAATAAAATATTCTTATGAATAAGATCATGTAAGGGTAACTTCGCAAACCCAATTCTTTTTAAAATTTATGGAGGAATAAAATTACTTTAGTAATATTACCTAATATTAACTATTTTAATGCATCAATAGTACTAATCTTATATATATATATATATATATATATATATATATATATATATATATATATATATATATATATATATATATAAAAGTATGTATGTATGTATATATATGTATGTATATATATGTATGTATGTATATGTATGTATATATATGTGTGTGTGTGTGTGTGTGTGTGTGTGTATATATATATATATATATATATATATATATATATATATATATATATATATATATATATATATATATATATGTATGTATGTATATGTATATATATACATATGTATATATGCATATATGCGTGTGTGTGTGTGTGTGTGTGTGTGTGTGCACATATATATGTGCACATATACATATGCACACACACACACACACACACACACACACACACACACACACACACACACACACACACACACACACACATAAAGGCAAACAATAGAGATACAAGGCCTACTCTTCATGCCAGAAAAAAAAATTGACTTAGAGCAACATAAAATATGGCATGGCATGGCAATGAAAAAATAAGGCAACTTAAAATACCAATAGAACATATTATAAATAGATAGGAATATGCTGTGGCCTTAGAAGGAGGAGTTGGTGGATCATCCTTGAGAGGTTGGGCACTCCAAGGATAAGGCCCAACTAAAGGAGGATCAAGTGCCACCCAACTATCTTGAATAAGGCCTGGGGGAGCCAAATAAATAATAATGCCTCAATCAGAAGATGGTTCAACAATATTGCCAATTGGACCATTTCTTTGCACATACAAGCTCCATTGGGACAAGCCAAAAATAAACTTCCCATGAGGCAATGATGAACTTCACCCCCCTTGATGAAGAGGAGTGAATAAGTTTTTATAATTGGGCAAGTGGCTTCGCCAGTCTTGGGGCACTAAGATAGGAGATTCATGTGTTGAAAGGTCTAGGAGGATGCAACTCATAGTTTACAAGAAACACTTCCCCAATGGTTGAGTAACTTATGTAGGTGTTGAAATTCAAGAGTTGCCTTCTCTTCTTCAACATGTATTTGTATAACAACTAAAGAGACAACAATCACTTTTGTCATTAATAGAAAAGAGACAAGATGTGTCTTCATTAAACATAGCTAAATATCTAGCTTTTCATAATTGAAATAATATAATAGCCATGATAAAATTTCATAGATAAACTATATATGTCGGCCATTGAGCATTATCCCCCAAAAAAGACCATTCATTAAAATAGTGGTTTTGGGTGGAAGGCCTAAAGGAGGCTATGAATCTAATGCCAAGCAGATTGGGCTTTGGGGCAAGTCCAAAAGAGGTGTTTGAAAGATTCTAGTCTTGGACAAGTAGGAGATTTGGGTTGAGTAATTCCAATATGTAGAAGGTGCTACCTAAGAGGAAGACCCTCATAAACTAGGCACAAGACAAAGAGAGTGAGTTTGGGATTGAGCTTAGCATTCCACATTTTGTTAAGTTTGACAAATCAGGGCTCAAGTGAAGAAATTAAGATCTAGCACTTATTCAGCATGTCCAAAGCTAAAAAGAACCAGCTCATGACTTAATCGAGGAGATATAGAGAGTAATTTTTAAAATAAATGTTGTAGTTCGATCTCTAATCTTTCCACCAAGTTTGTGGAGATTGCAAACCCATTTTATGCAGCATAACATCAAGAATCATCTCTTGAATGTGCATAATAAAAAGCAAGTCTGAATTGATTAATTTGTATTTATCCTTTAACAAAGACCAAAAAATCTACTCACAATAAAATATCATATCTTTAATCCTATGAATACTTTTTCAAAACTTTAATAGTGTCAATTCTACTAAAAGAAAATTTAAACTGATCATAACCAAAAAAAAAAACCACCAAATATTTTGATCAATAAAAAATAATCTAATCCCCAAAAAACCAAAACAACAAACCAACCAACCATCACCCACCCATTTTAAGTAGAGTTTAAAAGCTAGCCTCCTTCGCACCACTTACTCATTAAAACACATTCCAAGAACAATTATACCCTTTAGAAACGACAAAAGCAACACTCAAGATTCCGCATATTGTTTGACCTAGTGCTATATAATCAGAGTAAAGGAACAGTGACATCACTGACTACTCCAAAGAAATATATTAATCTTGTCGTGCATTACGTATTTATATATATGCATTTGAAGTCGTTCCGTCTGTCGTATGTTATGTCCAGTCTAAGGAAAGAAATTTGAGAACTGTATAAACATCCATATCCATGTTGGAAGATAATCAATCGCTCAAATGTGTAAAAAAACAAAAGTTGCTTAAGTACATCCATTATTTCATCTCATGAGAAACATCTTTCTACAAGCCATTCTACTGCTGCTGTTTTTTCACACGTTTGTGTTTTCCTGTTTTCCTCATATTTCAAACGCTTTTCACACGTGAGTGTTTTCCTCATATTTCATTTGCCAATCTTGTGAGAAAATGTTTTCCAATCATATTATAATTTCCCTTATAATATTTCATTCATAATTAAATGTAATTACATCAGATTTTAAATTTGTAACATTTTTAGACGAACTAGATTAGGATACTAGGTGATGCTCTTGCTGATATTTCTGTCTCCAACCTTTAAATTCTTTAGACAGAGAGACATTATAAATGAAAATGATGATGACATTGTCTTGCACAGAGTATACAACGACATTGTTTTTGCCCAATTACTTTGACAAGTGGCAAGCTAGCAGACAAAGTCTACAGGTCATGTTTATCGACATTACAACACACCAGGTGGCAGTGATTTAAACATATCTAAGGTAGTATGGTCTCCGTTTCTATGCTAGTGTCCATGAAAGTTTTCAAACAGAGATAATTCTTCTATATTTTAAGTTACTTATTACTAATAAAAATATGTGTGGCCATTGAGTTTGAATTTAATGGTGGGAAGTAAGGAGTTTCAATTATTGATTTAGTTTCCAATTTTATAGATTTTTTTTAAGACACTTTATAAAATAGTGTGGGAATATTTGAAATTAGAGGTTAAACTTTTTTTATATGCATTTCAAGATATTTTTGAATGTTGTGGTGTCAAATTTATGTACATTTTAAGATGTATTTTAAATTTATTTTAATTTTTAAGATTTAAAAAATAGATCAATTTATATTGGTTGAGTGTCCAGTAATTTAAGTTTGGTATTTCAAAACTAACATTCTTAAGGGTTTTTTATGTAGAGAGGTAAGGTATAGGGAAAGATTTTAAAAATTGAATTTTTAATTAGTGGTGATATTAAAATGGTGATGTTTACTTTTCTTTATAATAAATTTTTTTTTTTTTCAAAGACAAAAACTGTTTAAAAATGATTTAAAAATGTTTTTTTCTAAACTATTTTCTAGTCAATTAATTATTTTTTATAATATTTTTAAATTTATTAATTTAAAAAAAGATAAAATACATTAATTAATTAATTTTACTTTATTGAATTATATATAAATATTTTCTTTAAAAAAACTTTATAGTTGTAAAATTGAATGATTAATACTATTCGAGATTAATACATGTAATTGAATATGAAAAATGTTCAAATATTCTCTTAAAATTAAAAATTTATACTAAAATCCATATTAAAATTAATAAAATACTCAATTTATTTGAAATGATTAAAATAATTTGGATTGTCATTAACATGATTTTATTGATAAATATCATTTTGTTTGAAACCCCTCTCCACCCTTAAATTACAAATTTATAATTGAAATAATACTTCAACCTTGTGTTACAAAATAGTTTATGCTTATTGTGGTCATCTTTTCATCAATCTCACTAGATGGGAATATGATTTTCATTTTAGAAATAAAATTAATAATATCATATATTAAACATAAATAATAAATGTATCTATTAATATTATTATGGTAAAATAAATGATTTTTATCATATTGTTATTATTTTTATTTATTTTTTATAATCACATACTTAAAAATGTACATAATACTATTTTTAACTATTAACATAAAAAGTGTCACATTTCTATGTTTTCAACTAAATTAATGTTTAATTATATAATTATTTATAAATCCACAAGACTTAATAAAACACATCAAATTTTTATTGGAAAATACACTTATATTTGTAGTAGAAATATTTTAAATAAATTTGGTTGAAATCTCTATGCATAAATCCAAGTTGGAAGAAATAAACTTGAAGTTTATTGAACCATGTGAAGCTCGTTGTTTCATCCAACCATTGTTGTACAATTACTATAGAATATTTTATTTTATTATATTATTCTTTTGAAAAATTTACGTGTACTATTTAATTTTAATCATAATAAAAAAGTTTATATCTTTGTACACCTAAAAATTGATCTTGTTCTACATATCCCTTTTCTCTTTGTGTTTTGATATGGTAATCCATTCCAATTGAAATATGTGAAAGTGTCTTGATCATAGAAATAGTCCTTCATGATTTCTTTCAAAGCACCATCAAGCACATGAAATCAATTATTCAAATTATTGAAAATTTTCACTATACATTGAGCTTCTATTTATAGACTTAAAAAATAAACACCATATTAGTAGTATGGTTGGTAATACATTTTTGAAAATCAATAATATTAAATAATTTAAATTATCAGAAAATAGTTTTTTATAAGAATAAATTAGTGAGAGGGTAGCCATTAATATTCTCGAGTTGGAGGTATTGAAATGGTAATAAAGAGATCATTAGTGATAGCACATTCTCAAAAAATATGAAATATAACACCCATTGCATCTTTTCTTAATCCTTCTTACCTTTAATGTTTTCAAATGTATAAAAAATTGAAGCCACAAGAGCATTGTGGAATAGTTGTTTCCCACTTTGGATCCTTTTAGGGGATTTTATATCCATAAATTATTCTTATCTTCATCAATTGTATTATTGATTCATTTGGGATGACTCAAAACATCATATTTGAAAAAGGGGACTAATTTGTTAAATTGGTCTCACATGCAAGGCTTATAACTTCTTTTGGGATATTAAAATAGTACTTAGATTTATTTTCTATAAAATCTCAATAGAATTAGTTATTAATAAAATAAATTAATTATATCCATTGAAAATATCTCATGTTATTATTAAATATTTTGAGAGATTGTAGTTAAGTGTCACTTACTTATATGCATCAATTTCAATAGTTTATAAATATTAATGTTTTTTGTGCACTTTCATTAGTAGTAAATTCATCAAAAAAATATTTCTATTTGAATCACGATTTATATTTTCACTTACTTTTACAATAAATAAGTTTTACATTATTTTTAAAAACTCATCATAATATACTTAAGGCTCTTTTGATCAAATTTATTTTTATTCTAAAGCCAAATATTATGCAACACTATCAAAAACTATGCATTGGTTTACAAATGGATTTCAACCATGCTATTTCTTATATGGTGTGAGAGCATGAAAATATTCACTAAGAGTCTTGATTATAATATAATTAGCACAATAAATTTCATCACTCCAAAAACATTCATTTAATTTATGGATTGTATCATATAACACACCATCTCAATGAAATTTGTATTATCACCTAAGATACACCATTATGTTGAGGTGTATAAGAAACAATACACTTCTATGAAATATTGATTGGTATAATTTTTTTCAAAATCATGGTGAACATATTGACTTTTCGTATCTAATGTTAAACACTTGAAAAAATGAATATATTAATTCTAAGCTTTATTATTATTATTATTATTATTATTATTTTTATTATTATTATTATTATTATTATTATTATTATTATTATTATTATTATTATTATTATTATTATTATTATTATTATTATTAAATAAACCCAAGTGAAATCTATAAAAATCATCAACGATAATTAATGAATATTTTGATCTTGAAAGAAATGAATGATTGATGGTGCATAAATCAAAATGAATCAACGCAAAATGTTCTTTATCACACCATAATTTCTCCTTATCAATTTTTTCTTGGTGATAATTTCCACTACATACTTTTAAAATTCATATGTTCCATTCTTTTATACCAAAATTGAATAAATAATTATCCTTCACTAGTGAGGGTTCTAAGCTCCTCATTTTAAGGAGCATTGCTTAATTTGGTAAACTTGTGACTTTGTGCTTCTTTATTAAGTAAGCTAGTTACTTACACAAGAACATTTTTATTTATTCTTTATAGAAAAACGATTTAAAAATAATCAACTTCCCTCCTTTATTAAGTTAATTAGCAATCATTTAGATCTTAATTCACACTCAAATATAATATATGATAATTAAATAATTTTAATTATGCCATCTTATATCATAACATTATCACTACCAGATAACTAAAATATTAAAATTATTTGTCAAATAAAATATTTTATTATTATATTTTCTAAACAATTAAAATATATTATCATCCATGACCATATAATTAATATATCATAATTATTATCCTTTGTCATATAATTAATATATGATAATCTATCCATTTTTTCACACTTTAATATCAATTTGAAAAGAAAAAAAAACACACACATGGAACAAAGATAATATTATTCACCCAGTCACAACTTGGTGCCACATGATGTACCTCTAATTGTACATGTAAATTATTAATTATTTTACAAACTCACTTTCTCCTATACAAACAAAATCTGGCAGCAGAAACTCAATTCATTTTAAAATCTCTAGAATGAATAAAGCTGTAAGTAATATCACCTAATATTTTTGTCGAGCTTCACTTCCACTTATTAAATAACATTCCAACAACAATTATTCTCTTTTAAGAAAGCCAAAATGACACCCCCGGGGCCTGTTTTGACTTGGTGCCTGCCATATAATCAGAATTACACACGTTAAATAAACAAATATCTTAATCTTGTCGTTCATAGTTGATTTGTCATGCCCAGTCTACGAAACATTAAGGGACGTTTGCATGACATTTGAAAATTGCAATAAATATAAATGTCCAGGCCATGTTGAAAGATAATCAAACCACTCATATGTGTACAAAAACAAAACTCTTTTAAGTACTGCCATTATTTCATGTCATTAGGAGGCGTACAGCTTATTGTATTCCGATGGATAATTCTAGGCCTAATCATCTACTAATTTTTGGTTTCTCTCTACAGAAAGCGGCTTTTGAACCTATCAAGAAACATCAGACACAGGAGACCCGTTAACTGAAGGTGTGTGAAATGTTCTATAGCATGCCATATGCTAACAAGCATTGTCTGTTGGTAAGGAGGCCACTACCCGTGGGCCATTCATAACAACACAACAGAAATCACTATATACCAGACAAGACATTAATTCCTTACAAGACATCTACACTTGAACACTAGTATATATGCATGGTTAACAATTAGTGTGTAACTAGGCTACCAGTTTTGACAAGACTAGTACGAAACATATGCCAAGAAAAATAGTTTGACATTTTTTCCAATGGATTGGGTTAGCTTCTGGTGATTCCACGGAATCTGAAATGTATAATTTAAAAGTACATATAAATAGATTATTATTTATTTAAATTTTAAATAAATAATTAAAAAAATTATCTTTTTCAAAGTGGAACATATATAGATTCCCTACAAAAAAATTATTACTGATATTATGAAATCTACTGCTTTCACAGACAATTTTTGCACATTCGTAGATCTATGAATAAAGTCTTCTAGCAACCATACATGATATTATATATTACAAATCTAATTAACAATTTATAAAACTATTATATTATTATATATATGAGAGAGTATGTAGATCCTCACTCCAATTAAAGTCAAATTATCAACAAATTGCATCAGTTGATAATTTAAAAACGATTAGAAAAAAACAAAACAAACAAAAGCAATGGCAAACAAAAAATCATAATGATTGTTAGGTTAATTTTTTTTTAAAAATCTGCTAGAGTGCCAAAAAGTTAAAAAAAAAAAAAAACATAATATGAAGAGTTTGATTAAATTGAAAATGGAAATAATAAATAATTATTCAATTACATTTTCAATTGAAAAAATGTCAAATTAATTTCTTAATCTCCATTCTTTTAAGAAAATATTTAAGCAACCCAAAAGGATTTATTAGCTGGAATCAAAAAGCATTTTTAAAATTAATGTCCATGTTAATAAAAAAGGATTATTAATGAAAAGGGATGTAGAATGAGTAGTATGGCGAGTTAATTTGAATACTTCCAATATCAATCGTTTCAAAACAACCCACTTCTGCAAGGGGATATTGAATAATACAACCAGCAATCTTACCCTTATTTAAATTGTACATGTAGACATATTATTTTGAATGTTCAATATTTTCTTCAATAAAACCACATGCTCTAGATTTTCTACAACAGGGTGTTTAATTATAGAGACGTTAGATACGACAGCCCTCCCCCAACAACATTTTCATTTTCTAAATTAATAATAAAGATAAACTAATGCCCAAGATTAGTAGAATCTTCAACAAAACCTATATATTCACTCTCTCCCCCATCTTTAATATCAGAGAAAAAAAGACAAAAATTGATTCATTTTCATATCAAAAGTGAAAGCTTTCTAGAAATTAACTCACCAGAATGTTAACATGAGTTTCTAAAGTATTATTTTCTCTATTTTGTACAGTCAAAAGAATGATATTATTTCAAAATCACCTTGTCAAAACCCGCCTTCTCGACTACAAGCCTGAATTGTAACTGCAATTCATCTATGTTCAATATTTTTCTCTCAGGCTTATATTTCTTCTCATAAACACCACAATTTACATAAATTAGAGTGAAATAAGAAGAGGGATTGAAAACATTTTAAAGAATATCATTTCGAACAAGCCCACAAAAGTAACTCTCCATCTTAAGTTTGTCCATACACCATTTCCTTATTTTCTTATCATCTCATCTTTTATGGTTTTTCCTATTTAATTTTCTTTCCATACAAAACGAATGAAGTAATAGATAATAAAACATTCCTCCGATAATACCTAAGCAAAGTGATGCCTTCCATTACATACAATAAATGACTCATTAATAGTAGGTGAGATTTAATCCTTAAAGCGCCATTAATTATCCAGTAGATTCACGTTTCTGGTTGATGTATTTGCGAGGTTCATGAAAGTGGTCAACTTTCCTTGTTCATGGCTTGATTGATGTCTATTACGATAACGTTAAAGTAATTGACAATAGTTAAGGTAAACATTGGTCGTTATGCTAAATACTAAGGGTTAAGGAAAATTAAATATTAATTTCAGTTGAATATAAATTGTGCACTAACCAGGAAAAAAAATTATATGCATTATTTGCATACCTTTTCCATGTTCCATTTCTCGTTTTCCATTACCCTCTTCCTTTTTGATCTCTGCAACAGCTTGTATACCACTACCCAATTCCATAAGTGTGTAGCGTATTTGCAGGAACATCTCAGATGGGGCATTTACTATATAGGGTGGTTACCTACAATGAATTGCATTGTTGAATCTCAAACTCTATTCAGCATTATATTGGTTTAGCATCTCATAAGGGCACAAAATTTACATTTCCAAAAAAGAAACTAATGAAATATAGAACATGTTTTTTAAAGTAATACAATTTAACAACTTTATGACATAGTTTTAGTTTGTAAAATTGCAGGGCACACTATTAAAGTCTACAAAATTGAATTAAGTTCTTCTAATGCTACTTACAACAAATGCTTATACATATTCAGTTAAATTTTATAAATTTCGGATATATCTCTTAAAAAGTTGAATGCATATCTATGGCATTTTTAGTGCCAAGTAGTTTGAACAATTCTAGTCTAAATGACATTCTAACTATTATTATTTTTTAATATGGGAATGGTGAAGAATTCTTAGTAGTTGTATTTAAGGAGATTGGTTTAGCTATAAGATGGGGCACTTATCGTAATAACAGCAAAAGGCAAAATATTGGTTGTAATCCATGTGTTGATGTGTCTTTGTGATCACAATAGTAACCCAAATTGTTAGTTGGATCTTGGTTCACTAATAAAGATTATGAGCTTTGATATGTTACACTATGATTCTATTCTTACTAACTAGATAAACATTCCACATAAAAGTAATATTAATATAAGAATAGGTTTACTAAACAAGTAAATATTTATAACATCTTAACACATTTAAAATTAATTAAATCAGAATAAGCTATTATGAAACCACATTGAAAATAAATATTGGCATGGTAATGAGGAATAAATTATTCAAATTAGTAATGTTCGCATAATACTTTGTAGTTTAAACTTGTCCCATCCTACCAATCTTGTACCTTAAAAAAAATGAATTAATTTAGCGAGTTTGAAAAATATCAAAAAAAATGAGTATTGTGTGGTTGATTATCTGCACAAGATGACACTACTCACTACACTTCTAATTGGCCTTTTTAATTCTACTTTTAGGGACACACACAGTTGGTTATGTAATTACATTTATAAATCATTACAACAATATCCAAAAATAAAAACAAATTGACCAAGAAGGAAATGGGTTATCAAAACACCATTCTAAATTGCATGGAAGTGAAACATAAACATAAAATTGAGAGCAACATGAAAAATTGATACTATTAGAAAATGAAATGGTATTAACATTAGGGTTGATATTAGCTAGGATGTGTGATAATATTATTCAGAACAGAATTTTACTATCCTTAATGTGTGACAAAACCATCACATCCATATTTTAATGGTCTTTTGAGCTGAAGATATGTCATGCAATAATAAAATTTCATCATTTATACATTGATACGTGGATTTTTTTTTACTATCCTTAATGTGTGACAAAATCATCACATCCATATTTTAATGTTCCTTTGAGTTAAAAAATATGAAATTTCATCATTCCTACATAGACATGCAAGACCCAATTTAATAATTAAAGGGTGTAGACCTTAAAGAGGTAAGAAACATAACATTCACCTATGTTATGTTCTTGTTTATCATTTTGCAGTATCAAATAAAGGAACATATCAAACACAAATATTAGATCAAAACATGTATAAAAATAAAATGAGGAAATAAAACAACCCAAAACACTCCAAACATGGTTATAACAGTTTGTATATTGCTAGATGGATAGGACAAACTTAAATGTCTAAGACAAACTTAAATGTCTAAGACAAACTTGGATCGAACTATGCATATAATTATGTATAGGATAGCAATGCATATGTTTACTAATAATTTTTTATTTTTTTCATATGTTTGCATATGTTTATCATTGTCCCTTATTAGTCAATGCTAATTGTTTATCAATGTTGTTTGTTTATCAATTTTGCTCATTTATCAATGTTAATTATTTATCAATGCCCTTTGTTTATTTATGCTCATGTTTGCTAATATTTTTACATATGATTATGGACAACATATATGTCTTGCATATATAGATGTTTGATATGATACATGTAATGAACATTTTAAATATGCGTATATTTTTGTGGTCCAAAGAAAGAAGCGATAACATTTAATTATGGTCCAATTACTTATGGTTGCAAATTGAACAATTCATATTATGGAACTCTTCTTCATGGTATTATAACTATTTTTATCATAATGTAGAGAATGTGGTTGTTGAAATAATTTCTAAAATATTGTCTGACCAAATGTCTAGTAAGATTTGTGTAAGAGACAAGAAGCTGATCATACTTCATAAACAGGAGATGTCACTTATGTGGTAGTTTGTCTATGTTCAGGTCAAACATGTACAAGATCAAACCAAGTAGTGGTGGTTGCTCATTAAGTGTTAATAACATGTTTTTTCCACTTTTGCAGTCACAACACACTATTAATGAGACTCTTTTACCACTTGCCAAGTCAAAGTTGAATACAAATGAGGAAAAACATACACCATCATTGGTACTCTGACCAAGACATGTTGTCAATGATCCCTGATTGCCCAATATGCAAGTCTATTTTAGATTTTAGGGGGACTTGGGAGGGCATACATGTTAGTTTATGGAAACTATTTTTATTTATTTATGGTATTTCCAGTATATGTGTTATGTGAATAATATCAAGGTATTTCAACTTTAGTAGGAAGGAGCAAATGCATGTATGTATAAATAATGAATTGAGCTCTCTCTCTCTCTCTCTCTCTCTCTCTCTCTCTCTCTCTAGAGAGTAATTACCATGTTAGGTTGTAATACATATGGTAAATGAATGAAAGTTTACTTATGCTCTTCAAAAAAAAAATTGAATAAAACTACTTGCTTACTTAATTTGCATACATAAAAATGGCTACTTATAAAATTTGATAAATATGGATAGTTATAAAATCAAGATGACTTAAAACTACATAATAGAGTATGGTGTATGCCACAAGCAAACAAGTTACCATTAATTCTAAAAACTAATGTAAATGAATTATTTTTTATATTTGGTGGGTTTTACGTTTGAATGGAAAGCTTCCCTTCACAATCAAGAATACTCTGATTTTATGTTTGAGTTGTGGCATTGCATTTAAAAATTTAGTTGTATTACTCTAGGGAGGGTATCCATTTTGGGGATTCTTTTCAATAAATCTCTATGTTTGACATTGCCTTAGGATGTAATGAGTAAACTTTTTCTATTCATTTTTTTCCCATGATACTTAAATGTTATAAGTGATATTAGTATCTCTTATTACATATGGTTAAGCTAATAATGACTAAAAATATCAATTGATGATAATGATTGCATCATCACCAAATGTTTCCATTGGTAAGCAATTCGTTCATGTAAAGTTATTAAGGATGGTCCTTATATCAGGGATCTAATCACTTAGTACATAAATCGTGAATGTATCACTTAACACATTTTGTAGAATCCCTAATTTAGGATTCATTCTCTTATTGTTAAACCCATTAAGAGTGCCACTTATCTATATTCTAGTTTAATGTTTTTTATAATTTTATATTACCATCCACAATAAATTGACAACATTATTAAAAGATAACTTAACTTTGCAAGCAAATCATCCATACTAAATATGGCATCTACTAGTCTCTATAATGAAGCTGTTAAATGGTCCTTATGCATTTATAAGTTGTTACATTGTATGACTTGAGGATAACATATCAGTGCATATGTTTGTTAATTGTTAACTATTTTTTCATATGTTTCTCATTTCCCCTTGTTTCTCAAATCTTTTTTTTTTTCTTAATTTTTTTTAATCGAAGTTTTTTATTTATGAATTTTAATTGTTTATCAATGCGCCTTTTTTATGCATAAATTAATAAATATAATTTTTTTTTGGCTTGCTCGCTTTATAGATGATGTCCAAGTGGAAGATATTGTTATATCTTATAGTGAAAAATCCACGTTGTAGGGATTTCTCTTTCAAAGAATTGGAGTGGAGTGAGTTGAAGTATAATCTATGAAATAATAAATGCATTATTGCCTAGATACAAGTAAATCATATAGAAGACTTCCTAAATGATGAATGTAAGAGATCAAGGTATCCCACTACCTTTTTTTTATCAATGATAATACATTCCATCATGTTCCATCTCAATTGAAGAAAGTTAGGATTGATATATCTCTCTAATACATATTATGATTATGGTGTCTTGTAACACACACACACACACACACACACACACACACACACACACACACACACACACACACACACACACACACACACACACACACACACACACACACACACACACACACACACACACACACCAAAAAAATAATAATAAATAAATAAATTAATTAAATAAAATAAATAAATAAATAAATAAATTAATTAATAAAAATTAAAATTAAAAATTAAAAAAAATTGGACATTTTTTATATTCTAATTTATGTATGTTTTATATATCTATTTGTGTATATATGGACCTAAGGATTATAGGGACAAAGATAACACACATTATGACATTTAAAATTTTATGAATTTTGGTAGTGGCAGCTGACCTAGATGTAAGCATTTACATCATGGATTCTAATGCCATTTTTATATACACGTGTTGATGAAGATGCAAGAACATGATTTAATTATGTATTACAACATAGTCCATATGAACCTGCATGGCATGGTTTTCCATGAGAAAGTGATCAATGACTTCAAGGGTAGTCATTGTACTTTGAATCCATATATTAGTGATGCATTGAAGGATTGGGTGGAGAGATTTTTGTTGTTGATTTTGACCCCTGAACTTGTTCACCAAAAGAATAGTGACATGGTCCATGAAAAACCTACATTATTTTAAGGTCATACAAAAAGGGATTATTTCATGACTAAATATGACACCCACAATATTCAGATAAGGATGAAAGCAATATAATACAACTTTGAGCATAATGATGCAAATAGTGTTTGAACATTTTTCACTAAAAATCTTGAAAAATGTATTTTTGTATGAAGAAATTGGAAAAATAGGAATAGACGAGTAACCTTTTTTCTTAGGCATACAAATTCCTCAACAACATGAGTGGATGTTAAAGTATGAACACAATATTATACTTTCATTGGACTCCTCATATGGGACAAATTCACAAAAGGTACTTTTTGATATTCAAATTTGAAACATCACACTTGTTATTAAATAAGACTTATGTTTGTGTTTCACAATGTAGTTCATGTTGTACAAAATTATTATATTTGATAGTATGCATAATGGACTTATTATTTTGTGTGTGTTGATGTCGAGGTAGACTAATCTGGACCTGACATCATGGATACATAAGCTAGTGATTAGTACACATTGTCACATGTTGGAATGGAAACCTAATTATTTCATGGTGGACTATGATCATGATATAATTATGCGCAGTACATAAGCTAATACCATGTATATTATAATATTCCTTATTGTCATTGAAAATAATATTTTATTTGTGATTTTTTATGTTTACTTTTATCACTATGATTCCATGGAAGTGTTTTTATGTGAGGTATACCTTTATAGTTCAAAAGTGAGGAGAGCATCACTAAAAAAATTGGTTACAAAGGGGAATGATGATAAAAAAAAGATAGGGAATGTTTAGAAGCTTGGGTGAAATAATTCATAAGTCTCATACTGAGGAGGTAACAGTTTGTGACATAAACATATTCCTAGAACAATATGTATTTCAATAATCCTTCATAAATTATTGGCAAGATCAATGATTACTTTGTACTAGAATGTGGGCAAGATGTTTGCATACGATGAATCACATGGGTCAAAAAACAAATGTTGTCATAGAATTATATTACTCTTATTTGAAACACATGTTTTTAATGAAATCAAAGTTTATACCCATCAAAGAGTGGATTAATTGGTGTCCATTGTATTTGTGTATTATTTTTGGAGCCAAATGTGCAAGGAGAATGGATTTTACAAGAGATTAAAGTTAAGCAATTAGAGAACAAGTCATGGATGAAATCACAAAGTATCTCTAAAGGTGACCAAGGATAATTTTAAGAATAGACCACTAAAAGCTTACTATAAAATCTTGGTGAATCCTAAAGTTCAACTATAATTTGATTCGAGAATATTTAGCAAAATTACCACATCAGTATAAATTGACTGATGATTTCTATTAGTTATTTCAAAAAACTTATAAATAACTGAAAAATCAAATGTCATATTCAAATCAAGAAATAATGGAAAAAATCATAGTTAAACCCCTTTTCCCAAACACATTCATGGGGAAAATATACTTGAGGTGGATTAATGATTATGATTAGTGGATACCATAAGTTTTTTATAAAAAATATTTTCCTATGTGCTATGAAATTGAGGGCAATCCAGCCATTTTAAACACTTGCCAAAATGAATAAATCCAAGAAAGGAGGACACAAGAGACAACATGAATTTAAGAATTGCCATAAACCCATCCCAAACCTAAACCCTAAGTAAGCGTGTGTGACTCTGTAAAAATTCATCCCCACACCAATGCCTAGACACACATTCACAAGATTTTTGAGGTCTTTTGATCTCATTACTAAACAAACAACCCCAAACAAATGCAAAGATATTTCTGATCTCATTACTAAACAAACAACCCCAAACAAATGCAAAGATATTTCTGATCTCATTACTACACAAAAAATCACATGTGATAACCAAATTATGTTTAATATTAAGGGTTTTGATATAAGACAAAAAAAGGGTTTTCACATGACAAGCAAATATGTAATTAAAAAAATAACATGGCAATAGTTTGAATCCCTTAAAAAATAGGTAGAATTCATTAAACATGTGTAAACATTTATAGATATTTAGGGCTTGTATTTATTAATTGGATTATACTTCATTGTTGGTTGCTTAGACTCTTACTTGCCCTCCTCTTGAAACTACCACTCGCTTCGTGATTCTTACAACCACAAATGAGTAAAAATTTAACAAAAATGAAGTTATATGAATTTAAGTTTTAAGGTTTTAGCATTTTAAGCAATCTAAATCACTTATGTAGATCTATTTTATAAGAGGCAATTTATGATAATTTAAAAACCAATGGAAAAAGAGGTTAGAGGATGAGAAGTTTAAAGTGAGATCTTATTTACAATTCCTTATTTTTAATGATTAAATTTATCCTTATATTTAAGGACTAAATTTGATGGCCATATGACTTAGTATAAACTGAGTACAGTACTCTATAAGTCTCTAAAAAGACCAACTGAATAATACAATAAATTGAGAATTAAAAAATCTAACAAAAAATTATAGTATAGAGTATAAACTATGGGGCCATAGGTCAAGATGTCAAAAGCAAGGATGACACAACTGAAAATATATTCAAAACATTTTCATAGTTTTAAAATTAGAAACTATATAACAAGGTCAGCCAAAATATCTTAACCATATCCATAATCAATAATGGCCTTTCAAATATTTTTTTTATTTCAATTAACAAACCATGCCAACCAAAATATAATTATTATCTTAAACATTTAAAAACAAAATACAACATGAAAACCTCTCTATATTTTCTATGGTTGGTTGCATTTTCAAAACATGATCCTCACAGTTGATTCATTTGTATCTTATTTATTAGGGATGTATGCAATAGCTATGAAGGTTGCTAGAGCAAGTCAACAAGTCTTCTAGCTAGTGGGTCATGTGTCAGCCTTGTCAAAATAAATAAATAAATGTAACATGATCAAGATTCAAGATGATCCTAAGAGAGAGGTTGAAATCAATAATATTTTTTTAATCCTTCTTGTCCAAAAAATATGGTTCTCTAGGACTCTTTTTATGTAGTACATATGGTAAGATCATGTGCAATACTTAATATAAATTGAGTACAAACCTTTCTAAGTCTCTCAAAACATCAACTAGAACTATAAATTGAGTATAGACCTTTGTAAGTCTCTCAAAAAACCAACCAAATAATATAATAAACTAAGTATAGAAAGACTTGTGACAAAAAATCAGATTATAAAGTATACACTAACTATGGGGCCATAGGGAAAGACAATTGTGAAAAGAGAGGATGACATAACTTAAAAATATATTCAAAACATTTTCATAGTTTTAAAATTATAAACTATATAATAACATCCATTTTATCTTATGACATGGAAAGACAAGACATAAACACTCACCTTTATGAAAACTTAAATTTGAAGCCTTAGAAATTAGAAACTAGAATTGATGTTTTTATAGGGCCCTTTGTGTTTGTTTAGTTAGAAGGCCAAGGACATAAAATGTGCAACATGGGCTCAATCAACATTATATCCCTATATTATAATTTCAAGTTAAAAATCTCATGATGTAATATATAGACAAAATCCCCTTTTTAATTAGGTTATAACTAAGAATAATATATGTTTTGCGGGCATTCATGTTTTTTGGGGCCATTTAAGTGAATATGGTGATTGTCTCATTGGTATAGAAATTGTTTATTCATTCATATTGCTATTGACCACTCATGCCAATATTAATAAGTGACATAAATATTAAATATGTTTGTACTTGCATGATACCAATATTTTTTGGAATTGTTAAAGCTAGGAATAAGATCTCAAACCTGTCCACCATTCATAATTCACAAAAGAGTTTTTAAATATTTTTTGTTAATATATGAGTATGTTTATAATTTTTTAGATTACAAGTTTGCCCATGCAAAAAAGTATTATCTATTGATTGGTTAAAAGGGAGAACTTTTAAATGTCATTTAAGAAAAATTAAAGGATGTAGTAATTTATTCGAAACTGATAAGGACCTAAAAAACATGCACAATACTAGAATGAAAACCTCAATTTTACAAGGTTGGGCAAATTTGAAATTTTCTTTATTTATTTTTCATTAATTTTTATCAAAGCAAGAATTAGATGGTACATGTACAAATAAATAGGAGTTCTTACTAGTTATTTGACATTTTATTTTGCATCATAGATATCTCACTCCATTAATGACTTGATCTCAAAAAAATTAATCTTCTAATATTTAGTGTTAGTCTCAAAATGATTAAAGATAGAACTTTTGCACCAAACCTTCATATTTGTTTTACTTTTATAGATTCATATAATGCATTCAGAAGACATTATATAAACTGTATAGTCAATATTCTATCGTGGCATGATGAAAACATGTAGAATAAATTATTTATGGAACAATCTTATATCAATGATCCAAAAAATAAATTGTTGACCAAATTTGACCCTATAGGTCAAATTGGGACCACTATAGGTAAAAAATTGTTTTTTAGGTGTTTTAGGATTATAATATATATGTATTATGATGTATTATAGGTCATTGAGTGTGATTTCATGTTATATTAGCCTTGGTCATTAATAATTTGAGTCCTTATATCATTTTGAGTCATTTTAGCGGTCAAAATAGAGCATTAAATGATTTTTATGACCTCCTTGGGAAGTATAAGGTGTAAAAATGGTGATGTCATGTGCCATGTGTCCTATTATGCCTTAATCAACTATTCATAACTAAAAGGTGGTAGGGTTTTTAGAAGAATAGGTAGTTTTCATGAAAAAGGGAAGAGTTTGGCACTTGTATGGCCCATAAGAGAGTGTGACACATGGGAAAAGGTCATTAGATGTCTCTTTAGATTCCTAAAGTTTAATTCCATGTTTTAAATTTTCTAGAAGTGTCAATTTTAAGCCAAAATTATTCTTCTCCTTCACCCTTCTAGACACAAAACTAGCCTTCAAGTTTGTACTTGGTACGGTCAGCAAAAGAGGTTTCAAAAAAATGCTCTTGGGGGTATATTATACACTCATTAATTTTCAGTTTTATGTTTGGTTTTATAATAATGGTTGACCATTCCTAATAAGTTGACCTATCTAATTTTCTTGCTAATCTATGCACCCTATAGGTTTTATCTTGGTTTGGATAAGTTTGTACAACTCACTTGATGATGTTGTTTCCAAATTATTTTTAATGCATACTAAAATTATAGCCATTCTTTATTTCATGTTTCAAGGTGTTTGGATAAATCAATTACATCAAAGTTACAAGAGAAGCATCATTATGAGTTGTATGTAGATTTTCACTATTTTTAGAATCTTCAAGATTTGGTTTCCAAGGGATGATAATAAGTTAATTATCATGTTTAAAATTTTATTTGGATCTCCTACCATTCCAATATCATATTATAAATCATACTCCATGATGGTGTAGTCATAAAACATCATGCAACCAGTTTGCTCAAAGACTGTCATACATAGTCAGCTAGGTGAACTATACAAGGTTATAAATCACATCCATGGAGTCATAATTATGGTCTTTAAATAGTTAATAAATTCCCATATCATAGGGAATAAATTAAAATTATTTCATTTGGATGAATACATATTATCCCAATTAACACAGTCATCTGCATTTTCAGTCTGCAATTGATGTGTGCATACAGTAGTTTTCAAGCATTGAAACATGGTATACAAACTTTCCTCAAGTTTTGTATACCATGATCTATTTTTCTATACCTTTTAAATATCATGGATTTGGTCATAAGGTCAAATTCATGATATCAGTTCCCATAACACCAATCCTTCTCACTGCCTGCAAGTAACTTACCATACACCTACAGGCGCCCTCTTGGAAACTAAACATGTTTAAAATGATTATTTGAGCTAGGTAGGGTCCTTTAAAATTTAAAGAGTATATTTTAAAGTTTTTAGAGGATTTTAAGACTCATAAAGGTCACAAAACATGCACATTTTCGACACTTGCACTTTGTTGCCTGTGTATGAAAATGACCACCTACAAGTGGTACTAATAGAAAGCTAAGGACCCATTTTGGAGTGTTTAAGAATGTGGTGAGACCTTATTTGGAGTCTTAAATAGGTTAAAATATCATGAAATACACTTTATGAAGTTTTATTTTTCTAAAAAAATTTGAAATCACCTTCAAAGGTAATGACTGCAAGTTCAGGGATCAAATCCCTAAAAGTCCAGAATGGAGGCCTAAGGCCATTTTGGTGGAATCATACAACAAGCTTGCCAATGAATTTTGATGCATACAATGAATTTGTATTTAATCATATATATATATATATATATATATATAATAACTTTGAAAAGGATTTACGTCATATCACTAAATCTAGGTAATGACCACCTACAATTTTGAGTCCTAAAGGAGGTCTCTATACCCAAGTTTGAAAATAGAGTCTATCTTCATGATTTAAATATCTCAACAAGTGAAAGGAATATAAAGAACATTTATTATATAAGAAACCATCAAGAGTAATTGATATGCAATGTTTTGAACCCCATTAGCACATATAGGGGCCTCTTCATTTGAAAATATCCACCTGCAATAGACTTCCAACCTCCACATCATTCATGACAAGGCCTTAAACATGGAATGGATATCAATATTGGAAAGTAGAAGATGATTTAATTTCCTCAGAGGATCCAAAGGTAATGTGAAGTCTTTTCCTAGGTAAAGGACACATATAAGACCCCACACAGTTAACTATAGTTGACTATAAAGGGTAGAGAGCAGAAGGTTTGAGTTTATTGAAGAGAATATAGCCCAAATATGTAATGAACATGTAAAAATATTGATAAATTATCATGGAATGGGTTAGATATAATAATTAAATGTTTCCAAGTCTAATCCATGCATATACATCTATAGGTATACCTTCAAAATAGAGACACAGTCAACAAGGTTACACATAGTCTTGACTATCAGAGTATGAGAAAGAGTATGTAAGGTGTTAAGGTGATGAGAAGACCTAGGACACATTAATAATGATATTCATGATATAAGTAAGATCTTGATATGTAAATTAAATTAAATAAAAGACTCTAAACAGGAAACACATAGTCCATATGAGGAGACCTTACACATAGTCTACCATTTGTACAGTTTATTTTGGGTTTTAAGGGAATTGGAAGATTAAATGACCTAACAAAGGTCCAAAATTTGGTATAGATGGTATATATAACCTAGATAATAATCTCAAATATTCTTTTTTTTATAATGGAATAGGCGTAGTTCCCTATTTTTTAATTTTAGATAGAGAGTACTCCCCTTATGCACAAACCTATAATTTTAGAGAAAATGGGTGAGAAAGGAAGACCAGAAGCTATAGGAACATATCAATAATGTGTATAAATTTGGAACATACCTATAAAATCATAAGAGACAAATAAATAAAGGGTGAAACTCAACAATAAGGTCTAAACCCTCAAGGTTGCAGTCATGGCTTCTAGGTAGGGTTTTGGCCTAAAGCCCAAATGATAGGTCATTCTCATTTTCAACTATGGGAAAGATTTATAACCTAGAGGAAAAAAAATTGGGATCATAAAAGAGGTGTTAAATCTATTTATATGTATGGTAAGTCATGAATATGTTATTTTTGGACTTTATAACAACCCAACCTATAGGAAATGAAGAATCAAGCTTGATATGCTAACTTGGAGTTCTCACATCTCCTTAAAGGTTTTGCATGGATATACAAGGATATAGTATGCATTAGATATGGTCATAAACAATAATTTTTTGGCTTTGATTTGAGATTTTAATGTCAAGTTTTTATGAACAAATCCTAAGAGTTAAAAACTGTCTAAAACCCTTGCTAAACCCTTGGAATGACCCAATTAGAAAAATGAGGTTGGATGGATATTAAAGTGAGATAGTTTGATCATGAAAGTGATTTAAAATTATGGAGTAATATTTTAGGCTCCCTCCCATCCTTTTGAGTTGTATGAAACTATATTGATGGAGTACAAAATAATGTATTTTTGACTATTTTGTGTGTTTTACAGGTTATAGGAGGTTCCAAAAGATGACAATAAAATGGAAGGGAATATTAATACTTAAGATAAATCACAATTTAAATTTAATTCCTTATAATAAGTCTTAAGTTCCTCAATTAGCTTCTTCATCTTAGCCAGTCAAAAATAGCATAGTGAACATGATGGTGAGAAGTGTGGAAACTTCAATTGGATTACTTTTTAAGGTGTGCCTAAGCTATATAAGTCCATGGAGAGTATTAAAAAGTTTCATCCACTCCATCCTATATATTTTCATGGAAAATTGAATCCAATTTTTAGGCCAAGTGTGAGGGGTGACTGAAAGAGGAGTTTTCTTAGAGTGTTGGTAGTGATATGTCATTTCTAGATGACTAGGACTACAACCAATGAATGAAGAAGCATGTATACAACCCTCCCCTATAATTCAAATAATTATACCTATCCCTAATCAGTTTTTGGATGTTCAAATATGGGTGAATCATGAAGGTAATTTTTTGAACCAAAATGAGAACTTCTATGCCATATTTCAAGAGTTACAGGACTTGGGGTGACACTTGTGCTTCTTGACCTTGAATGGTTCATTTCACATCTTACTCTCATGAATATTTAACTCCTTTTATTAGTTTTAAAAGTGTCCTTGTGACCTTTGGACTCTTTTATTCTCCTCTCTCTCTCTCAAGTTATATAAGAACTAGCGATTTTGGCCTTTGTAACTCATGCTCCACCTAAGTATTATGAAGCCCTACTCATTTGCATAGTATTTGATAAATAACTACTAATTTTTACCTCTTAAATAACTATTCATAGTTTTTTTTAAATTTTATTATTGATCTTGCTTAATGATGACTCTTGTTTCCTTAACATGTTGTCTCATTCTCTCACCTATTTACAGTTGGAAAGATTCTTATTATAGGTCATGTGGAGTGTTTTATGAATTGTCAAGGTTGAGTGAATTAGCCTATTAAATAGTGTCATTATAAGACCTATTTTATAGTCTTCTTAGCCTAAACATTCAACATAACCTCATAATGAAACATTGATATGAGAACATATAGATTGGACAATTGTATGTTTGGTTAGTCCCTTGTTCTCATGTGTCACATGTAATTGGTTGGTAATCATAAAATATTTGATGTATCACCTCCATTATGATAGTTTACTTTTAGTTTTATCTCCCTCCCACCCTCCCCAAATTTTAGGTGTAGTAGTGATCAAAAGTGGTACATCAAAAGATATATCCCTATCTAGAGATTTATATCATTCTTAGGCTCACCCACAACCCAGAGGTGTTTCAATTGTGGCACTTGGATGAGGAGAGATAAGACATCT
Source organism: Torreya grandis (assembly GCA_037957365.1). Classification (NCBI taxonomy): domain Eukaryota; kingdom Viridiplantae; phylum Streptophyta; class Pinopsida; order Cupressales; family Taxaceae; genus Torreya; species Torreya grandis. The sequence goes on from JARHVA010007056.1 coordinate 94,930, forward strand.
CCTCAAAGGGTAAAAATCAAAGTGATAATATTTTTTGTCACACTCAATGGGACCAAGGTCCAAGAAAGTGGGAATATTGTTGGTGTATTTTTCCTCTAATAAGCTTTTGGTAGTAAGCAAGCTAACACCAATGGTAACTCTAAATGATAATTTCTAGGTGTAAGTAGTCTAGGTATATGTATTTGAAAATTTTGACCAATTTTTTTGTATAATTTGACATATGAGGGTAATATGAATAGCTATGGTCAATACTCCTATCATGAACCTCTTATTAGCCTTGCTATGAACCACATTTTACTTCTCAATAATCCTATCAAAATGGCTATCAATCCTATGAGCCATGGAATCCCTATATCCATTCATTTCCCTCTCCATATGGACACCATGTTATTGGATAATGCTATGAGGAAAATTACCAAGAAACCTATCAAGAAACACCTCTCTATCAATCTCAATATGAGCCCTATCATTCATACCATGATGTCTATCAACCTCAAGAGTACTCATTTGAGTCTTGTCATATGAAATTAGATGATTCCATAGATTATAGATAAAGATATTATTGGCAAGATGTATCTCCTACTTATGAAGGTGTTTCTTCTTCTAATCGACCCAATAATTCACTTCCCTATGAGCTTACTAGTGGTTTTTTCTTTCCCAAATCCACTCATAAGCCTTATCTTTCATCCCACACTCCATTTCTAACTCATTAACCTTCCAAAAGACCTTACATTCCATCTCATTCATGTGAGCCTATCCACCAACCTTCCACCTTACCCCTTCTTAAGGAAGAGTCTATCTTGAGAGAAGCAAGTGAACAAGAGAAAACTCAATTCATGGTTGATCAAGAAGATCTCATGAGTGACTCTAAGGACGAAATCATCATAAAGAATCCTCTTAGTGAACAAAAGGACAATCCACAAGATGATTCCTCCATATTTGAATGGATGTGCGTCCATGAAGTAGATTCTAATGCCTCCATTTTTTAGGGGATGTGAATGCATGATGAATGAGTCCAAGACTTGAAGAGAGAGGTATTTGAAGAAGACTCCATGTTTGATCATGAAGTTATGGATGACCATCTCAAGCATGAAGTGAAGGGTACTATCAAGGATGAAGGTAAAGTCACTCATCAATAAGTAGCAGTCTTAAGAGAATCTCATGACACCAAGGTAAAGGAGATAGCTCTTGAAGATGATATTCATGAAGAAGAATATTTATGGTGGAAGTTTAATGCCATATGCAAAGAATTTGATAAGTTGGGTAAAGTTTTATCTTCTCCAAAAGATTACATATCTGATGACAAGTTTTTTGATGAGTATAATGAAAATGATCTTGAGTGTTCAATAAAACATAAAGATGAAGCTCATTCTACTGGTCAAAAACATGCTATCATGAAGCCATTTGATGATACTGGTGTACAATAAGTTATAGACATGGATAATGACATCAAGGCAGATCATGTTGTACCTAAAAGATAGTTAAGAGCTCCATCTAAGGTAAAACCACATTCAAGGATATGGGAATATGGTGAAGTAAATCTTGGTGCTTCTAAACATCAAGCACATTTTGTCAAATAGGAGAGCAAGGATGAGAAGACTGTCATATTTTCAAACTTGCACATTAAGGGCCAAGTACATGAGAAGGTTGAGATTGTTTGGAATCAAGAGAAGTCCATTTCCATAGTTAACTTGTATGGAGCTATTTGGTTCTCATTGAACATCATTCAAATGAAGATGGAAAACACCATGAAGAAGATGGAGGCATCAATGCTAAACGAAAAAAGGCTACATGTCTCACTAAATCCTTCATGTCATGAAGCAAGGAAGGTTTCAAACTTCCCCTTTGATCTAATAAAGAGGTATGCTTGATTTTTAGTTGTACAAATTTGTTTGTTTTATGATTTTCCTAACTTCTTTGAGCACATGTGTTTGTCTTATTAGTGTGTTTGCTTTGCTTATGTATGTCCTTTATTTTATGTGATTGAGGTAATTAGTTATCTCGTTTTGGTCTAGCTTTTTATCAATGGTCAAAGTCTTCTTGTTGTATTTCAAACCTTAGATGACTCCCTAAGCCCAATAGGTTGATAAGGCTATTGGTCTAGTTAGAATAGTAGGCATCCTACCCCTATGAGTCACCAATTGGTTGACCAAATTTGACCCTACATGTCAAATTGGGACAACTATAAGTTAAAAAAATTATTTTTATGTGTTTTAAGGGTCTAATATATATGTCTTAAGGTGCACTTATAAGTCATTTAGTATGATTTCATGTTATATTAGTCTTGGTTATTAGTTATTTGAGTCCTTATATCATTTTGAGTCATTTTAGGGTTCAAAATAGAGCATTAAATGAGTTGTACAATATCCTTTAAATTTTTGAAGGTGTAAAAATGATGATGTCATGTGATATGTGTCCTATTATGCCTTAATAAATCATTCATAACTAAAATTCAATAGGTTCTTTAGAAGAAAGGGTAGTTTTCTTGAAAAAGGGAAGAGTTTGGCACTTATATGGCCCACAAGGGAGCATGAAACATGGTACAAGGTCATGAGATGTCTCTTCATCTTACTCAATCCTAATTCCACATTTTAAATTCTCTAGAAGTTCCAATTTTGAGCCAAAACCATTTTTCTCCTTCTTCACCCTTCTAGACACATAGAACCAGTCTTTACGTTTATACCTAGTATGGTAAACAAAAGAGGTTTTAGAATAAAATATCATGGGTTGTATTCTACACTTTGTCAGATTCCATTTTATGTTTTTCTATAGAGGAATGGTGACCTCTGCTTTGTGAACCATTCCTAAGAAGTTGACCTATCCAATTTACTTGTTAATCTATTTACCTTATAGGTTTTGCCTTGGTTTGGACAACTCCATAAAACTCACTTGATGATGTTGTTTTTAGATGATTTTAACTCCCTCCTCAAATTATACCCATGATTTATTTCATGTTTTAAGGTTTTTGGATAAGTCAAGTACATCAAAGTTTCAAGAGAAGCACCATTCTATATTGTAGGTAGATTTTCACTATTTTCATAATCTTTGAGATTTGGCAATGATTTTAAGGGATGATAATAAGTTAATTATAATATTTTAAATGTTATTTTTATCTTATCCCATTCCAATCTCATATTCCAAATCATATTCCATGAGGGTGTAGTCATAAAACATCATACAACTAGTTTACTCTAAAACTGTCATACACAGTCAACTAGGTGAACTATGCAAGGTTCTAAATCACATCCATGGAGTCATAATTATGGTATTAACATCTTGAATACATTCCCATAGTAGATTAAATTAAGTAAAATTATTTAAATTAGATGAAGAGAGATTGTCCCAGTCAACACAGTCATCAACATTTTTTGTCTGTCATTGATATGTGCCTACAAGAGTTTTCAAGCATTGAAACATGGTATAGAAACTTTCCTCAATTTTTTTAGACCATTATCTATTGTTTAATCCATTTAAAATAGCATGGAATTGGTCATAATTTCAAATTCATTATATCACTACCCATTATACCAATCTTGCACACTGCCTGTAAATAACTTAACATACACCTATAGATGGCCTCTTAGAAACCAAACATGTTGAAAATGATTATTTGAGCTAGGAAGGGTCCTTGAAAATTCAAGGATTATATTTTCAATTTTTGAGAATATTTTAAAAATCATAAAGGTAAAAAAACATGCACATTGTCCACACTTTCACTTTACTACCTATGTATGAAAATAACCACCTATAGGTGGTATTAATAGAAAGATGAGGAGCCATTTTCAAGAGTTGAGGCATGTGGTGAGACATTCTTTGGAGCCTTAAATAGGTTTAAAGATCATGGAAATCCATTTCTTAAGTGATAATTTTCTAAACAAATTTGAAAATCACCTTCAAAGGTAATGACTGCAAGTTCAGGGATCAAATCCCTAAAAGTCCAGAATAGAGGCCTAAGGCCATTTTTGTGAAATCATACAACAAGGTTGCCAATGAATTTTGATGCATATAATGACCTTGTATTAAATCCTCTACATGTAATACTAACTTTGAAAAGGATTTCGGTCATATCACTAATGGAAGGTATAATCTTGAGTGCCTAAAGTTGTGCTTTTATACACTAAATATAAGTAATGACCACCTATAGTTTTGAGTCCTAAAGGAGGTCACTATACCCAAGTTTTCAAATAGAGTATATATTCATGATTGAACTATCTCAATATTTTAAAGAACTATCAATAAAATTTATGATCTAAGAAACGAATCAAGAGGAATTGATATGCAATGTTTGGAACCCCATTAGCACTTACAGGGGTCACTTCATTTGAAAATATCCACCTACAGTAGACTGCCAACCTCCACATCATTCTTGAAAAGGCCTTAATCATGCAATATATATAAATATTTTCAAGTATAAGATTATTTAAATGCCTAAAAGGATTTCAAGGTAATGTAAAGTCGTTTCCAAGGTAAAACACACCTACAAGACTCCACATAGTCAATTATAGTTGATTATGAGGGGCATAAAGTAAAAAGTTTGAGTTTATTGAAGTAAATATAGCCCAAAAATGGAATGAATAGATTAAAATTTTGATAAATTATCTTTTAATTTGTAATATATACTCATGAAAGGTTTATAATTATAATCCATGCATAGACATCTACAAGTGTACCTTCAAAATAGAGACACAATCAACAAGGTTGCACACAGTCTTGACTGTCAGAGTATGGGAAAAAGTATGTAAGGAGTTAAGGTGATGAAAAAACCTAAGACAAATTCATAATGATATTCATTATCTAATTAGGCTCTTTACATAGAAATTAAATCAAATCAAGGACTCTAAATAGGCAACACACAATCCATATAAGGAGATCTTAGACACATTCTACTATTTATAGAGTCTATTTTGGGTTTTAAGGGAATTAGAAGGTCATATGACATGGAAAACGGCCCAAAATTATCATATAGATTCTTCATCACTTATATAATCCTCTCAAATCTTATTTTTATATGATGAAATATGGGAAGTTGCTTTATTTTGTCTCAGAGAAAGGGTACTCCCCTTATGCATAAACCTATAATTTTAGAGAAAATGGGTACGAAAGGTAGACCAAAAGCTATAGGAACATATAAATAATGGGTTTAAATTTATAAAACACCTAGAAAATCATAATACACCAAGGAAAAAAAGGTGAAACTTAAAAAAGAATTCTAAATCCTCAAGTTTGTAGTTAGGACTTTTAGGCAGGGTTTTTGCCTAAATCCCAAATGATAGCATTTTCATTTCCAACTATGGGAAATATTTATAACCTATTAAAACATGTTTTTGGGATCATAATAGAGGTGTGAAATCTATTTTGATATAGGGGATGTCATGAATAATTTTTTTTGGACTTTAGAATAACCCAACTTATAAAAAATGAAGAATCAAGCTTGATAGGCTAACTTGGAGTCCTCACATATCCTTGAAGGTTTTTCATGGATATCCAAGGAGTTAGGAAGAGTTATATATGGTCTTAAACAATAATTTTGTGGAATTGAGTTGAGATTTGAATGTCAAGTTTTTATGAACAATTCATAGGAGGTCACAACTGTCTAAAACCCTTATTAAACCCTTAAAAGGACTCAGTTGGGAAAATGATGTTAGAGGGCTATTCAATTGAGATTTTTTGATCATGAAAGTGATTTAAAATTTTAGAGTTATATTGTAAGCTCCTTCTCATCCTTTTGAGTTGTATGTAATTGTATGGATGGAGTACAAAATAGGGTATTTTTTATTATTTTATGTGTTGTGTAGGTTCAAGGAGGTTCCAAAAGATGCCAATCACATAGAAGATAAGATTAAGACTCAAGATAACTACACATTTAAATTTAATTACTCATAACAATTCCTAAGTTAATTAACTAGCTACTTCATCTCAGCCAATCAAAATTAACATAGTGAGCATGATGGTGAGAAGTATGGAAACTTCAAGTGGATGGATTTTTAAGGTATGATTGAGCTATATAAGACAATGAATATTATTTCCAATTGTCATCCACTCCATCCCATTGATTTACATGGAAAAATAGACCTAATTTTGAGGCCAAGTGTGAGGGGGTGATTGAAAGAGGAGTTTTCTTAGAGTGCAGTTAGTGATATCTCATTTATAGATGATTCTAGATGACCAAGACTACAAAAAATTCATGGAGAAGCATGTTTTAAACCCTCCAGTCTCGTTTCAATAATTATACCTATCCCTAATAAATTTTTGTATGTTTAAATAGAGGTGAATCATGTAGTGTTATGAGCTAGAATCAGAACTTCTACGCCACATTTCAAGAGTTTCATGACTTGGGGTGACACTTGTGCTTCATGACCTTGCATGGTTCATTTCACATATTTTTTATAATGCCTATGTAACTCCTTTTCCTAATTTGACAAGTGTCTTTGTGACCTTTGGACCTATTTCTTCTCCTCTCTCTCTCAAGTTCTATAAGAACTAGCCATTTTGGCCTTTATAACTCATGCTCCACCTGAGTATGGCAAATCCATGCTCATTTACATGCCATTTGATCAATAATAATACTAATTTTTACCTCTTGAATTATTATGCATAGTGTGTTTTACTTGGATTATTGATCTTGCTTAGTGATGACTCTTGTTTCCTTAGCTTGTTGTCTCATTCTCTCACCTATTTATAGTTACAAAAATTATTCTTACAAGTCATGTGAAGTGTTCTAGTAAATTTCAATGTTGAGTGAGCTATCCTATTAAATAGTGTCATTATAAGACCACTTTTCTAGTCCTTCTAGCCTAAACATTCACCAAAACCTCATAATGAAACATTGATGTGAGAAAATGTAGATTGGTGAAGTGTATGTTTGGTTAGTCCCTTGTTCTCATGTGTCACATGTAGGTGGTTAGTAATAATCAATATATTTGGTGTCTCACCTCCCTTAAGATAGTGTACTTTTCATTTTATCTCCCTTCCCACCCCCCCCCCCCCCAATTTTAGTTGTAGAGTGATCCAAAGTGGTACATCAAGGGAGCTAGCCCTATCTAGAGATTCACCTCATTCTTAGGCTCACCCATAGCCTAGAGGTCTTTCAATTTCACCACTTGGAGGAGGAGATATGAGACATCTTCTCAAAGGGTTCAAATCCAAGTGATAATAGAAATGAAATAAAATAACTCTTAACAATCTTATATCAATATTCTATCACATACTTTATGTTATACTCAATTTATTAAATTATCTGGTTGGTCTTTACCACATATTTATTTTAAACAATCAAGAAAATGATTTCCTCTGAGAAATAATGACATGTAAGATACTTATTTTAAACAATGCACAAAGAACAAATTAAATAAATGTAATAGACCCCCATGGTCATTTCAACCATATTTTTAAGTAATCCAAAAGTACTCATTTCATAAATTTTGAGAACATATCAAACTTCTATCACATGTGTGAATGGAATAACTGTGCACAATCAAAATGAGTGAAAGAAACAAAACCATTTTTTTAAGGAAATGATTTGTAGTTATACACAAAATTTACAATAAAACCAACCTGTAATGCAAAAAACTGCTCTTAGAACAAAATAAACACAAATACATACCTTGAAATCATAAGGAAACTAGCTTATAAATTGTCTACACTTTCATTTGCAACATCTCATTCTAATATTTTGACTACTAGAGCTCCACTTATACCAATATCTTGCATAAATGACTAGAAAATTTGAGAAACCATCACATATGTGTTAGAATAACTTACATTAATTCTTCAAGTGATGTGTTGGACTAACATTAAATTTTACCTTGGTGCCCTTTAATATGCCAATACTAATTCACTAAAAAATGGGGAAATATCTCAACCTCGATCCTCATAAATTTAATTGCAATTCAATGCTAAAAATGAAATAAACATTAGGTTTGAGAATTATTTATTATTAAGTTTTCTAGTTATTAAAACCATATAGAAGGAAGTGCTTGTTTGTTTTACTTGATTTTAAAAATGGTGCCAAAAATATTGAAAACATTTTCAAAGTTTTAAAATTATAAACTATATAATAAGGTCTATCAAATTTAATGTCTTAACCATATCCATAATAATGGCCTTTCAATTAACAAATCATGACAACCAAAATCTAATTATTACCTTAAACTTATTGTGTCTTATGTGGTCCTTACACACACACACACACACACACACACACACACACACACACACACACACACACACACAGAGAGAGAGAGAGAGAGAGAGAGAGAGAGAGAGAGAGAGAGAGAGAGAGAGAGAGAGAGAGAGAGAGAGAGAGAGAGAGAGAGAGAGAGAGAGAGAGAGAGAGAGAGAGAGAGAGGTGTATAGGTGTGTACCTAGCAATTCCAAATAACCGATACATGTCTCATATAATTTATTGGAAAATTAGAACTATACATGCATAGTAACCCTAGAAAATTTGTCCTAAAATAGGACTAAGTATAATTTATAAGGCTATTAAAAACACATATATAAGAAATTTTATAAAATTGGGGTGATTTGATTTATGCATATTTTCACAAAATTAGCCATTATCAAAATTTTAAAAACCTACTTATATCCTTTTGGATATAAATAACCTCTAAAATCTTCCCTAATGGTGACATGATGTTAAATTATATTGACCTTGATTTATCATGGGTGAGAATCAAAAACAAAAAATTAAAAAAAAAATACAATGTTATAATGGTGAGTCGTCCTCTTGCAATGTGTGAATGCATGTTGTCAACCCAAGGCCATGTGTCAAAGCACATGTTGAAATTCAATTATTTGAGAAATAAATTTGGAAATAAATTTTATTCACAAGGTAATGTTCCATTTTATTCAACAATTAATTTTCATGCCCATGGAAGTATTAGTTGTGTATTGTTTATTATATGTCCCTATTTTGTTGAATTTGTAAATGATTTTCATGTATTTTCATATGGTTATTGAAAAAAATCCATTTATGACTTGTATAGGGTGTTGCCAATAATATTTTTATTGACCTTGCCCATGATAATGTTTCCAATGTTTTTATAAATTAAATTTTTTTTAGTTACGCATGGATGAACCTAATGATCCCCAAATTTTAAGGATTTGTGGATTGTTAGAAAAAGCATTTCTCACTCTTCTAGATGATAGAAAAAGTCTTAATTTTCTTGAGAATATTATCAAATATGGTTTTAATAAGTTTTGACTAAGGTTAATTTTTATTAATGGTAAGTTAAACCATCCCCATGTACAACCTTTCAAATGTGTGGAAGATGGTTACTGAACTATTCTATGATGTTCAAGAGATTTTGTGGATGATATGGTATTTTATAGGTGTGCACCACTGACAAATTAACATACCTAGTATCTTTAGAAATGTAAAGTATGATCAAATTATGTTACTTCTTAGGTTTATTTAAACACAATAGCTATAAAATATGTGGACCAATAATAGTTTCTATGAATAATTTTTATAGTCGAACTAAAGTTACCTGGGTGTCCATTTTTTGTAATGATATTTTATGTCATAAAATATTGAACATTGTAACACTCAATGTTGTACATGTGGAAAAAAATTGGTGGAAATATAAAAGTGTGTAAAGATTAATAATTGATTTCATCATTTAGTTGTCTTTTAAATTATTTCTATCTCTAATATTCAAAAAAAAATCAACATTTAAAAATCATGGGTTCTTAAAAAGGTTTATTTATATTCTCTAATTATTTATAATAGAATAATGAGAAGTAACATTAATAAAATAATTTTAGTTAACCAATTCAACACTCATGGTGTTAAGAAATTTTGAAAATTTCACATTCTTGTAAGGTATTCATATTTTAGACACGTAAAATTAAAATTTAATCTAAAACTATGTACTTGTTACCACTCTTTTACACACTTAGATATAAACATATCTTATATCCCATTTGATCATTTTTTACTACCTTACACACTCTTCTAAGCTAAGATATGATTGTCAAATGAACTTATCCCTATGCTGTCAACCTTAGATACCTTTTAGGTCCTACCTAACACTCAATATGAGAAAATCACCCATTGGACAAGAGCACCCTAGGGTATAAGATCACATTTCTCTAGTGTTCTTCCCCCCTCTCCTATCTTCCCACCAAATAATGGCTAATTTACCAAATTCAATGCTATAATAAGGTCGGTCCATGTCCCTAATAATCCCTATTTAAATTATTTTATATTATATGACTATATAATTACTTTTCAAACCATTTGGAACATGAAGAGGCTCTCACATTAAAAAAACACCTAAATCACGCTTGCACATTGAGAGCAAAATACCTAATTTTACTAATTATGATTACATACATCCCTATTATCCTAGATCTCAATTATAAGTACATGTCATAGGTCATAATTCATGGTTAAATTATTTAATGACATCAATATTGCACTAGCATCTAACACATTACACAATTTATTCACACACCATCATAACATGGGAGAACTACGTGAAGTTTAATCCCCTTTTAGAGTATTTGTATGTATACAATTCTCAACACATGGTATTTTGAGATCTCTCTCAACTTCAACCACTAACCCATTTTTCCCATTGATTTGAATTTGTCTTTATGTGTTGAGTAACTAGGTTTTTTAAAGAAAATTAATCACATAATAGTATTTGTAAGTGATTGCAAGATCCTGCACCATATACAAGTTCTATAGATGAAGGCACAAAGAACCCAAAAAGCTTGATTTCCTCACTAAAAGTGGACAAGTGTTCCCTAGGTTTTATATGAGTTCCACCCTTCTATAATATTGTTCCCAACATTATTGTCCAAGCCTAGATTCAGTTCAAGAAACCTAACTCTAGTCACCAAACCTCTCTACATAGCAAATTTCAGACCTTGATTCATCCCTAAGGCATAGTTTCCAACTAAGTATTTATTTCATCCTTATGATTTTACTATTTTTAGTCACTTAATATAATATAATATTTTTAAATAAGTGAATTCTATCATTGTTACATTATTCTCCTGATTTTTCAGAATAGTGTTGTCATTTAGGGTTTTCACATAAATCCCAAATTTGATAAAACATATTAGTGAGCACATTTACAATTAAAATATTATCAAACCCTTCCCATAGATGATGCTAGGTTTGTATCCTTATTTTTATTATTTCCTTATTTATTTTAAAAAGTTTAGATTTGTTAAATTCTATAACATTTTCACTATTCTATTATCTTAGTTTTATTAGCATTCAAAGTATGTAAACTGTGTCTTCCTACTTTAAGCACCATATCAAAAAAAGAGTTTTAAATAAGTGAATGATATCATTGTTACATTATTATCCTAAATTTTAAATTTACTTTTATCATTTAGGGTTTTCACATAAATCCCAAATTTGATAAATCATATTGGAATTCTATAACATTTTCACTATTCTATTGTCTTAATTTTAGTAGAATTAAAATTATGTAAATTATGTCTTCCTACTTTAACCACCGTATCACACTAAGATCTTCTCAAGCAACATATTTTCAAAAATCAATTAATCAATCCATCATGGCAGAGTAAGGAAACATAAGTGATTATACAAACAAGTAATAGTTACAATGGTTTCTCTCATAGAGTAAGGATATACAAGATGATTTAATAAAATTAGTAGAGAGGAAATTAATAAATCATCTGATGGATAATCATCTGAGACCTTTAACCCTAATTTTTCCTTCAAATAAAAAATTTATACCACCTAACATAATTAGGGTAACTCAAGGGATTCAATAGATTACCATGACAATTCTTACTCCATCATTAGGAACACCACCTTTGGTTATCACACACTCTTCTACTCTTTATGTGCAATCCCTTATTTAAGAAACTCAAATTCTACAAACTAAGGTGTTACATTTGGAGCAAGGTGTCCAAAACCTATCCAAGAGCTAAATTATCATGTTTTAGCACACACTCCATTGGCACAACATATAATAGTATATCCTTTACTATGATATTTTTTTTACCTAAGCTTACACCATATTATGTCAAGGGTGACCCTGAATAATATCTCCAAGTGTTTCATGTGGCATGTTTAGACTATGTTCCCAATGATAGATTATTGACCAAGCTATTCTTGATAATTTTAAATGACTATGAATTACAATGGTTCTATTATTCACCACACCAATCAGTATAGTAATTCAATCCCCCTTCCAATATTATCTTAGCAAACTTTTAAATCAATATCAATGAGAAGGATTCATATGCTCAAATAGCCACACTCAAAAAAAACCTAATGAGCCTATCATAAAATACATCTTAAAATAAAATACCATGTTATCCAAAATGACAAACCCTATGGAAAAAAGAGAATAAAAATATGAATTTAAACAAAGTTTTTCTTCCATCTCTGCATGAATCAATTATGTTCAAAAATATCAACTCATTCACATATTTTTGCCATACAGTAAAGGAAAGAGAAGTCATTCTATTGGAAATGAACAAACTTAAGTACACAACCAATTTCAATGCCAACACCAAGAATTAAATTATCCATATAAGGTAATACCAACTGATAACAAGAACAATAAAAAATTAATAACACATGTAATTATGGATCTTACTCCATACATTGTCTTATCAGATCCTCCATAATGGTAGTTTACTAACTTACCAAAACTACATATAAGGTTATAAAAACATTATTAGAATGTAATATAATATCTCTCCCTCTCATTAAATATGTTGATATGAATCAAACTCTTCCAAAATATTTTGACCAAATTTCCTTTTGTAACTATCACAAGGCATTAGGCCATATTACTAATAGATTTATAAGTTTGAGACATAAGATTTAGGATTTGATAGATGCAAACATCATTAATGTGAGCACACCAATAAAAAGTACAATAGTATAACCAAGTGAAACAAAATCAATGAAAATTTGTAGTGATCCTTTTCCTAAGCATATGACTAATGAGACCATAAATACATTAGGTATCCACTGTGCAAATAATGTGAACCCTCCACTAGTTTATTATCATTCTCATGTAGAATAAAATCACTCTTTAAACAATATAATAGGTGTTCATCAACATGACTATCATCTAGGCCACTAATTACATTTATAGAACATGAGATAATAAATGATAACCTAGATTTACACTCTTTGTTTATTCATGCACACCGTGATCAATAACCTATTCAAAGTGTCATGATGGATAATAGGCCAAGTGTGAACATGTGTACAAACACACTTATTTATCATATAAGATACATAGATCAAGATATGCTTCCTACCACCATGGTTATCAAAGGATTCAATGGTCATATATAGATTTCTATTGGTGATATCACTTTACCATTATAGGTTAGTCCCATAATGTAGCCACTAGATTCACAATAGTACCTATTCCAGTGGTCTTTAATAATTTATTAGGACATCATTAGATTTAATAGATTCATGAAATTACATCTAAAGTTAACATAAACTTGAAATACATATATGCTAATGAAGTCATTATAGTTATAGGGATCCCTTATGATTACCCATTACCATATAAAAATTTCACTAATATACAGTCACCTAAGAAGGTACAACATACCCAGATATTTTCAAAGTAGAGATCTACACTTCCATAGAGGACTATTTTAGAGAGTCCCATTATACAAATATTTGTCATAAATTCAAGAGTTACTCTCTACTATGGCACATCCTTGATTTATATTATAAAGTATTAGGGGTACTTCACATAAGGAACTAACAAAGGTTTCACCCAATTCGCATTGGGCTCCAAAAATCCCCATAGTTCAACATAATTAGTATGGTAGTGATAGTTAAAGCACATATATGGTCCATGTTTAGATTCTCCATTGAGATCAGATCCATCACAATAGTACTCACCTTTCCATTAGTGAAAGGTCACAATTGCTTTTCTTGACACAGGGTTGATTGATTGTGAGTCCGTCATAATACTCATTATGTAGTATCTTTCTCTCTATTTATTATCTCATATACATGAAAAAAATATAAAAAATAGTAAAATATCATAGAAATAACAGAATCAAGACCTATACATGATAATATGTACTTTATCATATATTGATTTAGTTGTGCACAATATTTTAGATATGTTTTAACCAATTTTATATCATGCATGTTTTAATAGTGTATATGAGTGACTAAAAATTACATATGACATCATTCCCAAAACCAATTACTAGTGATTTTATTATTACACACTCAAAATTTATAGTTAGATAGAAGCATTATGGATGACATGAGTGTAGTTGTAGGAATGAGGATTTTGCATAATAATATTGTTGCTAATGTAGGTCTTAACCCCCCTTTCTGATTCCATCCCTATTTCACCCCAAGTAATTAGTTTTAATAATTACCATTTTACACCACATAATTAGTTTCACCCACATAATTAATTTTAACTAATTACCAATAATTAAATCTATCCAAATCTACCAAAACACAATAAAAGTAAATTTTTTATACTCTCTAACAACTCCCTTGCAATTCAAAATCCATAGAATAGCTTAGATCCTAATTTAACCCATGGTTGAAATGATTACAACAACTTTTGGTAAAAATAGGGTAGAATCAGTACCATTCCCTATGATCAGTAGAATCAATGTTGATTTAATTATAGACTTGCCTTGAATAAAGGATCATGATTTTGATCTTTAATGTTAAAATAAATCCTATGAGATGACTACCAAATAATTACTCACTTGTTAAAAATCCACATTGCCACATTATCACTTTAGCATTTGTCGACAGACCAAAAATTGACTTATCGACCTCTCAATTATCACATACTTAGAGCACTATTAAGGTAAGTATATTTCATTATTTTTAGCCATTTCATCTTTATATGTTATATTTTATGACTATATTTAACATCTTCATTATTTAGACATTGATCCTACATGATTTGCATTGATCCCTATTTAAATCATCTCTGTTTTGAATCCAAAATCTATTTTGTTATTACCTCTAAATTAATCCTAATTATCTATTTCCTAAACCATGGCTTTCATCTATAGATGACATTGGTTAGAGTTTCACATGAAGTTATTACCATTCATGATTTACCAGCTGTCCTTCATCTTTTCTTCATTGACTAGAGAAATATTGATTTTGTGTTAGGAATTTGTGCAATTATATTTTCCCCTATTGTAGAGGCTAATTTTGATCAATTAAAAATCATACAAGATTAATATTCTACTAAAGCTTATTGGCATGATTGTATTTCTATTCTCAATGAAATGGATGTAGATTAAATTAAATTACTTCAATTTCATATCTATGTCATTGTATGCATTTTATAATTTCTTTTACTATTTTTATATGCTTAATTACTTCATAAAGTGGGATGACATCTTTGTTAGGAAGTTCATTACTTTTTAGGACTAGTCTAGCACCAGGTATCCCACTAACATATCTTATTAAATTATTCAAATCATAGGTAAGCCTTAAAACCTTGTATTTTAATTTGAGTTTCTAATAGTCTATTTTATAAAGGAGTGAACAAACAACTACTTAAACATTTTGGCATGCCTGGTGGGACCCTTTTTAGGCCTCATTGTTCATTATTTCTCATTTTAATTCTTTTTTTAATTATGTTTTAGTAAAAACTTTTTCTTCATTTTCATTAAAGGAAGAAATATATATATATATATATATATATATATATATATATATATATATATATATATATATATATTGCTTTCTTTTTTGAAAGAAATTATTTTTTCATTTTTCATGTTTAAGTAGCACACCTAGTGTATTTAGGATGATTAATTCACCATTTTAATCACACTCCTTTTTTCACACACTACCAAATCAAAATAATATTAAAATAAGCAATCAAGAAAATTCTACCTAGGTAGACCCACTTGGATTTCATTACCAAGGGGAAAGCCAACTCAATGTTCTAACTGAGTATAAATAATTGGTTGGTCTCATAAATACTAAGTGCTTGACACCCTTATTGATTCAATGTCGTGAAGTGAGTGGGTATGCTCCAATACCAAGCCACATACTTCTACCAACATAGATTCAAGCCTCATTGTAGCCTCATGTATATTGAGGATTCCAACTTTAAATAAACTTGGAACTAAACTTAGCTTACCTATTCTTAGGACCTTTGTTTAGAAAATTCCCCATCACATTATAAATTATTTATTAATAAAAGTAAAAAAAATTAAGTACATTTAGATAGAGTGTGTACTTTATCCTCACTAAAATTAGATAAACAAAACAAGTTTTGTGTTTTCACATTTATTATTTATTTTTTTATTTTAGTCTTACATGGTTGTAACATGAAAACGTTAGTAGACACAAACATATTCACCACTTTCATCTTCCTCAATGGAACATTCACCAATCCCCCCTACCTCTTATAAATCCATTAGGGATGGTATCCATCAATTTTACCCATAAGGTGATCCTGACTTTGCCAATATATTGGATAACAATCCAATTACCCTAAGTCATTATCTTACCACACAATTTATATGAATCCCTATTTCCCTTGAGGGACAATCCTACAAATTTTTATATGGGATACCACCAAACATATTATATGGGTATGCCATATCCTTAATTTCCTCTTTCATCAATCCACCACCACCAATAAGCTCTAATACTAATGTAACACAACCTATAGATACCCAACCATCATTAGTATATAGGAACTCCTCTACAACCATTATTCAAACCCAAAATGTTAATATACCACAACTTACATCCACTTAACCACCCTCTCACACATTTTAGAATATAGTATTCTCAATCTTTGTGACTCTCCCACTATCCAAACACACGTAACCTAGAATACCTAACACACCATTTAACCACCACCATCCACACAAAAAATCCACCAGAGTCAAACTCTATAATAATAATTCCTTTTAGCCACTCAGTATCATATTCCATCATAACCCCTCATAACTACCTATCTCAATAACAAATCCTACCCATACTATTCTCGTAGTATGTAGTTCCATCTCAACCAACCATTACCACCTCTATTGGTTATCCCCTTTCACATCCACTCCCAACTTTGCTTCCTCCTTATCAACATTTGTAAAAAAATTCTTTAGGAGTTATTCCTTAATATAAAACCCAACCTGACCTCATGCACATCTTCATGGAACAAATGGCCAACTTAGAGGCTTTTGCTTCTTGGCATAAAAACATGCTTACATATGAAAAATTTGTAATGAACCTATTAACCCCATTGTTATAATTAATCCATATCCATCATAGTTGGAAGTTCCCAGGTTTATGAATTTTAAAAATAAGGAAGACCCAAAACAACACATTGGGGAATTTAGGCATGTATGTTACCTTATATCCCATGATGATTCCCTCCTTTTGAGGATTTTCTCCATGCCACTAGCTAGAGTAACTTTATATTGGTGCATCTGTATCCCTTAACATTCCATATTTTCCTTTAGATAATTAGATCAAATTTTTAAAACACTTTTTAATTAATATTACAAGGAAATTAACCATCACCAACCTCTATGCTATTAGATAATTTGAAGATGAGTCCATTGAAAATTTTATGTCTAGGTGGTGAGGCCTTATAAATTAATTGACATTTTCCCTTCCTTAACTTGAATTAATTGAGTTATTTTCAAGGTCATTTGCAAAACATATCTCATCCACACTTCAAGTTCAATCATTTAAAGTTTTTGATGAAATCTTTACCATGTCCCAAAAGCTATAAATCCAAACTTTGAAATAAGGATAAGTTAAGTTACATAATAAGAATTTTAAACCTAATACTTCCAAAGGGACCAAAAATCCTAAACCAAAAGGTACAACTAATGTTGTTATCCTAAAATCAGCTCCTTCATCAATGATAAGACAACCAATTTCTTCCTAGTGACAACCACGTAAACTTAACATGATTTCAACCCATGGAATACATTCCCTTAGGATATTATTATGTTGCCATCTTAGATAAACTATTAAAATCATTAGTTATTAGACTCCCTCCAATCAGACCCATTGATTAATCTTGACCTAAACCTAATTTGTATAAAGAGAGTGACTTTTGCACCTACCATCACGTACTTAGTCATGAGGTCAATATATGTCTCTATTTCAAAAGCCTAGTCCAAAACCTTATCAATCAAGGGGAGTTATAATTAGATAATCCAAATGTTCCTCATAACCAATACCTTGATATATTTAGATAGTCATTCCAAAATCATCCATCTTCATCTAATTTTATATAAATAAATATAGGAGGCACCCCAAATCATGAGGCCCACATAATAAATATTATTCATGATCAACTTTTACCTTAAGAAGTTAATAATACTCCTGAATCATCTTCCAAGGTAATAAGAATCTGAGACCTCATTAGAATAGATATTTTTGAGCCATCTAAACTAGATAAGCCCATTTCTACCATCCGTTCTAGCCTCTTCAATCTTATTACATGGGATAATTTAGAGGAAGGGTCATCCAAATGCACTAAATGTCACCCATGAAAGGTAGAAGATAAAATGATTACTCCAACCACATGGGATAACTACCTTGGTATGTCAAAGGTTAATTCCATACAACACCCACCTATAAGGCTTGAACTCCCCCAAACATCTAAAAATGAGGACCCTCATAAAATTACTCCCATAACCTCTAACCATGCTCAAAAAGGGAAAATGACTAAGCCCCAAGTTCTAACTAAGATATCCACATTAGGACCCCATCCTTCCTCTAAACTAAAGATCATAATTACAAAAATCATCTCTCAAGGGATATAATCTAGCTAAAAAACTTCCACCAATATTACCAACACCAATACCTCATATTAATCTCATAGACATTTATTATCCCTAAAACTTATCTAAGATACCTCTATCACCTATTAAGACCACTCATGCAACCAACACAAAAATCAAAGTGAAAATGTAAACAAGGTCCAAAAATCAATACCCAAAAATGGAAAAACCTCACCAAGATCCCTTGCAAGGATCTTATTCTACCATGCTTGATAATCTTCTACAAAGTTCCCTTATCACATTACCACCTATAAAACTAGTTAATCCCCGTATCCAAAACCTAACAAGGTACATGGAGTGAAAAATACCATAAGTTACATGGAAATGATAATGAAAGATACAATAATCTCAAATTTATAATATAGTATTTCTTGGATGAATAATATTTCTTAATTTAAGATCCTTGTCTTGATCCTCTCTTTGAATTGAACACTAAAACCATAACCATCCTTGAGACTAACATAGTAAATACCATAAATATTTTACAAGAAAAAACAAAAAAGCATAAAAAATCATGATTAATAACCTTGATTCTATCCCTAATCAACCCATTTCCAACTTTCCCTCACTACCTTCAAGCATGGATAACTCTGGAACTTTGATAAGTCCTCGTCTATTTTAAATTGATATGATAAACATAGACACACGGTCTCAAATATAGGCCCCCAAAACCTAAACTATAAATAAAGTCAAAGTTTCCATTGAAAAAGCTCTTATATCAAGTATAAAAACTTCCAAACCCTCCACTTTAAAACCAAAACACTCCATTCTAGGGAAAGCACAGAAGAATCATTCCTTAGAACTAATACAAATATTAGTTTTGAAATAAATCTATCAAACCTCAGTCAAGATGTCTTTATATGAACTCATTAAGAATTATACACAACATCATCAAGCCATGATAGAGGCACTTCAATACATTCAAGTGTAACCCAATGAATCCTAACCTATGATAACATTTTTTAGAACATTGTAGATGGATTCGTTTGTTAGTTTTAAGGATTTAAAAATAGTCCCATTACCATCTAAAGACTAGGATACACCCCTCTTTGTCACTTCTCAATTAATCAAACTTGAATCAAAAACATTATGACTAAAAATGGGGTTATCATAAATATTATCTCCTCACACACATTTAAGCAACTCTAGTTGTTAAAAATAATTATTACCCAATCTCCAGTCATCTTGCATGCTTTTAATGATATATTAATTCCTACTCTAGGGACTATCATCCTCCCCATATGAATAGTTGTTTGTATCCTTCATAATTTATTTTACGTTATAAATGGTGAATTTAAATAAAATATCCTCTTAGGACGTCCTTGGATTCACACTATTAATTGTGTTCCATCTACCTTACACTGATGCATCAAATATGAGCATGAGGGCCAAGTCCATATCATCCTTGTTGATCCTCATCCATTCAAAACCTATAACCTAACCTTGTAACCTAATGGTGTTCTACT
This sequence comes from Torreya grandis, assembly GCA_037957365.1. NCBI lineage: Eukaryota > Viridiplantae > Streptophyta > Pinopsida > Cupressales > Taxaceae > Torreya > Torreya grandis. The sequence continues at coordinate 115,179 of JARHVA010007056.1, forward strand.
CCCTCTAAAAAATAAAACCCTATCACCATCATCCAATGAAATATCAACTAGTTTAACAATCCCTTCATCATGAATCCATGATAAGGATTTCCTTGACTTCGTATCCTAACAACTCTTGGTAGGAGAGTATAATTTATTCACACTTAACACCCTTCCTACTCCTCAAGAGTATGGACACCTGAATAAATAATGTACCTGTCACCCTAACCTTGGAGATGTTATTTCTTTTGATCCTTCTTTCTTCTATACTCATTTTGTCTATGGGGTGATTGATTAATACTCCTCATGTATTGATATCCAATCCCATGCCAAACCATTCTCCTCAAATTTCTCATTCTTAAAAAAAACTACATTTTTCTTAGATGTACTTAAAATGATGGACATAGAAAGGATTTGGTATGAGATGTTATGAGTAGGGACCACATGATGTCACGCTAGGAGATTTTAGGAAATCCCCAAAAAAATCACCTTAGATTTAATAAAAATATTGAATCAACTACTAAAGTTACCCCTTTATCTAATCTTAAAGAAAATATTATGGTTTTACCATCTAACATTCCATATAAGACATACTATGTCATTTCCATCACCCCCAACTTTTTTGAGTCAATACTATCGACCTAGGACCTCTTACATATCACATCCATGGAGAAAGTAAATACATTCTCTTTACCTATCCTAATATGATATAAGAAGATTATTTTACCATCCCCATTCTTTAGTGTCAAGACAATGATTATATCTTGACTTATTTAAGTACAAAAAAGTCACACCTACATAATTTTATTCTAGCTAAAACATCTAGTCTTATAAATGAAGATACCTTAAACATTAAAATATGGTCTCAAGATGTACCAAACATTGTTAAGGTTAGTAAATATTTAAATCCTCAAGAGAATTAAGACTTCACCACATTCCTAATAGATCATAGTGAGGCCTTTTCTTGGTCATATAGTGACATGTATGGCATCAACCCTATTATTATCATTCACAATATTGTCACGCTGAACAAGTGAAGAAAAAACCATGAAAGACGCACCCTCACATTATGCTCTTAGTAAAATAAAAACTACAGTGTCTCTTATCCACTACTTTCATCTATATAATCAATTACCCTAAGTGGGTGTCCAATATCATGCATATCACAAAGCCTTTAGGGGGACTCTACCTCTGTAATAATTTTTAAGACCTCAACCTCACTTATCTTAAAGATGACTTTCCTCTTCCTAACATCATCAACTAGTGGACCTAATAATTGGCCATAAAATTTTGTCACTTGTGGATGGATTCTCTATATATAATCAATTTTTTATCACCCTGGAGTACCATTGAGGACAACATACCCCTATTTCTAAAAATAAGGACCCTTATGTAGAAATTGTGCAAATTTGTGTTTTAATATTATAAATTCACTTGCTCTGAATGTATTTGGGATGTTTAAACATTATTTGTATTTTAAGATCACCCATGCTTGATTAAGGTTAGCTTTGTGTAATGTTACTAATAGTCAATTTTTATGTTTTAGATCATAGGTTTAATGGAGCTCTCATTGATGGTCTCATACCCAGGTTTTATAATTTTAATGATTTTATATCAATTTGACCTTTTACTAGCCTTTGGTCTATTAAAATTTGAGTTTAATCCATGTTCAAGCTTCCTGAAACCCTCATTAAAAAAACCTAGCATAATATTATTTTAGACCAAATTTAGAAAATGGTAGGAATAATTTACATGGGGAAATTTTAAATATGTGATATACTTAAACCTAATTTTTATACTAAGGCTTGGTCATGTTTTTCAATATGACCAAACCTTAGCCTAAAAATTATAAGCTCTGTCTCATTTATGTCCTAAGCTTCGTTGTCCCCTTTTATTTTAACATGGTCCAAAATTAATGTTTACATGATCCTTTTAAATTCCTAATGTGGTCTAACATTAATTTGCATGGTCCCTCTTGTTGCAAACTTAGACTAATGCCTTAATCCTAAGGCCTTGTTTGTGTTTATTAACATGAATGAGACTTTATTATTAAATATTTAACCTAAGTCCCTTCATGTTTATGAACCCTGACGTAAATATCATGCTTCCTTTTTAGGCTCAATAGTCCATGTTTGAGGGGAGATCAAATATTAGAAAGAGAGATATAAGCCTGATAAATATAAGACATTTCCTAATAGGCCAATCCCTCTCGATCACTTAGATCATGGTCAACAACTCATGTTTGGGTGGAGGTCAAAGATCAGATGGCATGAAACTAGGATCAAAGACTAAATGGGGTTATTTGATATTTTTAATGATATCTTAGCCTATGTTTTACCTTAAGTTTTTAGTTTTATTTATTAATACAACAAAACCTGAAGATAAAACCTATGTTAAGACTATAATTAATTGAAGGCTATTTTTCTCATATTTTAAGACTTAAGACTTATAATATGCTATTTGACTTGATCTATTTGTAATTATAGGAACTAATCTTATTCACTTACCTAGATCTTAATCAATGATCCACATTCTATTGGTTGGGTTAATTGAATGACGCATATCAACTCAAATCTTCCACATGACCTACTATGTTCAGAGCTTAAATTTTATGTTTTCATTCCCATTATTTCACATTCATGAGGCTATCATTGATGTTTTTGAGGCCATCAAATTTAAGCCCTAGTGGTATATTACTAGATCTTATTTTTTATTTTCATGCTAATGTCATTGGCATCCACAAGGCCATCATTGATGTCCACAAAACCATCAAAATTACAACTCATGAACTAATCCCACTTACATAAATGAACATGTTGTTTGCCTTTGTAGGGTCAATGGGGTCTCATTCTGGGGTAGATGAACAAATTTGGGGGTCAAAAAAGGTGACACAATGAAAAATACAAAGCATTTTGTGTAAAGGAAGTACACCCTTTTTAAGAAGAAAAAGCTAATTCAAAATACATTAAGGGTTAGTCCCCCCCTATATGTCATATTCCCTTTATATTTAAAAATATATGCATCCTTTGTAAAGGATGTGCATACTTTACAAAGGGCATACACCCTTGGCAAGCCATGTATTTCTTCCTATTTTTCAATTAGAGGTATTGGTTTTGCAAGCATATATTTAGTAGATATATTTTCAAATTCTATTCCAGCTAATACTTAATTTTCAAAATTTTAGGATCAGAAAAAAGAATGATAAATGAGGTTACAAATCATGTTACATATGTAATAGATCTAGATACCATTGAGGATTACATGTCTATTTTACCTACTTAAGTATTCCCTATCTACTTTATCTACTTGAGTATGCTTTACCTAATTAAATAACCAAGCCATGGTTTTATCTCAAAGAGTATTCCCTACCTAAATACACAAGCCATATCTTGATATTTACTATTACCCAATGGTGTCAAATTAAGTGTTCCACTTACTCAACCTGGTCTACTTTAAGATCCTTTAGAAACTTGTTTATAATTAGGTCTCTTCCTAGCCATAAATTATCTCTTGGTCTATCACAAAATGTTTTATAAGTATTGGTATTGAAATACTAATGACCTTATTATTTAGTATTATCTCTTAACTTTTTATCCTCTATATTTAGACCAAAAGACACTTTGAATGACTTAAACTAGGGTACTTAGTCCTAAGATAGTAATCTACTTTCAAGTAAAACCCTTATTTGACTCCTAAATCACTCAATTGTACATCCTCACCTCTTTAAACAATACTATGAGGGTTTCACCAATTATTTCATTCAATCTTATTAGTGTATGAAGAACTTCAACTCAAAACTCATATGACAACAACTCTACCCTTTATAGGCCTATTAGGCCAAATTCTACCTCTTAAGGACTTGATATAAAGGGGTCTACAACTACCTTGTTTTCTGGACTCATTAAATTCAAAAACATAATGAAAATAACAAGACAATGATATAAGACTCATAGGTGTCTTTACACAATCTCAAGATACCAATTAAATCACCAATGTGCCCAAAAAATTAACTAAGTCCTAAACACTACTATAATATTATGTATAGCCATATTTGGTCTTGAATATGTGTTATTAATCTAATCTCATCAAAGGATTATTATAAAGCTTTATTAATATGTTTGGATACTATCTCTAAGGATAATAAACCAATTTCCTTTATTACTATCTTAATAATTATAATTTAATGGAAACTCTAGTCTTTAGGTCTGAATGGTCTAATATTATTACTTGGAAGGATATTGACTTATATTAAATGTCAAATTCTTTGAATAAATTTACTTTTAAGTATTCTATAGTGTTTAAAACATAACATTGATCCTTCATAAGAGGTTTATACTCAAACAACAAAGTTGCAGATGTACTATACTTGGAGTTTGTTATCTTTTCCATGGAATCTTTTTAACAACCTTGATTTCAACATGGAAAATGAACTTTAATTAATGGGTCTATCAATATGCATAAATGAATAGCCTACAACATGAAACCTATATCATATATATAATAATTATATAGTCATGTATACATTACATCTACCACATACATGGTACTACATGTAGGTATTTGTTCACTCATACATGACATCTTCATGTGGTCATGATATGGTCACTCATATTAGACATAAATGTAACTAATAACCCTAGTGCATTTTATTTCCATCTAAACCATTAACCCTGAAAATCTAACCCTAAACACTAAACCTTAAACCCTAAACATTGAAATCTAAATCCTAAACCCCAAACCCTAAGCCATAAACCCTAAACCATGAACACTAAATAATATACCTAAACCCTAGACTCTATACCCTAAATCCAAAACCATTAACCCTAATACATTATCCCTAAACTAGAAACAATAATCCATAAAACCTAAACTATTGACCCTAAACATATAAACTTAAAACATTAAACCTTATACTTTATACCTTAGACCCTGAACCCTAAAACCTAAATGTAAACCCTTAACCCTAAAACCCAAACCATAAACCTAAAATCCTAAATCCTAAACCCTAAAACCTAAATTTAATCCCTTAACTCTAAACCCTAAGACTAAACCATAAAACATAAGTAATAAAACTTAAACATTAACACCTAAACCTAAAATTCTAAATCCAAAACATTGAACACTAAAGCTAAATCCCTAAAACCTTAACCCTAAACCCTAAACCCAAAACCCAAGCCCTAAACTATAAACTATAAACCATAAACACTAAACCCTAAGTCTTAAAACCTAAGACCTAAACCCCAAACACTAAATCCCAAACCCTAAATACTAAACACTAAGTTCCAAACCCCAAACCCTTAACCAAACCCCCAAGACCAAAACCCTAAACCTTACACCCTAAGTGTGAAACCATAAACCAAAAACACTAACCCCAAACACCAAGCCCCAAACCCTAAAAGCTAAAATCTTGATCCCTTGAGCCATAAACCATAAATCCCAAACCTAAAAGTATAAAATATAAATAATAAGTCCTATAACCTAATATGTAATCCATAACATTGAAACTTAAACCTTGAATGCTTGTCCCTATACACTAAACCCTAAGCTATGAATCTTGAACCATCAATCATAAACCTTAAACCCTAAATTTATAAATCCTAAATCTTTATCCATGTACCATAATCTTGAGTTGTCACCTATATAGAGAAAGGAGAGGGGGCATTGGCTAAGCCATATCTTGAGAGGATAGGGGTCATTCTAGCCTATATCTAGAGAAAGGAGTTACTAGGGACATTCATATAAAATGCTTGAAGATGGATTCAATATGAATTCCTAAATAATTTGTGGTTTTTTTAATAAATGGGTCTATTAATATGCATAAATGTCTATTCTATATCATTTAACCTATAACATACATATAATAATACAATCATTCATACATTACATTTACCCCATATCTAGTACTGTATGTAGGTATGTTGTCACTCATACATGACATATTCCTATATTTACATTACAATCACTAATAACAAACACAAATTTAATTAATCACCCTAGTACAATCCATTTACACCTAAACTATTAAACCTAAAATCCTAACCCCAAACCCAAACACAAACACCATAAACCGTAAATGTTTAACCCTAAACACCATAAACCTTGAACACTTAACCCTAATACATTATCCCTAAACCCAAGACAATAATATGCAAACCCCAAAACCTAGACCTGAAACATATAACCTTAAAACTTTAAACCATGGACTTTATACCCTAATACCTAAAAATTAAACTGTAAGCCCTTAACTCTAAAGTACAAACCATAAGCCTAAAATCCTAAATCTTAAACACTAATCCATACAACCTAATATTAAATTTCTCACTCCCCTATTGGGAACACCTATAGGTGTGTATGCAGGAGGTCTGTATGTGAATGTATGATATTTGATTATGTATGTGGTATACTAGTTCCATAACCAATGTTATACCTCCACTATTGATGCTATGAATCTCTTCCATGTCTCTAAACGTTATGAAGCTCTCAGACCAATTCAAACACTTATATTAAACCCCTATAAGACATAAAACAACACACCACAAACTTGTGCTTCATGAGCACTTATAAAACACACACACAAAAATAAAACCAACTAACTAAAAGATGAGATCATTTCACTATGAATGGGGGGTTTTAAATAGTCTCCAACATGCATTTGATGTGTCCCTAATCATCAATCTTCCTCTAGACAAGTGTTCTCATTGTCTGTAATCATAATCACCCTTTTTTAAACTTGTTTTCACATTTGGAACTAAGATGATCATCAATTTATCAATCTAACCCATACATGGAAGGGTATGACACTTGTACCTACAAGAAATCAAAAATTATAAATAAAATCCATTATGTAATATGTTCATACAAATAGGGTACAAGTCAACTTGATAGGAAAGAGACCTAGGGAGTCCTTTACAAGTCCAAGGTCATTTTCCAGTCAAACTAGTCCTCCAAGATTCCTTTTATTCCACTTCTTCCCAATCAAAAAATTAACAAGGGTTTTATAGGGTTTTAGGTATTTTTACCCCTTAAGGATAGTTCATAAAATTGTGACATCCTAACCATGAATAAATTCTACTAGATCCTTGCTTAGGACCCTCTCCAACCTATCCTATCTCCTCAGACTACCATGTTAGGTATCTGCACTGATGTGATCTTCTGAACTTGTCCTCTCAAGCTATTCAATGCCTTATAATCACCCTATCATAGAAGTCCTTCAATGCTTTGTAAGGTTTACTTGGTGTTATAAGTGAGGCTACATCTACTTATAGCTTTTAAGACTAGTTAAGGTTTAGTAGGTCTAGTCTGGACATAGCTACTCATCAACACATATGATAATTTTTTATGATTATGATGACCCTCATGTGTTTTAAAATTTTAAACACATCCTCCTACATCTCTTTTTAAGGTTCTGACAATTTCTAACTCATTTCCTTACCCTTTTCATACTAAACCTATAGGATTTTTCCTCTTAAGAATGCCCTCTATCTAAGACAAAATAGAGGTCACTTACCCTATTATCCTAGATAAAATGATGATATTAAGGGATTTTTAAAGTTATAGGGACCATTTTTATATAGTTTTAAGGTTGTTTCACACTCCTATCACCTCTAAACCTCATAAAACCCAAGGTAGACTTCTTGAGAACTCATTGTGTGTAGGGTTTATGTGTCAACTATAAGTTAAGGATTAAGATTAGTTTCCACCCCTATTTTATTGGCCTAAGTTTATAATTAGCTTTGTATAACCATGTTTAAGGTGTTATAATCAATTTTAGTACCCATTTTTTCTTGCTAACTCCTTAAAGTGTTAAAGTGTACTCTTTACTAACCTAGGATTAAATTTTAGTCAATTGTGACTCTATGCCTACTCAAAAAAGGTATTCATGTAGGTTGACATTCTATTTTAGACATTTATATACCATGTTCCAAATCTTATATAGATAATAACCTTAGTGTACTCTATTTCCACTTAAAGCATTAACCCCAAACCCCTATCCCTAGATACTAAACCTTAAACCCTAAACCCTAAACACTAAACCCTAAGCCATAAACCTTAAACAATGAATAGTAAATAATATACCTAAACCCAATAACCTAAGCCATATCCTAAAAGGATAGGGATAATTTTAACCTATATAGAAAAAGGAATGACTAGGGAAATTCGTGTAAAAGGCTTGAAGGTGGATTCAAGATGAATTCTTAATAATTTATGGGTTTTTTAATCAATGGGTCTATCAATATGCATAAATGGATAGCCTGTAGCATTCAACCTATAACATACACATAATAATGATACAGTCATTCAAAGATTACATATACCCCATACGTAGCACTACATGTAGGTATGTTGTCACTCATACATGACATATTCCTATATTCATGTACAATCACTCATACAAGACATAAATGTAGCTAGTAACCCTAGTACACTCCATTTAAAACTAAACCATTAACCATAAAACCCAAACCCTAAACCCTAAACATCATAAACCTTAAATCTTGAACCCTAAACACTATAAACCTTGAACACTTAACCCTAATACAATATCCCTAATCCCAAAACAATAATACCTAAAACCTAAAACCTATACCCTAAACATAGGATCTTAACACTTTAAACCTAGACTTTATATCCTAGACCCTAAGCCCTAAAACCTAAAATTTAATCCCTTAACCCTAAATCCCAAACCATAAGATTAAAATCCTAAATCATAAACACTAAACCATAAAAACTTAACCTTATAGGTCTTTAATATTAAACACTAAACCTTAAACATAGAATTCAAAATCATGGACCTCAAACCCTAAACATTGAACCCCAAACCCTAAACCCAAAACCTTGACCCCTAAAATTTTAACACTAAACCCTAATCTTGAAACCCTAAGCACTAAACCATAAAATTTTATATTTGAAACCTAAACCACAAACCCAAAACCATAAAACCTCAAAACCAAAACCATAGGCCCTAAATCCTAAAACTAGATAAACACTAAACCTTAAAACCTAAATGTTAGAACCCAAAAAATCAACTCCAAACATTGAAATATAAAATTTGAACCCTAAACCCTTAACCTAAAACCCTAAAAATGAAACCTAAGTGACAAAGACTAAACATACATTGTGGAGACCACACTACTCAGCATTGGTATTTCAGCTCAACCCCCTCTCCACTTTCCTATCATAATTCCTACATAAGTAAAAAGATTTCAATTTAAGGAGAAAACATGCCATAACAAAGTCAGTGACATAAATGATAATAATTTATACTCATGACCCACATCATTTTTTTAGAATAACTCATAAACATGAGAAGATCCAAAATGATCCAGCCCTTTTGCTCAATGATTTGGAAATAATTATGTCTAGAAGAAGGATTTCACCTTATACAAATCAAGTGCAAAGAGGTAATTTTTTTTATCTATCAACATTTTTCATTATCCCTCATCATTAAAAATGAATTTTTTTCCATGCAAGTGCAAATAGGATATTATCTTATTTTCACCATGTAAATCATTTAATAATCCCCCTAGAGTAATCTATCATGACCCTATCTAATATACTAAACATGAATGAGAATAATCACACTAGTACACTCTAATCAGAATAAAATAATTGAAACAAAATTCAAGATTCATCTAAAAAATATATTTTTAAGTCTAAAAATAATTATACTGACTACTAGATTAGAACATACTCTACCAAATAAGGGAGTGACTAGGGATGATAATAGAGTGATTAGGTATGATGAGTGACAATTAGGGAAATGTTAGGGACATTAAGGGATGAGGAAAAATGAGGAGGGAGTGACTAGGGATGATTAAGGATGATGAGGTTTGATGAGGGAGTGGTTAGGAATGATGAGGGGTCAAATGAAAGGTGATGAAGGATTGACTAAGGATGATATGAAATGATGATGGTTAATGAGTGAGTTATTAAAGATGACAAGGGATGATTAGAGTTTGACTAGGGATGATGCTCAGGATGATGAAAGAGTGATTAGGTATGATTATGGTTGATGAGGTTTGACTACTTGGAGTTTTTAGGGATGATCAATGACAATGAGGGATGATGAGGGATAATAAGGGAGTGACTAGGGTTGATGAGGGTTGATGAGGGAGTGATTAGCAATAATGAAGGATGATGATAGCCAATTAGGGAATGATTAGGGATAATGAGGGATAATGAGAATCATTGAGGGAAATAATAAGGATGATAAGCATGAATATGAGGCTTGATAGAATTATTAGGGATGATGAGAATCAATAAAGGAGTGTCCACATAGTTTCTAAGAAATTCAGGGGTTTTTTCCATCTTTGTCAACACATCTAATTAGGAAGCTTTTATTATTAAAAAAAAATATGGGCTTTTAGAGGAGAAAGTGTAGTTTTATAATATATAATTTTTTTTAATGTTAGAATATTATTTATAATTATTACTTAATTTATACATAATGTACCTCATTATGGTCTATATACATATCGTCACAAATTCCATTATAACTTTTTGAATATTAATCAAAAGTTTATAAAATTTCTATCTCAATAATCTACACCTTGTCAACTGTGCTTAAAAAAATGATTTCCATGAAGTTAAGGTCAAAATTTTATGTTCATACAATTGTAATTTCAATTTTATAGTTGTCTTGTAAAATTATTTAAAAATTATATATAATAAAAAATTAATAAAAAATACTCTCAATAATCTTTGACATTTCACCTATCTATATATGAAATTTCATACAAAAATTCAATCATTTACTTTAAAAAAGTGTGTTCATACACATGCACTCTCCTTATCTTTTTATAAAACATTATCAAACTATTGTCATAAATGCATCTATTTCACACATTTTTATCATTTAGGTATTTTAAAAAATTATATATTAAGATAATACATTGAAAATTCCACAATTCATGTCTTTATGTCATTGTCAAATTCCTTTTCTAAGTGTATCTAACATTCTCTCCAATTTTAACTATTTTTATTTTCATAAAAAAGGTGTCGCTTTATACCACCCTTTTTATCCCCCATTATCCTACATAAACCCTTGAAAAATAATCATGAACCTCAATTATAAAATCAATCTTTCACCTTAGATTAATTAAAGGCCATGCTTTGATGTAAGGACATTTTTAACTAGGTTTAGATTTGCATAAGATCAATTATGAACACCATGGACTTAGCCTAAATTATTATCCTAAGGTTCGGTCATGTTTTTCAACATGACCAAACCTTAGCAAAATAATCCTAGGCTTGGTCCCTTTATGTCTTAATATGCACCCCTCTTTTTGGACTCATTTCATTTATCATGGTCTAAATATTTATAGATATATCCTTAACCTAAATCTCTATCTTAAGGCTCTGATTATATTCATTAATACAATATAACCTTAGGCTAAATACTTATGGTTATATCTTTTATTGTTTGATTGGGGTCCATTTTATTTTGATCTAAACTTAGCCTAAATACTTTAGCTTTTGGATTATTTCATGTTTATTAACATGAAATAAAACCTTAGACTAAAATATTTAACCTAATTTCTTTACATGATCACATGCTAACTTAAAGTTCATGTACTTTTTTAGGATCGATGACTTGTATCTATTTGGGACAACATGAATGAATAGAGTGAGATCACTATGGACTATTTAATAGAATCTCTAAGTAAGTGTGGATCCACCACATGGCACAAACATGTTCACTATGAGATTGGTAGAGATGTAGAGCTTAGAAGGCTGACATGATTTCCAAGTGGTATAACCATGAGGCCTAATACAAAGGAAAACCAATGGTGTGAAACTCATAGGAATATGATCAATGAATCACATTGATTTGTACAAGATGGTCTGATGGAGTGAGATTAAATATAATTTTAAAATATAATTGTCAAATTTTAAATCATATATGAACAAAATGCTATGAAAAAGCCAATTGGATGCCATAGACCTACAACATAGATGCCACCTAAGTAGAAAAGGATAAAACCAAAGATTTTATGGAAAAAAAAGGTATAAATGAAAAATTCATAATAAAATCTAAGGTATGAACTCACCTAAGTGCAACTAGATACCACCATTAAATCTCAAAAAGACTTACAAAAAGACCTAACATCTGTAGAAACCCTAATTTGATCCCAAATTGACCATAATCAAGCCAAAAAGAGTCAAATTACCAATTAAGAAAGTGAAAATTAGTCCATACGTTGATTATAGACCATTGGTGAGTAATTTTTAGACTCATAGCCATGATAGGGAAGACACATAGCTATACCTAACTTCAGATGTAGAAGGAAGAGTCTTCAAAGACACTGAATTTCATATGGTAGAATTAAAAACTAGAGATAATAATTGGTCCAAGTTTTTTTGGGCTATTGAATATTTTCAAGTAATCACCAAAGAGGATGATAAAAATACCATAGTCATTTGGAGATACTATGGCATGGCTTCTATTCAAATGACTAGTCTCCACTACATAAAAGTGAAACTAGAGGAATCCATGTAGTGTTTAACCCCACTAGAAGGATCCTAGTTCCCCAATTTAGGGTAGGAATTAGAATGATTGTGACATTTCTCAAAATATTCTCTAGGTCCCCTTCTACCACCTATATCAACAAAATCTAGGTCCCTTATATATTTCATGGTTGAAAAGGGACTTACTCCTCCTATAGGAGAAATAATCATTGTTTCATGAAGAAACAATTCTCTACCATAAAGAAGAAGACTATCAAACACTTATTTATGATGTCTTAAATTTTTGATGCCTTATTGGCCAATACCAAAATTCCTAACATCAAAAATTGGTCACCTAATAGAAGGCAAATAGTCTCCCAGTACTATTCCAAACTACATATATTCAAGTATACAGATAACATAAAATTCATTTGTGACTATGTATACCCAGCCCTAGTGGAAGCCATTACAAGAATCCCCATGATGAGGGTTATTCCCTTGATCAATAATTATGTGGAATTTATTGGGCACATTTGGTTATATCTTGACTGCACTATAATTAGGATAGAGGGAACCTTACATCAACCACCTAGATTACTAGTCTATGTGCCCACCAAGATGGATTAACAAGAGATAACATACTAATTATTCCATTATATTGATGGTGTATGCAAAGGCAAAAGGAAGTCACTACTCCATCCTTTCCATTTGACTATTAGTAGAATTATGTTACAGAGTTGGGACAATGTAGACACTATTTATAGGCACAGAGACTCATTCAATTTATAGCTTGATGAATAAAGACAATGGGAACCCCAGGATAATGCTGTGAAATTTTTTAAAGCCAAATAAATTAATATGGCATATGAACATCAAATTAGTGTTCGTAATTTAATGTACATCTAAGAATATTCATTTTTAGAAGTATTGGATAGATTAAAGAAGCACAACATCAAACTCAAGGCCAAATTGATGAGAGATGAGATTCTAGTTGGTGAAATATGGCATATGGGACCTCTATAGTACCATTTAATACTAAGACTATCTTCTAAGCCTCTTATAGAATACCCAGATACATATGTTGCACAAGGGTCAAGAAAAGATAGACTTAAAGAAAGACTTGGTGAAGGGGCATCATCTTCTACCCAACCTAAAAATATAGAGTCACCTATTGAATCCATTGAAGTGATTGCATTATATCTTATGGAAATATTTGAAGATGACTTGGAGGCACTGGCTAGTGTTTAAAAATCAGATGATGAAGAGCTAAAGGAAAAGGAGCCTAAAACTCAAGATGAGGAAACAAAAAAGTAAAGGGGGAAAGGGATATCTTTGGACTTAATCCTAGTGGTTCACCCATAAAAGAGAAAGGTAGAGCTAGCCTTAGTTCTTGCAAGAACCAAGATGCCCAAATTAACCCTCACTCACTCTCTTAGTGAGGTTAATTTATTTCATGATGAGCAACCTATTCATTAACCAACTATTCCAAAATGGTTCATATATGAAAATTGACAAAAGATCCCAACTCTACATCATCAATGGGCAATTAAAATTTTTGTTAAGATCCATGTTCATGAGGGGAACAAACCATAGATTGTGGAGATACAGAAGGAAGAGAAATAAAGATAAGTGGCTAATATTGGATCCTCAAATAGATAAAAAATTGAGACTCCATAGCCTCCAAAGATCACACACTCTTCATTTGGTATCAAATTTGACCCAACCATAACCATCTTTTAGACAGTTTCTAAAAAAAGAGCCATTATTGTAGGGGAGGAATTCACTTTTTAAAAACTAGAATCCTTCATTGGATTGACTCAAGTAGAGGGTTAGAAACTAGGTGAGCACCCTATTTTTGAAGAGGATATACTTGAGGTTTCCCAAGCTCAAACTACCCAACTACAAACTAGCATCAAGGGCATGAAGCATCAAATAGAGAATCTATAGAGGTAGAAGGATAATCTAGAGAAACTAGTTATTTTATCTATTCTTAATGCAATGATTAAAATGTTTGAAGGATCATTCCATGACATGTTTAACTCTCTAAAGTCAATAAGGGAATAATAGAGTACACTAGACCACCAAGATGCAACAACCAAGGGCTTAATCACCAATGGTAGAGTTTCAAGTGTAGACACGTAAATATGGCCATCGATAACCTTCAATTAGGTTTTTAGCCAAGTTACATCCAAAATGCACAATTTGGCCTAAGACACACTAAATGATGTGAAAATGACATATTCAAGTGCCAATTTTGGCCAAGGTATCACTAAATGGGGTAATGTAATTTATGGGCCAACTTACTTTGATTAGATCATTTCAAGTCAAAATGCCAAATTTGTACCTAGGTGCTCTAGATTGCTCTTTCCTATCAAATCTTCTACATAAGACATGTGCCTTTGTTATTTTTTTTGGTAACCTCCTAAATGGGAATACAGTTCCAATGCATCTGACATTGCCTTCAAATTATAATCTAGTCAAATTTTGGACTAATAATAGGGTATTCTAATCAAACTGAGTAATTTGTGCATAAAGTACTTAATAATGCTTAAGAGCTACTTAACCCAAATTAAGGCCTAATTAATAATTCAATGGAACCTTGTTGAAAACTTGTTTTTAGAAATGAATATTGAATATCTACATCATCAAGTGACCCCATTTCTTGGGAAGACATCCCTAAGCTGTAAATGCCACAAATATTAGGATTTATGCCCTCCATACCTCATCAATGCCTTCCATAATGCCCTCTATGCCTATTAATTTTCCCTTCTTCTAATGTCATGATGAGTATAATTATAAACTTAACTCCAAAAATTGAATTAATCCTCAACCACACATCTCAATCTTGATATGGATGGTTCAGGTTGATTTTAATCAAATTTAAGAATCTATAAATAGAGAGGCCATAAACATCATTTATAAGCTATTTTGGTGAAAAGTTATTATTTTCAAATATATTCAAGGACTTTATTATGTAAATTTATAATGCCAAATTGATTCCAAGCCAAGCCAAGCCACAAGCCAAAGGTACCAAGGAGAAGAGGAGATATCCAAGCCTCCTTTGATGAAGACTTCATGATCACAAGCTGAGCAAGCCACCACTACAAAGGCATTTAGATCATCTAAGGAAGGTGAAAGAATTTTGTGTTTTCATTCCTTACTTTTTAGTTGTGTTTGTCATTTTATTTTGTTAACTAAGCTTTCCCTAGTGTCTAGGCATAGAGATGTTATGTTATTAGTGTGTTTATTTCATTTTATTTTCATTTTGGAACTAAAACCATACTAACCATCCTCTCTTGAGTCAAATTTCTAGATTGCATAATGGCACACTCAGTGGGACTAGATGCATCTCACACTTGAATAAGATCATTTTACAACTCTAAAATATTTATTTGGACCCTTAAAAATCTTGCAAATTGTTTTTCTAACTTTATTTTTCCATTTTTGTTTGCCACGGTTTTACACAGTAATCAACATCAATAGGGAATACCAACATCAATTGCATAGTTTAACTGACATTATTTGGATAACCAACATCGATTAGTAAAAGTAACCATCATTGGTTGTAATAACCAATGTTGGTCACTGTGTTTTTCCAAAAACATAGATTTGAGAGCTATTTTTCCAAAGCTTATTATTTCAAACCAAAAAGAGCTTCAAAGATAAAGGACATGCTGACATTTTTCCTACAAGACCAAGCTTGATATTTGCTCAAAACATGTCTAAATGACCTTTGCATGCTTAAAAATACATTAGGAACCTTATTTTGGGTGTTTAATAGATAATTTAGATGTTTTTTTGGTAAATGTTCTCAAAATTTGCAACTAAGACCAAGGGGAAAATGAACACCACCTCACTTTCATTTGGGCTTAAAATTGAACACACTTGTCAATTATTGTTTATAATAGTTGTTTAGATTAAATCTTTATTTGGAAAAAAGAGTAATGTTGCATGTATGCTCTTCTATTTGTCCCCTATAGGGAACCCTTGGAATCGAAAGTGCCATTCCTATTGCAAATAGCCTAATCCAAGGCTTAGAAATGAATCCATCTAAATCACTCTCCAAAAACTTGTCAAAGTTTGGGTGACCATGAAAATAACCCTAAAATCTTTCTACTTTCATGCTTTCTTTATTTTAATGCAAATTTGGCTTGTGAGGGGGACTTCATCACCTACCATAAGTTCTTTAAGGAAGCTTTGACTCAAGATTTCATCTCTCACCATTTAATTAATTTGGTTCCTTTAGAGTTGCACATGAGATTTAGTGGCACTTTGGACATCGAACTAGATTGAATGAATAGTAGGATTTAGTGGTTGTAAAAAGGACTAGACCTTTTTGCAACAAGCCAAGTGATGTAGACCCAAAATCCATGATTTTATTTTTCATTTTTTGGCATGAAAGCTATTGTGTAATTGATTCCCCTAGATCATTCAAAAAAATTTTAGATCTTATACAAATCCCCACTTGCCACAAAAGTATTATTGGTGTAAGGTGCACCTCAAGGTCTATGTCATAGTACTGTCATTTGAGAGAAGGGGGGCATAAAATCCCTACTATATAATACACATTTACTTTTTGATGAACACTTAAAATCCTCTCAAGTTATGTATATTGATGGATTCCAACAATACTAAGCAATCTTATTAGTTTAGGATCTAAAAATGATTAATTAGTTAGTCTTGTCCTAGTTTAAACAGTTATTTAGAGTCAAAACTTGGTCTAAACTAATGATTCAAACAAAACCCATAGTTCAAATTTTCCTTTAAACAAAGAGGCATTATGTTGCTCACATGAGATCATCAATTTTCCTTATTCAAAATTTCATCAAAAGCTTGAGAGTCATATCATCCACTTTGGCACAGTTATGTTTCCCAATTGAGTCTAGAACTTTACTGAAGTTGTTTAAGTCCTTCACTTATAATTTAAATTTAAAATTACACCTTTACAAGTTTATAAGGTTGATGTGTTAATTGGCTTCACCATTTTCACTAAACTTGAGGGAACTTAGGTTTAATTTCCAGTTTGGGTTGAAGGTCGTTTAAGACTCATAATCATTATCATCACTTGATAAACTTAATCCATTTTGTGTTAAACACTTACACTTTGACTCTATACTCCATAACATTTTAAGTCAAGAAAGGTATTGTTATGCTTTCCAAATTATAGGAAAATGTCTTTTGCCTTAGATATTTTTTGAAACAAACCTTTTTGTTACACCTTCTAGATAGTATAGCATCATTATGCTACCCAAAGCATTTTAAATATTATTTCATAAACCTTCTTGCATAGAGTTCAAATTTTTCCTACATTTTTAGACTAAATCTGAGTGTAATTTTATGATCTTTTATCCAAAATTGTTATACTATTTACCGTTGTCTAGCTTATTTATCAAAAGAACCAAGTTTTACACCATTTTTTAATGAGAAAATAAACTATTTCTAAAGTGTCTTTTATTTCATACCTTATACTTAGTTGATCAAGTTCATGTCCAAGAATCAAACGCCTAGTTTTTGTTAGAAGAGTTTAAAATATTTTAGATTAAAACTTTCATCTTTTTAAAAGTATAGATTTTGACACCATTTGGCCAAGAGTCCTAGCACATGCCTTGTTTGAGCCTAGATTTTGATGCTGCATTTGGCCAAAAGACCTAGCAATTTTTAAATTCCTAGATTAGATTGATTTGAAACACTTTCAGCTTAGAGTTTGGAATTTTGATTTTAGGTCCATTTACTTGCTTATCCTTGTATGAATAGTGAAATGTTAGATACTTCATGCAATCTTGTTTCCTCATAAATATTTGCATAAACCTTTTTTATCCTTTTGACAAAATATAGACCAAGTTGTAACATTGTTTGTTTTATATTTTATCCTTTTTAGATTTTGTATAACTCTTTGACCTTTTATCATAAAAGCATTGACTATGGATCCCAACATGTATTCCTACACTTGTAGTGGACTCATGTAAAATCCAAGGATTAGTAATGTAATTGTGTAGGAAGAAATGGTGGAAGACCCTTGTATAGATAATATTGCTTATGAGATGGATTCTTATCCCTCTTATAATACTCAATTAGGGGCACAAAGCCAAGATCTATTGGTTAATTATTTGGTTAACACACCGCTTACATAGAATAGGACCAAGAGCAAACTGCATAATACCTAGCTATAATACCCATAGTGGATGAGCTAGTTCCTCAATAGT
Organism: Torreya grandis; assembly: GCA_037957365.1. Taxonomy (NCBI): domain Eukaryota; kingdom Viridiplantae; phylum Streptophyta; class Pinopsida; order Cupressales; family Taxaceae; genus Torreya; species Torreya grandis. The sequence goes on from JARHVA010007056.1 coordinate 133,808, forward strand.
CATATTCTACTAATATGGCTTCCACATATGATCCATTTTTGTTTGACAGACATTTGTTAGATAACAAAGATGAGATTTTGGTTAGATCCATAGAGGTAGGGGCCAAGTTTCCAATAGAATTACCTCATGAAAATTGACCAAGTCTAGTAAGAGTGCCCCATAATATCATTTATGATCATTAGGATTCTTCTAGAAATCTTATGGCTTTAGCCCAAACAATGTACCAAGATCTTAATATATCTGACAGAGGCAAAATATCATGGAAGATCACTTTAACCAAATGTAGACAACATATCAAACCTACCTAAATCTAGCACATGATTTCAATCAGATGAACATGGTAAGTAAGCTTCTCATTGACCTAGTTCCTTGAATAGGAGTGTTGATAGAGTTAACTGGACAAGATAATCTAATTTATAACCCATTCATATAAACCATTTCAATAGATAACTTGATGCATATGCCCATTATTGAAGAATTATCTTTGGCCTCTACATTGAATAGTGAGCCAAATGTAGTAGATAATGTGCAAACAACATCTAGCCCTGATCAAAGTGGTACTAATGCACAAACAACTAGAAAACAACATGTGCCTATAGTTAATCTTATGAATAGGTCATCATACCAAGGAATGGGAGTTTCTATGCCCCAACCTCAATCAGATGCTTCCTCAAGCATACAACTTATGGGATTAGGTAATAAAAAGATGGCCAATATCATGCCTCAATGATAGAATGTGATGAATCCTACTCCTCAAAAAGTAATGAGTAGTATTCCACAACAACAAGGACAATCTAGTGGATCAATGTAATAGAGGATAAATACATTTCCACCTCAATTAGGGATAACAAATGTTCCACCTCACCCGGTAACAATGAACATACCTCTTTAGTCATAGACTAATATGCCAATCCAAAACCAAAAAATGACTAGTTAGCAATACGGTAATATGAGTCAATAATATATGCCAATTTTATAACCTACTTTCACTTCCTCATAGGGATTCATGCAACATGAAGGTCCCCATGTTTCTCAAGTACCTACTAGACAACTGTTGGTCCAAAATGTGCCACAAATTCATAGATAGGGTCTTGATCAACAAGTTCTTACTCAACAACAAGGCTTGATTAGTCAAAAAATTATCCCTTTTTAACCATAGTAGGCACAATATAGTTGCATCCCTCCATCCCAACCATAAAATCCTTTAAGTCAAACCTTTATCTCTAACCCAAATTAGAATATCCTAGAACCAAATGTATAATTTCATGTACATCCTAATCCACGGATGCATATTCTTGGTCTATTCCCCAACCAAGCCAATATACCCCAATAGGTGTGTCCATCATACTCTAGTCAAAGTTTCCCACTTGTGACCTCCTAACCATCTACCAAAACCTTTTTCCTCCCTCAAAATAATGTCCCTTCCAATTTACTATCCCAAGAATTGCAATAAATGAAGGATGCAATTGTTACTATTTAGGTTAAGAAGAAGACTAAAAATTTCAAATTGGATGATGTGTGTTCCTATCCATTTAACATGGAGTATTTATAGATACCATTTCCTCTAGGATACGAACCACCCAAATTTGACAAATACAAAGGGAAAGGTGATCCTAAAGCTCATTTGATCAAATTCTTTGTCACATGTCAACTAGTGGCATATAAAGACATATATCTTTTGCTATTATTTCTAAGGAGCTTAGCTAGACAAGCCTTGGAGTGGTTTTTAAAGTTGTCTAAGAACTTAATAGAAGATCTTGATGATCTTTTTGATAAGTTTGTGCAGCACTTTTCCTATAATCGTGAGCATGATATTTCATTAGTGGACTTAACACAATCAAAGAAAAAGGTTGGGGAGAGTTTTACAAGTTATTTACAGTGATGGAGAACCCTTGAAAGCTAGTTCACCCATAGTTTACTAGATAAACAATTAGCTAATATGTTTACCAAAAATTTGCATAGTGAGATAACTTATCACTTAGAACTACAATGTGCACATACTTTCAATAAAATCATTGACAAAGGCTTGTTGATTGAGCTAGCACTCATCAATAAAGGAGTCATCAAGCTTAATTCAACTAATCAAAATAAAGGTACCAATTAGGGAAATGACCAATATCCCATTCAAGTGCTAGCATCATAACTGGCATAGGCCAATAATGATGAAAGATTGAAGCAATTCAACTGCAATAGGAATGTTGTGGGAAATGGAGTAACCAAGCCCCATCATGTCCAAATGGTGAAAACATTATCTACACCACCTTTTTAGCTTACTCCTTCCTAGTGACCTCTTTAACTAATGTCACAAGCACAACAACAAAAACTTGCACAAAAAGTATAGCAACCTTTACCATTGTAAACACCTCCTCTTAAAAAGATCATGCATGTACATCATGTCTTTAGTGACCTAGTAGAACCTATTGAGCCTGTAATTCACAGTATTACTACTATTAATCTAATTATTTGGACCATACCAAAGCATTATTTGTAAGGCATTATTTATCATGATTGGTACCATGAAAATGAATTTTGTGACTATCATCAGGTCAATGGGCATAATTTACAAAGATGTGTCCAAATTAAACATTTAATTGAGAATATGTTAGATAATGGGGAAATAACATTGGATAATGGTGCTTCCACTTCTAATAAAACTCTTGGGATTTATCAAAACCCCTTTCCCTAACATAACAATCAATATTAGCAAAATAATTGGCAATAATAACAATGGCCAGTGTAGTAGCAAAATCAGCAATATCAAAATCAAAGGCTGAACCAACTGAACTAGCAAAATCAGTAATAAAACTAATAATGATAGAATAATAGATAAAACTAAGGTCAAAATAGTAATAACCAACTAACATATCATGTAGTTTCACATGACTAAAACAAGGTTGTATGTCATATTATAAGGGGGTAACATTAATACCATCTCCATTAATCCCAGACTAAGTACTAATCAGCCTAGACCATTGCTAAACAATAATATTCAACCAAATCACATAGATAATACTTCTTTGACCTAGGATTGCTTACAAGAAAACTAAAAAACTAGGAATTCCCCTTTTGGATCTTATAATGACAACTCGTTCTTGCCACATGACCACATGCAAGTGCACTGGCAACTGGGACTTGTCATGTCTGGTCCCACACCATTTCTAACATCAATTAGCAATAATGGTCTAGTATTTAATCTTGATTATGAAATCATGACTCAAAGGTCAAATATTACTATCTTATGCCCATAACCATCTTCCACTTTGCCTCTTATCCAACCAACCATTTAGCCTTAGAATAAGCCATTCACTACTGACCAAGACAAGAAGTTTGATATTGTGGAACAATTGCAAAAGACACCATCATAAATTTATATCTTGGACTTGATTCAAATGTAAATAATCCATAAAAACATCTTGAATTAGTTTTTGACTTAATCCACTATTGATAGTGATATATCCCTTGATAAATTTCAAGCTTTGGTTGGACACCTAGCTCCAGCCTAACAAGTCACATTCAACCAAAGTGATATGTCTTCCCTTGGCCTACTCCATAAACACCCATTTTACATAGAATTTTATATCATATGGCATAAAGTGAAACATGTCCTTATAGACAATGGATTAGGCCTCAACATAGTGTCTCTAAAGCTCATCAAGCTTCTTGGATACATAATGGTAAATCTCTAACAAAAAATAATAACTATCAAATCCTATGATAATCAAGAAAGAGAGTCATAAGGCACCATTAGTTTACCAGTTATCATACCTTTAGTTTACCATTTATCATTGGGCCTTTAACCCATGATACACTTTGTCATGTGCTTGATCTTGAGTTATCATATAATATGCTTCTAGGTAGGCTTTATTTACATCAGATTCATGCAGTCCCATCAATGTTGCACCAATGTATTAAGTTTTCCCACTCAAGGATGGAAGTGAATATTTCAAGAGATTTACACATGTATGAACACTGCAACCATCTTGAGGCCAAATTTCAAAGCTATAATTATTAGTATTATATGAATCCAAATTCAAAGAAGTATAAAGGAAAGGCTATACTTGTTGGTCCTTCATCAGAGAATTATATAAATCCTAATACCTTAGATTCCATTTCTCACATGCCACCTCCTAAAGCTTCTAATCATTTCACCATTTCAAATAATGGACTAGGAGAATATGTGACCCATGATACATTTCATATTACCAATCATCCTCAAAATCTAAAAAGCTTTGGGCGACCTAAAGTCATCCTGCACATGCATTGGAAACAAAAGAGTAAAGTTAAGGAACCTGTCATATTTGTACCATCATTTGGCCTAGGACCTAACCCTATTGAAGGGGATGACTCATGGTTATATAATGACAACCAAGATAATTGTTATAAAATTACAAAGTATCCTATTCCAATAGGATCATGGATCATCACAATTATGAAGGAAGAGGCCTTGGACTGAATCAATAAGGAACCATTGAGCCAATTTCCATGAATAAGTATGAAATACCTTATGGAATTAGATTTAAACCACTTGCGGATGATCCAACATATCTTATTCAAACTCCATCACCAATGACTAGTGATGATGATGGTGATAGTGAAGTAGAGTCTGATCATGGGCTCATCTTTGATAACTTAGCTAAAACCAACCTATTTGATAAAAATGCCATTTGTACCCTTACCTTGGTCATTCATCGCAACCCTTTTCCATTATATTATCCCCAACTGATAGATTGGGACCAATAGGAATCTAGTCTACTGATTAGTGAGTTCTAGAATGATGAGGCATTGTAGATTTCTTAGGCCTTAGAGACAATGTTCTATTGGGAGATCATAAATTAGGATTCTCAATCACATTGAATCTTGCAGTCTATTTTGGAGAGTGAGTGACTACCCTTAGCTGAAAAAAAAGTAAAACATTGAGGTCCCAAAGTGAGCACCTCTTTGAGGCACTTTCTGACCAGGGAAAAAGTAAAGATAAAGGCCAGTCTAGTGGTAAAAACCTATCTTAGGCACCATTAGATGGGTGTGTTCATTCTTCTTTGAGTTTAGATCAGGAGAGCACTTGTGATGAACTTGTCTATGGATCCAAGTTTAGATTTGAGAAATAATAAGTATTTGATCAAATTCTCTAAGAATTTCTATTTTTTTTGTTACACGGCTAGATCTCCTATTAGGAGACTTAGATTCATCATGCCTTGGAAAATTGAAGATCAAGTCCTAATAGAGGACCCTGACATAATCCAATAGTTCAAGTCATTGCCTACTATCCTAGAACATATTTCAACCCTTCTATTTGAAGATACAATAGAGGTAAATATCGAGACTCCATCAGACTTGAAATGGATAAAATTTGGTATGTCCCTCACTAAGGAGGTATGTGACATATTTGCAACTCTAGTGAGAGAGTTTGTGGATATTTTTGCATGGGCCTATTCTAACCTGCTAGGCTTAGATCTTGTCTTGGTTTTGTACCACCTTATGGTTAATCCTGATGCCAAATTGGTAAAACAAAAGTTACATAAGATGGATCCTCACATTTTTGTGTTGGTAAAGAAAGAGTTGGAAAAACTCTTAGAAGTAGGATGTATCTGATCCATTGACTACTCTGAATAGATCTCTAATGTTGTACCTATTAGTAAAAAACTTGAAGGGATTAGAATTTATACTAATTTTCAAAACATCAACAAAGCTTGTCTTAGATATGATTTTCCCTTGCCTAATATCAACATGATCATTGAATCCATGATAGGTTATGAAATGATTTCACTCATGGATGGCTTTTTATAATATAACCAGATCAGAATCACACAAGAAGATCAACATAAAATAGTGTTCACCACTCCATGGGGAATATTTTATTATCAGGTGATCCTATTTGTTCTTAATAATGTTGGATCTATGTATCAAAGGTCCATGACTATCATATCCCATGATATGATGTATGATATTATTGAAGACTATGCCATTGACATATTAGTAAAATCCAAAGCCAGAGATAACCATCCATTAGTGTTACATAATATATTTAAAATATTACAGGAGTATAAAGTCAGACTAAATCCCAGAAAATGTGTGTTCAATATAAATTCAAGCAAATTACTTGGATTCATTATATCTCATAGAGTTATTGAAGTTGATCTAGCTAAAGTCTATGCTATAACTAAGATGCAACCACCAACCAATTAAAAGTAACTCCATAATTTATAGGGAAAGATCCAGTCAATCCAATGCTTCATCTCTCAGTTAGAAGACAAGTGCCATCTATTTACACACCTTTTAAATAAAGGAGTTGCATTTCACTAAGATGATCATTACCAAATAGTTTTTCAATAACTCAAAGATTATCTTATTAATCTACCTATTTTATTACCTAATATGCTAGGAAAGCCATTCTTGTTATACCTATCAGCTATTGATCATGCCTTGGGGGCACTCTTGGCTCAACATGATGATAATGGATAGGAGCACGCTATATACTACCTAAGATGTACCTTGGTTACATATGAACAAAACTATACACCTATTAAAAAATTTTGTCTCACCATGATCTTCATAGCTCAAAAACTACACCATTACATGTTGAATAATAAGACCATGGTCATTATAAAATTAGATCCACTCAATTATCTACTATTTAAAACAATTTTACAAGGAAGAATGGATAAAAGGATCATGCTTCCCAGTGAATTTGACATAGAGTATGTCAATTAGAAGGCAATCAAGGGACAAGTTCTTGCAGATCACCTTGTTAAAGCACCTCTCACAGACACACAACCACTAACATTTAAATTTCTTGATGAATTTATCATGACCATCATGGACACAACACTTGAGGAGAAGCCTTGGAAACTATATTTTGATGGTTCATTTACTACACATGGATCAGGGGCAGGCCTATTTTTTATTACACCATAGGGGGATCTAATCCCTAAATCACTCAAAATTATCTTTCCTTCTACAAAAAACATGTCAAGTATGAAGAACTTATTATAGGACTTTGACAAGTAGTGTAGTGGAATATATCTCATCTCCTATTTTATGGTGATTCTCAATTAATCATCAATCATGTTATAAATCATTTCTAGACCAAAGATGACAAGCTAGTTCCATATAAAGCCATGGTTAACACTCTTAAGCAAAAAAATTCCAATATTTAATTTGAGCACATACCAAGGGCTAGTAAAATAAATACAGATGCTATGGCTACTATTGGATATTTGATTTGATAAATAGATAAAGCTAGAGAATAGTAGTTCCTCATCAAGAATTTATCAGCACCAACTCATGAACCTTCAATTGTTACCATGATTTGTGATATTATTGGTCATAATTCTATCTGGTACTTAGACCTTTATAAATACCTTCATGACCAATTTTTACCACCTAACCTATCTCACAAACAAAAAAAAGACTTCATTCATCATTTCAATCATTATACTCTACTTAGATCCACCCTTTACCATCATAGTTTTGATGGAACTCTACTTCACTATTTAAACTTAACAGAGTATACATCCATTATGGGCCAATAATAACTAGTATGCAAAATCTTTTTGGATAGGACTACACCACTAGAATGAGCTCCACACACTCCTTCATGAAATTCTCTTAATGCTAGCATAGACTCTACTTCATTATTTAAACTCAATAGAGTCCATGCTAGCATTAAGAGAAGTTCATGAAGGAGTGTGTGGAGCTCATTTTAGTAGGGTAGTACTATCCAAAAAGCTTTTGCATACTAGTTATTATTGGCCCATAATGGATGTAGATGCCACTACTTATGTAAAAAAGTTTGACAAATGTCAATGTCATGCTAATCTGATTCATGCCCTAGCAAAAAATCTAAAACTGATGTTAACACCATGGCCATTTTCTACATGGGGACTTGACCTCATTGGGAATATTAACCCCACTTCATCTTATGGCCATAAATATATCCTTACCGCCACTGAGTATTTCACTAAGTGGGTTGAATATATACCCCTCACATGATTGGAAAGAAAAATTTTGAATTCATTTTCAACCACCCCATTTACCACTATAATATCTCCTCTAACATTATATATGATAATGGAGGATCATTCAAGAACAAGGATGTAGACCAGTTATGTGTTAAATACAACATCACCTAACATTTTTATATAGCATATTATCCTCAAGGTAATGGCCAAGTTGAGACATCCAATAAAACCATTTTCAACATTCTCAAAAATATTTTTAATGATGTCGATCATGATTGACACCTATAGATATTCCCTACCCTTTGGGCATACCATACCAATCATTGTAGTCCCATAGGAGCCACTCCATACTCACTTGTTTAAGGTACTAAATCCATCCTTCCCATTGAGGTTGAATTACTTTCACTATGCATCTCTTTCAAGCATGTCCTAAATGATCATGACTATCGAGTAGCTTGCCTACAAGAGCTAGATCTATTTGATGATAAATACATGACTACACTCAATAGTCTTCAAGCATATCCGAATTGACTCAAAGGCCACTATAATTGATGTGTTAAGCATAGAACATTTAAATTTATGATCTTGTTCTTAAAGAAAAACCAAAAGAATACCATAGCTAAGAAGAAGCATAAAGTTAAATTAAAACTAATCTAGATAGGACCTTTCATCATTACTATAGATTATGGATTAGGAGCATACAGGCTTTCCACACTAGATGGAGATGAACTTCCAGAGCTGATGAATAATATTCATCTCAAATGATACTATGCTTGAGTGCTAAGGTGTATTATCTATAAGGACCATTTTAGCCATGTCATTTTATCACTATTCTTTACACAAATACCATCCTTATCTATCCCCTTCACCATATCCACTTTTTGCTTCTAACTTATCAACCCAATGTGTTCTAAATCCTAGCCCATTTAACCTTAGTTTTTTCCATTCGTTATGCATTTTTAGCATTAAGGTATCTGATCAATTTCATCAGTTGGTTCAAGTATTTTAGATAGAGATCATATTTTGAGATAGTATGATAGAAGCTTTAGCAGTTTCATCCTTCATTTGTTATTCTTTTATTACTAACGGTCTTGCTACTAATTATAATTGCCTTTGGGAAAATTAGTACCATTGATCTATGATATTATGTCCTGGTTATAACCACCTATGGGTAAACTACGAGCAAAATTAAGCCTTGATGTACCAACTTACCACTTCCTATGCGACATTATGCCTTCTTACCAATTGTGAATGTTTTGTTTGAATTGATTAATATACTAGTCGAGTTCCTCCACTATAAGGGTATAACTACAATGACTTGAGGTCCTACTCTAGGATTATGTATCTAGCACTCAATACTTATTAAGGTCAACTCAGTCACCCTAAGCCATGTTCTTATCATTTTGTGAGCATCTTAAGCCACACTCTCGCCATTTTACAAGCAACTTAAGCCATGATCTCACCATTTTGCAAGCAACATAAGCCACACTCTTGCCATTTTATGAGTAACCTAAGTTTAAATGCTTTCACTATTTTGTGAGCTTGAACTATTTAGTGTCTCATGATTCTCGATTGAGTTGAGACACTCTAAAATGATTCCAAAAATATTGACCACTTTTTTGCCTTAAGGAATCTGGGAACCCTTACTAAGTTACAAGAAAATCACTTGTCACTTAGTTTCCCATCTTTTTTGGCCTTTATCTCTCACACACTTGTCATTTTTCAAGACCATTCCTATTTTTCTATCACATTTTTCCTTAGTTATCACATTCTTCCCATTCCTTGGGAGAACTACATCTACCCTAAAGTTTATTATTGGCTATTAAATCTATGGAAATATGTAGGAAACATCCAATTGAATAGTGTATATGGAGATAGCTCGGCCTCCCCTTCCCTTATTCTATTCCCCCATTTTTTTAGGTTATCACCTATTTTCTAGGGGCAATGTTCGTAGGGTTTTTGTCTATTTATTTTTGCTTATTTTGTTTGTTTGCTTTCAGCACTGTTACCTTGATTTAATTTATGTGTTCATTAGGTGATTCCTTATCCACACTTACACTTGAATCCATCCATATTCATATGTTTACATTGTCATCATGGTTTTTATCACTAGTGCATTATTTTCTATTAAGTATTGGATTATGGGAGTTAGTCCTCATGCATATTTCAGCTAAGTCCTCATCACATTATACCATGATGCCTACCAACACATGCTAAAACAAACCTTAGTTTAAAGAAGTTTATTTAGCAATAGTGACATCTCTTCAGCACCAACATCCTGATTCCATCCTAATCATATCCCAAATAGAGTAATTAACTGTGAAATAATTTCAACCTTTATTAGTTTGGATGAGCATCTCCCTATTAGTAGGTTGTTCTAATTAATCATTACCCATGTTAAGTTATCATCATCCTCAACCAATTTTATCATGTTTTCCATAATCAAGGTCTAATGATTATAACTACTTATGGGAAAATCATTGCACACTATCCTACCTCCATTTCTTAATGATTATAATCACCATTGGATAAATCATTGTGTTGTCACCACTTTACTTTTTTTTCCCATATAGGGGCATGTTATTACCTTGTTTTTCTATCCTAACTGGGGTATCTCCATCTTCTCAAGGATTATAATCACCTTTGGGTGAATCATTATGTTATCATAAAACATTTCCACTATTAAGGTACAATGCTTATAACCAGATTTGGGTACACCATTATACACTATTCCACTTGCATTCTTAATGATTTTGACTACTTTTTAAATATCATTGTGTTCTCACCCCATCATCTTTCCTTTATCTAGTTCCCTCGTTTCACTTCTTTCTTTTTTAGGGACCATTCTTTGACCCACTTATGCCAACCATTCCCTTGAGGGGGGCATCATAAAATTAGTTTATCATCATTGTAGTTGTAGGCATATAAGACCTTTTCATTCTTTGAGAAGATGTTACTATTATTATAGCTTGCAATGCCTTCCCAAATAGGGGCATATTGTAGACACCTAAAGTTTGCCATTGATAACCTCAAATCAAGATTTTGTCCAATTTCCATCTAAAATGCACAATTTGGCCTAAAAACACTAAAACATGCTAAATGATGTGAAACTGACATTTTCAAGTGCCAATTTTGGCCACAGTATCACTAAATGGGGTAATATTTTAAGTCGTTATTATCTTTTATTTTCATAGATTAGAGTTTTAATCAAAATTGACATCGATCCTACAAGATCACCATCTATCCCTTCTAAAGTGTAAAAATATACTTGAAGTTTATTTTCATAAGATTCACAATCCTCAAAACTTGTTCAAATCCACATTCTATTTTCTCAAAATCTAACTTTTACATGCAGATGACTTTGCCTAGATTATTGCATGATATTGATAGCATATTGATCTCCCCATTGTCCAACAACCTTTAATCATTGATAAAAGTGATATTGCATTCAAATTAGGTCTTTACACTATGGTTTTCACACCTAATCAAGAAAGCATTAATGAATAACTATCTGTAATTCAAAAGGATGTTGATATAGCTACAGAATTCTAGGATGATTAATTTGATCATACTAATCTTGCTATAGATTAGATATCTTTGGTGTTGTCTATTTGTATCCTATCCATATATATCTTTTTAATTTCATGTTTATTTATAAATGTTAATGTCAAACATGGGCTGACATCCACCTAATGAAACATATCACTTCTTGGGACTAGTTTCTCACTAGGCAACCCATTCATCTTTCTATTAATCCATTTTTTTGTGAGTTAGTGTGATTTGTAGGTCATTCCTCCCTAGCCAAAGAGGAGTTCACACAAGCTTGATCAATGGTGTGTAACTGATCTCCATCTCTAGGTAATCTTTAAAACCCTACATTTACTTTTTTTTAGTAACCTATTAGACCATATTGAAAAAAGTAAAAAAACACTAAAATAATAAGAATCCCCATGATGAGGGTTAGTCCATTGATCAATAATTATGTGAACCTTATTAGGGATATATGGTTATTTCTTGAATGTATTTTAATTTTGATAGAGGGAACCTTACATCAACCACTTAGACTATTAATCTATGTACCCACCAAGCTGGTTGAACATGAGATAACATACCAATTGTTCCATGGTATTGATAGTGTATGCAAAGGCAAAAGGAAGGGTATATTCCATCATTTACCTTTGACTATTATTAGAACTATGTTACATAATTGGGATAATGTCGACACTATTTCTAGGTAGAAAGACTCATTCAATTTACAACTTGATGAATTAAGATATTGGGACTCCTAGGATTATGTTACGAAACATTTGAAAGCTAAATAGATTAACATGATATATGAACATCAACTCAATTTTCATGATTTAATGTACATCTAAGTATCTTAATTTTTAGATGTATTAGATAGATTAAATAAGCACAACATCAAACTCGAGACCAGTTTAATGAGAGATGAGAATCCTATTGGTGAAATATGGTAGATGGGGCCTCTACAGTAATATTTGCTACCAAGACCATCTTCTAGGCCACCTCTAGAATATGCATAGGCATAAGTTACACAAGGATTAGGAAAAGAAAGACTTGGTGAAGGGGCATTATATTTTGTCCAACTTGAAAATCTAAAGTCACATATTGAGTCCATTGACATGATTGCATTAGATCCTATGGAAACATTGGAAGATGATTTAGAGCAATATCTAGTGCTTACAAATTAGATGAGGAAGAGGTGCAGGAAAAGGAGCCTAAAACTCAAGATGAGGAAATAGAAAAGGAAAATGGGAAAGGGATAGATTTGGACTTAGTCTCAGTGGTTCCCCCATAAAAGAAAAAGGCTATGCTAGCCTTGGTTCCTACAAGAACCAAGAGGCCTAAATTAATCCTCACTTTCCATGTGAGTGAGGTTAATTTGTTCAATGATGAGAACCTTATTCATGGACTAACCATTATAGAGTGGTTCATATATGTAAATCTATAAAAGATCCCAACTCTACACCATCAATGGGAAATTACAAAGTTTGTTAACATTCATGTTCACTAGGGGATCAAACCATGGATTATGGAGCTATATAACGAAGATAAGGAAACACAAGTGGCTAATTTTGGATCTTCAAGTGGCCCATAAATTGAGACTCTAGAGCCTCCAATGATTACACACTCTTTATTTGGTGTCAAATTTGACCCAACCATATCCAGCTTGTAAAGAGTTTTTGAAAAAAGAGCCATGATTGTAGGGGAGGAATTCACTTTTCAAAAACTATAACCCTTCATTGGTTTAACTAAAGTGGAGGGTTAGAAACTAAGTGAGCACCCTATTTTTTAAGAGGATATACTTGAGGTTTCCCAAGCTCAAAGTGCCCAACTAAAAACTGGCATCAAGGGCATGAAACATCAAATAGAGAACCTACAGAGGTAGAAGGAGACTCTAGATAAATAAGCTATTCTATTTATTCTTAATGAAATTATTGAAATGTTTGAAGGATCAGTCCGTGACATGTTTGACTCTCTAAATTCAATAAGGGAAAGATAGAGTACACTAGACCAATAGGATGCAATAACCAAGGTCTTAATCACCCAATGGCATAGTTATAAAGATAAGATGAAGGAGTTAATTAGCATCTTGACAGGGGATAAAATATCTAATTTCAAGACCATCACCATTTCTCATCTCAACACCATCTTGGGGATGATTATAGATAAAATCAATAGTTTGAGCACATGGTCCAAGTTCTTAGAGAGACTCATCAAAGATGATAAGGAGCTACTAGATAGAACTAAATGATTCTTGGGAACCATGATTGCAAAGCCTATAAAACTCAACTCCATAGGCATCATTATGGATGATTAATTCAAATGCAAGAGAACTTTGGTCATGTAGGAGGTGAAGATCAAGAGCTAAGGCAAGTTTGGGACTGACAATAATAGGGTCATGGATGTGATACTAATAGCAAAGGATAATATTTTTGGGGTGAGAAGAATCAAAGAAGCCTTAGGGAGAAATGATAGGGACTTGGTAGATTTGGTGGATCAAAAGGATGAGCTCTTCCTAGAACTTGCAGTCAATTTAAGACTTATTGATGAACAACATCAAAAGGCAATGAGGTTACTTCAGGAAGATCAAGGAAATTCATTAGCACAAGGTCCACCAGTTAGTTGAATATATTTACTTTTGTTGAAGCATTATAAATTTTAAAAATGGAATATTCTTTTGTAAATGCATGTGTAGCTAGTTAGCATATTTGCCTAAAGGTTAGTCTATTTTAGAAAGTCTAGTTTTTTTAGAAACTTTGTAGAAAGGATAGTTTTCCTTTACATTTTGTACACTTTTAAGTTGATGCAACTAACTAACATGCTTCCTTGAAGTCTATAAAATTAGCATTATCATTGGTAAAGGGTGGGAGTTTTGAGACAAAACTTGTATACTTTTAAGTTATTAATATAAGCAAGGAATTTTGAAAAGGTTGTCCAAATTTATTTGTATCATTTGATATATGGTTTCTCTCTCAATTATTTGTTCTAAATATTAGATTTAAATAGTTATTTAGTATTCTTGGTGTGTACCTTTTGAATGAAAAATTGTTAACTTGTGCATATGCTAGGTTAATTGAAGGTTCTTTAGTTTGCTTCATTTTATTTGGTTTGTATTTGTAGATGTGCATCAACTATTTGCTTAAAGGAGTAAAACATTAAAGTAAACATGGTTCTTATTTGAATTATTTCTTATCTTCCTTAGAATTTTGCTTGATATATGTTGTGATTTGATCTTAAGCTTATTTATTTCATATAATGGTTTTAAGTGCATGCTTGGGAAATGCTTGAACTTTGTCATAATGTCTGAGATAAGGATCATCAACACTTTTCTTCTCTACCCTACCCTACCTTTTACTTCTTTTTTAACCAGATCACTTTAGTTAAATACCATTGTAACTATTCACATAGATTAGTATTTAGATTTGAGATTGATCATAATTCATCTTAACTAGACTAGATTGCTTCACTTTTCAAATATAGGGCCAAGGTGGCTCCCAACCATCAAACTAATATAAATATTATGGAATAGTTTTCTTACTCTACTACTATTTCATCACAGGTAACCCTATTACCACAACCTACTACTCATGCTCTAAATTATTTCAATTATAAATTGAGAAGTGTTATTAAAACACTAAGATCACCCTATGGTAAACTTATAGGCATCAACAAGTACCAACATAAGACTTCCTTTATTACCCCTTAGGGTAATTTTTGTTATAAGGTTATACCTTTCATTCTAAATAATGTAGGAACCACTTATCAAGGAGCTATGACTTCTATTTTTCATTATATAATCCACAAAATCATGAAAGATTATGTGGATGACCTTCTTGGCAAGTTAAATCTCTAAAAATACCATATCTATGTTCTTAACATAATATTTGACCACTTAATCCAATTTTGCATCTGTCTCAACACCAAGAAGTGTGTTTTTGGAGTCTTGAATAGTAAGATCTTGAATTTTATCATTTACATTCATGGTAAACAGGTCGATCCTAAAAATATTAAGGATATTATAAATATGCCATCCCCATCCAATCTTAAGAAACTCCATAACCTACAGGGAAAACTATAATCCATTCATCATTTTATCTCTCAGCTATCTGATCAATGTCAACTATTTCATCACCTCTTAAGGAAAGATACCTAGTTTATTTAGGACTCTAATTATCAGGAGGCCTTTGAATATCTCAATAACTATCTCCTCTCCCTATTAGTTCTCATTCATCTTGAGGAGAGGTAAATTTTCTTCTTTATATTTTAGCCATAAATCATGCCTTAAGGACTATTCTTGCCCATCATGATGAGCAACATAGATAATATGTAGTTTATTACATAATTTGTACTATCATTGAATATGAAACACACTATACCCATACATAAAAACTATGCTTAGCTTTGGTATTTTTGGCTTCTAAGATTTGGCATTATATGCTTAATCATAAAACATATGTAATCATGAATACTGATCCCCTTAAGTGTATGCATTTGAAGCCTTATCATAAATAGTGTATGGCCAGATGGCTCATACTTTTAGCCAAATTTGACCTAGTGCTTCCCCATAAAAAGTTAATTAAAGGTAGATAATCATTGATCAGTTAGCTAAATCACCTCTTGCATGTGGTCAACCATCTAATTTTTAATTCCCTGATGAATCTATCGCTTCCACATCCTAGGGAGATCCTAAGTATCAAATGATTTTATTCTTTGATGGCTCTAAATGTGAGCATGGAGGAGGAGATGGAATCATTTTAATAACTACAGAGGGCACTCTTATACCTTTATCTTTCAATCTCAATTTCGATTACACTAATAACATGGTAGAATATGAAGCCTTAATCATAGATATTCAAATTAATTTAACCCTAGGTTTTAAGTCACTTAATATCTATGGGGATTCCTAGTTCATAGATAATCAAATAAATGGCATGTATCAATGAATTAATGACATCCTTCATCAATACAAAACATTAGTAGATTAGTGATTATCCATTGTCAATCACTATGCCATTAAATCCACTCCTCAATCAACCAATAAATTCAAACATACAATGGCCTCTTTGGCTTCTTTTATCCCATCCTCCACTCATGAATCCAAACTTTTTATCCTCATCTAAAAGATCAACCAATCCTCTTATACTAGAATTGTTCTTCCTTCTATTTAGAATGTGTAATAAAATCAATTAGATCTATGGTACATGTAGATGTTCAATTATTTATCTGAAGTCATTATCCCTCCTATAAACATGTTTTTTAGTAGTGAACTACATGTTATGTTATATTATGGGGTGTTATTTATAAGTGAGTGTTCTATGGTCTTATCCTTCTATGTTTCCATAATTCTAAGGCTACCCTCACAATCAAATAAATGTATGATGGGTTATGTGGAAAACACTTTAGAGACCTAGTTGTTGCCAATAAAATTCTATGAATAGGTTATTTTTGGCTCACTCTAAATTGAGAATATTATGAATATGTCAAGAAATGTGTAAAATCTCATCAACATGCTAACCTATCACACATCCTTAGTCATGCATTACATGTATCTAGAGACTTTTGACCATTTTCTCAGTGGGGGCTAAACCTTATAAGACAAATTAATCCTAAATATTCCTAACAACATGGTTTTATCATTACTACTACCAAATATTTCACTAAGTGGGTGGAAGATATCCTACTTATTTCAACCAAATCAAAAAAAGATTTTTGATTTAATTAACCATCATATTATTTGTCACATTGGTATTTCTTATAAGATCATTACATATAATGGAAAATATTTTAAAAATAATAAAGTCCAAAAAATCTATGATTCTTTTAACATTAAACTAAATTTTTATTCACCTTATTATCTACAATCCAACTAATAAATTGGATCATCTAACAAGACCCTTATCAAAATGATAACCAAAGAAATCAATGAGGTTGGGAAGAACTGGCATCTTCACATTAATTTTACCTTATGGGATTATCAAACTAGCATTCAAACCCCTATGGGTGCTACCCCTTTCTTTTTATCTATGGCAAAAAAGCTCTCATCCCTATAGAAGTACAAATTCCTTCTCTTTGAATTTATCTTAAAGACATCATTTTTGAGGATTATTATCAAGACTGATTAGCATAACATGAACTCTTAGAAGAGCATCGATCTACAATCCTCAATCATCTCCATGTATATCAAGAAAGATTAAAATTTTCATATAATCAACATTTAAAATAATGAGAGTTTAATATTGGTGACCTTATCCTTAAAAAAAATAAACATGTCATGAATATGGAAATAAGTAAATGAGGAAAATTTTCTCCAAATTGGCTTGGACCATACATTATTACTCATAAATATGGAGCTGAAGGATATCATTTGTCCTCTCTTGATGGAAAACTAGAATGCGATCCTCTTAATGCTTTGCATATGCATCCTTTATATTATGAATAATCTTAAAATAAACTATAGTAAGAATAGGTTCTCCTCCTTTCATTTAAGAAAAAATTAAAACCACACATCCTATCACTTAATAAAACCCAATAATGATAAATAATCATGTGGATATCTGATAGCATACATATCTTAACCTTAAATATGATCATATTGACTCTATTCATATCATGTTTTAAATGGACAAGCTCTACCTATAACAAGAAGAATCCCCAATTCACTATTTCCTAAAATATATCACTTGAAAAGTTTGTTTTAGGAATATAAATATCATCTTGTGTAATAACTTTGTCTATAAAAATTAGCCTAGGTTATTTTAATCCAAATTAGTAATTTGGGATTACAAAAAATCAAGCAAAGGGCTAAATTGTAGATTGTTCCTTTGAAGGACAACTATTCATTAGAAGGCACAAAATTGTATACTATTACATTGAGGATATTTATTCATAATAAGGCACAAAATCATAAACTGCTCCCTTGAAGGATAGCTACACAAGAATACATCCTAAATTATAGACCATTCCCTCAAAGGATGGTTACCAAAGTAACAAATACATTATAAAACTTTTGGCATTGATCATTTTTATATAAGCATACCTCTAAAAATATCTAAAAGGAAAATCTAAAATATCCCCAGAAAACTTCCTGCATTGATCATCTTTTTAAAAATTCATAGACTTTTCACATTGATCAGTCTACATGGAGGTCCTAAGGTTAGCCTTAAATCTCTAAAACACAAGATGAGAATTATATTCTTAAAAATGTGAGATTTAACCTATATTGTGTGAAAATAAAATCCATATCAATTCCCTTCCTAATCTAAGGGGTCTTGAACTTAGTTAACATAGGGTTGTTAAGAGTATTTATTAACAATAGACAAAAGACACACATGTATATGCAATAAGTTATTTATCTCTAGCTAGAGTCCAAGCCAATGAGGGGTCATGAAAACCTCCTTTATTATTTATGATAATCACTAACAAGTTAAGCAAATTTAATAAAATTATCCATCATTTAATATCCATAAATCCCATAAAATTTAAAGCTATTAAATATTTAATTATTATAACTTATCACATTATTATCATCCGTAAAAACCTAAACCAAAATGTAAAATACATAATTTTCTATCATTATATAAATCACATAATAAATCTATAACCATGGGAAAATTTAAATACATCTCATAATCTAAATCCATAAATCACATGATATCATCACATAATTTAACAAGCTAAATCATAATCATATAATGTATCACACAATAATATTAACTCATAATAAAAAATCATGGATATGTATACACACACACACACACACACACACACACACACACACACACACACACACACACACACACACACACACACACACACACACACACACACACACACACATATCATTAATGTACATCATAAAAAGGCTCATAATACAATAATATACAAAGTGTCTCTCTGGATAGTACAATGAGTAAAATATAGCTACTCCGTAAACTGAATATGACTTATATGGATGTTCCCACTGCCTCCACCTCTACCTCCTCTTTTGTCTAATCCTGCTAGCCTTCATCATCCATAGATAACAAATATGTGTAAATGGATGTAAAATTAGTTACTCACATGCACCATTAGGGGAAATATATATTAAAAATATACCTTCTAAATAAATCCTTAAAATATAAAATATGACATATGAAAATAATTTAAAACACTTAAAAGATGTCATCAGGCATAAGGGTAAAATAATAGAATAATAAATTTTATTTATTATATAAAACTTAAAATAACTCACATGGTTAAGATAACCTTACTTATTTTATTCCATATTTTAATTTTTAATGGAAAGTTGAAGGTTTTTTTGTTTTTTCACATTAAATTATTATAGAAGGACTTTGCTTTTACATACTACACATTCCATTGAATTCGTACACTTATGCTTTATTTTAAATATGTCATTCTCTTTCTTGTAAATTTTGTTTTCAATAACTTAAGGTCCTAATATTGTCTTATGTTGATAAAACACAGACTTTTTAGTAGTCTCCAAATTGAGCCCTATGTGTTCTTGTATTCTTTACCTAACAACATTACATGGGAGACCTTTAAGGTAAAGACTATTGCAATGTTGATAGGTTGTGTTTTTATACATTGATAACAATTTTGTTATAATACTTAGTAGGAGATTGAACATGGGTTTTAGTTTTTTCTTGAAAATCGAGCTCAATCCTATAGAAGGTAAAGAAATGCACATAGATAGAGGTCTTGTTAAAAAATTGGAATAGAGTATTTATAGAGAATAAGTAATTGGAACAAGATTATTACATTTTAAAAAATCTTTAAGGATCTTCACAGGTCATTAAAATTATTTTAGGAATATAAAACCCTGAGATTATTTAATGCGAAGGTTTCAAAACTTCTCTGAGCTTTGTTTTTGTATTTAGTTCAGTTCCTTTGGTAATGTATTATAGGTTCGTTCTTTCAGTATGCAACTTCTCTGAAGGTCTAACCAATTTTCCTCATGGTTTCAACTTATTCATGGTGTCTTCACACACTACATTCAACCAACTTCTACTTCTCTCTCTATTCAATATGCATGCATATTTAATTGTTTACCTAACTATCTTATGGATATTTGAAATGTTAAAATGCCAGGCATATGAAAATATATTTTTCCTAAGTTTCAAGAATGGAGAAGATTATAAATTTACCAAATCTAGTCCAAAATATCTTGAAAAGACCAGACACCAAGAAATAATTTGCATACATCCATATCGAGCAAGTAAACAAATTACATCAAGTTGCCTTGACATCCATTTATTTTAAACAAAAACTATCATGTAACTATATTCAATTGATATTTTCATTTGAATATTAAAATATCAAAGACAAAACTACAAGTTCATCCAAAATTATCTTTAAATATCATTAAAACATATGTACACAACTGTGGAACCTCCTTACATGTTTTACAAACGTCTATAAGACTTTAGATTCTCCTATAGTATGACCACACCAAGATTCACACAATTTTTAAGCTACTAATTAAAAATATTGAATAGGTTTATATCAAAAAATTACCATTTTCATGGTATAATGCCAACTCTAATGCATGAACATTCCTTCATAATAGATAACTAGAACTTTTAGTTTCATAATCAATTCATTACAAATGTACAATGTGGAGTTTGCAATAAACTATCCTAGTTTGATTTTAGAAGTAACTAACACTTACCACAATGTTACTATATTCTCCTTACCTATCTTACTTTGTTTAACTACATAATTTATTAACTTATTCCAAGTATGTGGTTGTATTTCACCTTGGGTTAAGGCTTTTACTATAATTATTTCACCTCTATTACGCCATCCTCTTATAGTCACTTTATTTATAACCTATCAAAGTTGGCAAGATTTGAGTTTAGACTCTTGAGTATTGAATATTTTTTTCCTTGAATACCTTCTCAAGACTCATAATTTTTTATAAAGGGATCACTTTTTATAGAGGATCAGTTGAAGGAGGTGTTAGATATTTTGCATGTTAACAATTACAAACATACATTTCCAAGCCAAAATTCCTGTAATATTACTTGCAAAAGAACAGATGAAAAAAATAAGAATGCCAAAAGGAATAAACTAGTACATGAAAAAACAAACCTAAGATAATATAAAAATTATTGAGACAAGAAAAAAAGAAAAAAACCAATTAAGAGGAATGTTTCTAAAAAATATATTAAGACAATAAAAAAGGAAAAAAAAAATAATTAAGTGTTGTTAGACAATAAAAAAGAAAAAAATCAATTAAGTGAAGTGTTTTTAGAAGTTTTTAATGTGTAAATGACCCTCTTAACTCATATGGTTAACTGATTCATTTTTTATTGCATTAATATATTTTAATATAGCTTAATTCATATGGTTAACTCATATTGTAATTTTTTTTGCATACTGCCAGTCTTGATCCAAGGCCACCTAAGCTATCTTTATTACAATTATCTCATTACTTATTACCTTGCATTAAATTCTAATGTAAATATACTCCTTGTTGTTCCCACAACCTTTAAGCAACATACACTCACATATGATCTTTCCCCCTATGATCTGAATAATGTACCTCATCTTGAGAATAATTATCTCTAGGTAGTGCACATGTCCTAAGCACATTGGATACTTTGGTAAACCCATCCTAGGCTTTGTGTTCTTTATTGACTTAGAATTAGCCCATTTATTCATAGTTGTGGCTATCCATTACTTGTTTGCCTTGGGGCATTTCTGATTGTATATCTTACATCTTTTTAGTGTAAAATTATGTTCCATTACTACCCTCATAGTTTGGGAACTCATTTGTTATCTATCTTATCCATATTTTATCTATTTACACATCATTTAAAACCCATCACCAACTTTTCATCCTTCATCGACTCATATTTTGATGGGAATAATTCCTCATATAAACCTGGGTCATTGGAACTATCTTAGTTTTTGTCTCACAAAAGGTTATAATAAACCACTCAATAAAAAGGGGTGAATGTAGGCACTAAGATTTTGTAGAATAATATTTGTGCTGATTTTGGTCTTAGGCCCCTTTGATCATTTCATTCCCATTTCACCCCATATAATTAGTTTTACCCACATAATTAATTTTAATTAATTACCAACAATTAATTCCAGCCAAATCTACTAAAATATAATAAAAGTAAATGGTTTGAACTCTCTAAAAAATCCCTCATAGTTCAAAATATGTATAATAGCTTAGAGCCTAGTTTAACCCATGATTGAAATGATTAAAATTTTTGGTAAAAATAGGCCAAGCTTAGTGCTAATCCCCTCGATCAATGTCGATTTGGTAGAATCAACATCAATTTAATCATAGACTTGCCTTGAGAAAAAGAACATGATTTTGATCTTGAACTCTGAAGGAATTCCTCTTAGATGACTACCAGATAATTAATTATTTATTAGAAAGCCACATTACCATGTTATTCCCTCAGCATATGTCTAAAGACTAGAAATTGACTTATCAAACTCATGAATATCACATACTTGGAGCACTATTAAGGTAAGTATATTTCATTATTTTTAGTAGTTTCATCTTTCTATATTCTATTTTATGTTTTTATTTAACATCCTTATTATCCCTAAACTATCCTAGACAATCCTAGACCAATCTTTGGCCTCCTATTTTCAAAGTATTATCTATAATGTCAAAATTGACATCAATTCATTGAATCAACATTGGTCCTAGAGGATCAACATCAATCCCTATTTAAATCTTATCTATTTTGAATCTAAAACATGTTTTTTAGTACCTTTGATTTAATCCTATTATCTATTTCCTAAACCATGAGTTTCACTTGTAAATGACACTACCTTGAGCTTCACATGAATTTATCAGCATTCATGATTTACTAATTATCCCTCAACCTTTCTTTATCAATCAGAGTGATATTAATTTTGCAGTAAGACTCTACGTAATTGTATTTTCCCCTACCATAGAGGCCATTTTTTATTAGTTAGAAATCATACAAGAAGATGAAGATTCCACTGAAGCCTATTGGCATGATCATTTCATTAATATCAGTGAAATGGATGTAAATTAATTTATATTAATTTAATTTCATATCTCTATCATTATATGCATCTTATAATTTATTTTACTATTTTTATCTACTTAATTACTTCATAAAGTGGACTGACATCCTTGTTAAAAAGTTCATTACTTCCTAGAACTAGTCTAGCACTAGGTAATCCACTAACATATCCTATTAATCAAATATTTTC
>JARHVA010007056.1:160000-445000 GCA_037957365.1 Torreya grandis
TGATCTAATAGTGATTACACATTTGACATAGTTTTAGGCTTAAAAAAAACATAAAAAGTTAATTTGGATAAGAACACCACATTATATAAGAGATATCTTCTCTAGTGTCCTTCCCATTGTTTTTATATAAATGCCTAAAAATATTTATTTATAAAATTTATCATAACCTTAGTTTACTCATATCAGTATTTAGTAATGTTACAGTCGCATTTTCTATAATTACTCATAATTACACAATTTTAATTCAGATTTGTTCATTTTAGGTAAAATCATGCACAATATGTTGTTCTAAGTTAGCATGTTGGAATCACAACCAATGGGGGGTGAATCAATGTATAAACTTCTAACAATTCCATACATCAATCATTACCCATTCAAAATAACATAAAGATATAGCAAAGGATAGAGAAGCAATCACATTAGAAAGAAGTAAGACATCAACATATGAACACTAGAGATATTTGAGAAACCCTCATGGGGGATAAAGCCAACTATCACACCACTTTACTACTATCCTTTAAGCAAGGAAACAACATTTAGTGAGGCACCAACCCCACAAAGAGCACCAACCCCTCACTAGTTAGGTACCAACCCAAATAGTCTTTTATATAGATCCAAATTGAAATGAGGATCCAACCCCCTAATTGACTTGAAACCAACCTAGCCACTTTAAGGACACTTCTATAAGCTCCAACCTACAAGGTAGATCCAACTCCCTCTTGACCAAATAACAACCCAAACAAACCAAGCTTAATCACCTCAAGACACATTATTACTCTCTCTCTCTCTCTCTCTCTCTCTCTCTCTCTCTCTCTCTCTCTCTCTCTCTCTCTCTCTCTCTCTCTCTCTCTCTCTCTCTCTCTCTCTCTCTCACACACACACACACACACACACACACACACACACACACACACACACACACACACACACACACAAAAAAAAAAAAAAAACAAAAAAACATCTCTCTACATTTTACTCTCTATCATACACCTGGAATACTATTATCATGAATATGCTAATGGTATCTTACCTCATTCAACTCACTTCACCCTTTTATCTCTCTCAAACAGCCATTGAGGTTTACTTGCTTAGCATGCATCTTCTAAGCTCATCAGGTCAATTAAAATTTTAATTTACTTTAATAATATATGATTGATGTTCATTATGGATCCTATTACTCTCATTTAGTTTCTACATGACCTACCTATTCTCCTCAAATTATTTTTTTTTTATTATTTTCTATTCCCATCTCACTAACTAGCTTAAATAGGCCAATTAAGCCTTACTTTTATACCAAACACTTGGTATCACCCATATTTATGGGAAAATAACCTTAAAAAACTTTTATAAAACTTTAAAAAGGTCCTAATAAATTTTTAACATAATAAAAAATCACTTCATAGGTCATTCATACCCCTTAAGGGCCAAAACCTCATTAGGCCTAAAGGAGACCTAATATAATTAGGTCTGTCTTGAGCATATGTTACCAAACTTACCTATTGGACCATATTGAGTATATATACATGATATAAACACATAAAATATTAATTAAATATAAAATTTATAAAATAATAATATCTTCATTCCATCTTTTATTCCAACTCATCACTTGAATCATGCCAATAGGTTTACTTGGCATTAACCCTTCATACACCGAGAAAGTTTGTTTTACACAACTAAATTAAACAACCAAATTTTCAAAAGAATAATATTTATATATAATTCATGACATAATATTAATTACCATATCCATTTTACTTCATAAAAAAATCTAAAAGGCCTCACACTTAATCTTGCAACATGACCACTCGGACATATCTACAAGCTCCAAAACATTGTCAAAATATTTTAGATTTTCACATTTTAAAGAAGAATTATAATTAATATAAATTAATTATATTTAACCTTTTAAACCTACACAACATATTAAAATTAAATATCTTCTTCAACTCTGAGGAAAACACCTCAAACTCACCTCTATAAAGAGACTACTCAAAATGGTTATTCTGCTCCAAAATGTAATCATGTAGAAATTCATATTTAGTTATTTAAAATAAAATTAAATGAATTATTATCCAAACTAATATCTCATTTTTTATCTATATATAATCCTAAAATATTTATATCTTAAACTATAGTGATAACAATTGGTCTTATAAACTAATTTCTCAAGCCACTTTCTCACAGTCTAATAAATCATCTTGGTTTCCACATATTAACACCTTATAGTAAACTAAAAACATTAAATTAGGATTTTATTATTAATTTATATCATAAATAACAAAATAATATTCATATTATGCTTTATCTGAGTGCAGAGATCTCTAAATTACCATTCTCACTTACATACACAAAGCTGCCATTTTGCCTTAAGAACTAGTCATGGTGAACATGACTTCAAACATATATAAGATTAATTATTAAAATTTAAATTAATTTTTATGATAATAATAAAACATTATAACATATCCAATCACATATTTATATAGGTCAAATGACAGATGTAGAACATAGAAACTAAACACTGAACCTCACTCTTTCATTGTCTACACTCACACAGATAGGTCATTTT
This sequence comes from Torreya grandis, assembly GCA_037957365.1. Classification (NCBI taxonomy): domain Eukaryota; kingdom Viridiplantae; phylum Streptophyta; class Pinopsida; order Cupressales; family Taxaceae; genus Torreya; species Torreya grandis. The sequence goes on from JARHVA010007056.1 coordinate 162,573, forward strand.
GAAGAGCACATTTTTAATCATGTAAGAGCATTAAATTTTTTTTAAAAAAAATTTAAAATTATTTATAAGTATTTAAAAAATACCTCAAATAACTGGATTCATCCCTAATCATCTAAACCATTCCCTATCTCTCTTGCTCCACTTTGACTAGTTTTTTCTCACTGTCTTCACTATTTGCCTAATTTAAGTGAGAGGTCAATTTGAGTTACCAAATTTATTAAGATATAAGATATATATTCTAAAAAAAAACAACATGGACATAAATAATTATTCTTTACCTTCAACCTCCATCCCCTTGTATGCATTTACCTAGTTAACCTTGCTTGTAACATCAAATTCTTTAGAACTAAGCATATTTATTTAGCTACCACTCACTGCCCCTGACAAACCACTATCACATATATATGATATATTTGATTAATATACAACCTAAAATAATCAAATTTGATTAAAAAAATCATTATATACCATTTATATAAATATCTCTTCAATTGGGTCACTGTGAGGGTTTTGTGAGGGTTTTGGAGCATTTTACCTTCTTAATGTTTGTTCATATATTATTACCAATATAATGACAAAATAATGAATTTAAAACATTATTAATACCATTTTACATCTCTCCCAAATATCTCATATTCCCATGAAATTATCACATGTGCTAATTAACATCATAAGTTCCTTATCAGGTTTGGAAACATTCAATCTGCATACACAAGAGACCTCAAAAAGTGTTTTCTTGATTTATCCTTCAATTTAAGACTTAAATTTTGGTAAAAACCCTTGAAATAACTTGTAAAACCTCAAAAAATTATCACATGTTCTATCTTACCTTTAAGACTCATCTTGACCCTTCATTAGGCCACACTAAACAAATATGCACGTTAGGTCTAGAACCACCAGTTATACTTGGTCCTTGAAAACACTTGTAAACCACTTGTATTTATATTATCACCTTATCCACATGTTAAATAAACTCATACCATTATATAATTATACCAATATTTCTCATAAAATTCACAAAATACTTACCTCGTCATGCTACTAGGCATATGCCATCTTACTAGGTTTCTTCATGTAGGGACAAGCTTCAACCTAGACCTTGGAACTCATATAAATGATTATGAATTTTATAAATAGTGTTAAAATAGTGTCAATCATATTCTTAAATTCTCTATTACTTTATTTAACACATTCAATCTCATCCACCTTCATATCATCACCATGCTTCATAATGCTTCATGCCTTATATCAAGACAAGACTAGGCTTTCCAATATATGATGTGTACATAGATTTATTCTCATTAAATTTGTCAATAATGAACTTATCACAAAAAATATTTCAATACACCAAATCACTCTCTTTAATCTAATCTCTTCAAATCAAATAATTTTTATAAGATTGTCAAAATATAAGCTAATGCCAAGACCTTATGTAGAACACAAAGACTTACTAGATCATGCTTAAATCATCAAGAATAATTACCACATATCATCACAAAAACAATTTTGGGACATAAATGATATTTTAATACCTTTTACATCAATGAAAACCTTAAATCCATAAACACTCCAATAGGAACATACCTCAATAATTTCCCCCTTTATCATTGATGGAAAACACTCCAACACAACAAACCATTCTCATCTCTCCAAGATGATCTTTCTCCAAATATGGTCTTTCTACCCCTTTGGCATTAATTAAAAAGGTAATCTCTAATAATACTACTAATACTTGGACTTGAACATGATGACTGTCTTCTCTTGAATCCATACATGAGCTTCCCTTGAATTTATTCTCATCACAATCCCTAGACTTTGATAGGCAAAATTGTATTTCAAATCTCTTTGATTGATTACTCATGTATCATAAATATTTCCCCCTTTTTTGACTTTTAACATATGACAACATGATATGTTACTTGACTCAGAGTTATTTCAAATAAGGTCAAGATTTCTTCCACTATCCTTATGCTATGTGCATACTACTGATCTCCTTTTGATCAATCCAAACAAAAAATTACCTCACCTTAATCTCACATATACTATATTAGACAACTTCTTAGTCAAAGAGCTGAAAATCTCCCCCTAATATCATTCTCTCATTTCAAGTTTCACAACACATCATTGGCATTTGTATGTCATGAAGGTTCAAACAAACCTCAAATAGGTCTTAACAACATACTCAGGTTTTTAACAAAAACTCTACTCATCTATGACAACTTCATAGACTCAACTTAGATCCTCTTTCTTGATGATCAACTCATATCATATTCATGGAAACACAAGGTTTAAAATACCTTTCGAATCATCTCCATTCCTTGAATCTTATGGAGAAAACCTATACCAAAAATTTCGTTGTTATTATAGACCAATCAAGAACTCTCATGAGCCTTTGCTTAGTTGTTTCATGAAGATAAATTCACATAATTTATTACAAGGCCTAAATATATATTATACAAGACACCTTGATGCATGTACGTGTACCTCTCTCTCTCAACATGTTTTTTAGAATCCTTCTAGATTGTCAATCTTGGGTTTGATCTTTGACTTAGCTTCTACATAGTCCTTATGAGATGCCAAATAGTACCTTTGACATTCTTTCAACTTTGACTGATGTCCTAAAATAACACATAACTAACCTTAGTTTAAGTTTTGATCAAGCCTTTTCTTGGCATCCTTCTCTTTACACAACTCTGCTAGAAACATCATTCTTTAATATACAATCACTACAAATAAGATAAACATTTTCCTCATCATAATTTGTGCTTCTTAGGATCGCCTATAGGATATCAAGACTCCTCCAAATGACCCACTTTGATAAATTGGAATCAAAACCACTATAAGGTTGAATTAGTGTACAAACTTCTAACAATTCCATACATCAGTTATTACCCACTTAAACTAACATAGAGATATAACAAAGCATAGAGAATAAATCATATAAGAAAGAAGTAATACATCAACACATGAATACCAGAGATATGTGGGAAACCATAATGGGGGATAAAAATAATGATCACACCACTTGGACTATTGTCTTATAAGAAATGAAACAACATTTAGTGAAAGACTAACCCCAAAAGGAACACCAACCCCTCACTAGTTAGGCACCAACCTAGCTAGTCCTTTAGCAAGCTTAAACTTTTAAGGAGGATATAACAAAATAAGTGACTTATAACCAACCAAAACACTTCAAGGACACTTCTGCATCTCCAACCTGCAAGGCAACTCCAACTTCCTCTTGACCAAACACCAACTCAACCAAGGCAAGCTTAATCACCTCAAGACACCTTATTTCTCTCTTAATAGATGGTGATCTCTTATTCATCTCTATCTATTATATATATTCATTAAAATATATATCATACACATGGAATAATATTATCATGAAGCTACTGATGGTATCTTACCTCATTCATCTCACTTCACCCTTCTATCTCTATCAAACAACCTTCTAGGCTTACTTGCTCAACATGCCTCTTCTAGGCTCATTAGGTCAATTGACATTTTAATATAAATTCATAATATTTCATATATGTTAATGAATGATATTATAACTATTATTTAATTTATAAATTACCTAACTCTTATCCTCAAATTAGCTATGTTATTCACTTGTATTCACATCTCACTAACTAGCACAAATAGGCCAAATAAGCCTTACTTTTATATCAAACACTTGGTCTCAACCATCTTTGTCACCCGATAACCTTAACATAATTGTATAAGACTTGAAATAAGTATTCATACAATTTTCACATAGGAAAAAATCATTCCATAGTTTGGTCATACCCCTTAAGGGCCAAAACCTTATTAGGCATAAAGGAGACCTAATATAATTCTATTTGTCTTAAGTGTACATTAACAAAATAGCCTATTAGACCATCTTGAGTATCTATAAATTATTGAAAATTTTCAAATATTAATTAAATATAACTTTTATAACATCCTAATATATCCATCCACGTGTTAGTCCAACTCATTACTTGAATTATGCTAATAGGCTTACTTGCCATTAGCCTTTCATACACCCAGAAAGTTTGTTTTACACAACTAAAGTAAACAAATTTTGCCACAAAAACACATAAATAAATAATATTTATATATAATTAATGACTCATAGTCATCACCATATCCATTTTACTTCATAAAACAATCTAAAATGCCTCACATCTACTCTTGCAACATGACCACTTAGAATTGTCATTAGGCTTTGAAAACATAGTCAAAAGCTTTTGAATTTTCACACTTGAACAGGGACTTATAATGAATATAAATTAATTTTAATGAATATTTTATATCTACACAACATCTTAAAATTAAATAACTTCTTCAACTATGAGGAAAACACCTCAAACTCACCTTTGCAAAGAGATCAAAATGGTTATTTTGCTTCAAAGCATAGTCATGTAGAAGTTCATCTTTAGTAATTTAAAGGAAACTTTCATGAATTATTATACACATTAATATCTAAATTTTAACATATATTTAATCCTAAAATATCTATATCTCAAACTCTAGTGACAAAAATTAGTCTTACAAACCAATCTCTCAAGCCACTCTCTCATAGTCTTTACACAGTCTAATAAGCCATCTTGGTTTCCACATCTTAACACCTTATAGTAACTCACAAACTTCCACCAGGATTTTATAGTTAATTTATTTCCTAAATAAAAACATAATATTCATATGATTCTTTATCTAATTTTTAATATCCTCCAACTTACCATTCTTACTTACATACATAGAGCTGCCATTCTACCTTAAGAACCAGTCATGGTGAACATGACTTCCAACATATGTAGGATTAATTTATTTAAATTTAAATTAATTTATATAATGATAAAAAAACTTGTAACATATAAAATCACACAAGTATATATTTCAAATGATAAATGTAGAACATATAGACCAAAAATAGAACCTCACTCTTTCACTATCTACACTCACACAGACAGGTCACTTTAAGAGCACATTTTTCATCATGTATGATAATTTAAAAAACTTATAAACCAAGGAAAAATTTATTTATAATTCTTAAATAAATACCAAAAATAATTTGATTCATCCCTAATCATCTGAAACCAATCCTTAATCTCTTTCTCACTTTGATTGGTTTTTCTCACTGTCTTCATTGTTTGCCTAGTTTAGCGATAGGTCAGCTTGAGTGACCAAATTTATTAAAAAAATATTTATCTTGTATAAAAAAACACCATGGACATCAATAATTATTATTTACCTTAAATCTCCATCCACTTTCATGCATTAACCTAGTCAACCCTACCTGTAGCATTAAATTCTTCAAAAATAAGAATATTTCCATAGCTTCTACTCACTGCCCTAACAAACCACTACCACTTAGATATGATTTATGGATCCCTGTACAAAATACAATAATAAAAATATCTTAAAAAAACTTTTATATACCATTTATATCAATATCTCTTTAATCAGGTCACTGTGAGGGTTTTGTGAGGGTTTTGGACCATTTTACCTTCTTAACATTTATTTATACAGTATTGCCCCTTAAATTCAAAAATAATTATTGGAAAAAATTATTAGGATCATTTTAAATCTCTCCAAAAGATATCATATTTAGATTAAATTATCACACATGCTAATTAACATTAGATGTTCCTTCTCGAGTTTGCAAACCTTCAATCTACATACAAAAGAGACCTCAAAACATGTTTTCTTGATTTCTCCTTCAAATGAGGACCTAACACTTGGTAAAAACCCTTGAAATAAATTTTCAAATATCAAACCATGCTCACATTTTCTCTATTATATTTAAAATTCATCTTGATCCTTCATTAGGTGACACTAGACAAATATGCACATTAGGTCTAGAACCACTAGTTATGTTTGTTCCTTGAAAACACTTGAAAACCTCTTGTATTGATCTTAACACCTTATCCACATGTAAAATATAATCATAAAAGTCTCTAATTCTACAAATATTTCTCTTAAAAGTCACAAACTGCTTACCTCATCATGCCCTATGCCATCTTACTAGGTTTCTTCATGCAAGGACAAGATTCAATCTAGACCTTGGAACTCATCTAAAGGCTTATGTACCTTATAAATAGTGTTAACATAGTTTAAAAAATATTTTAACATGATATATTAATATATTTAACACCTTCAATCTCATCCACCTTCATATCATCACCATGCTTCATAGTGGTTCGTGCCTTGTATCAAGACAAGACTAGGCTTCGAAATACATGATGTGTCAACATACTTGTTCTCATGAACTTGGAAACTAATGAACTTATCAAAAAAATAATGTCAATAAACACAATAGATCTCTTTTATATGATCTATTCAAACCAAACACTACTCATAAGTTTGTCAAAACACAACTTTGTGCCAAGACCTTATATAGAACACAAAGACTTAATAGATCATGATTAAGACATCAAGAATACTTACCATGTATCATCATAAGAGTACTAATGGGAAATCAGTGACCTTTGACTACATTTGACATAAATGACAACCTTAAATCCATAAATACTTCAATAAGAACATACCTCAACATGGCACTTACTTTTTACTCAAAATCATAGTTGTTTTACTCGATCTAAGAATCTATATGCACAAGATATCAGTTGGGGGCATGTGTGTGACACATTGTTTCTTTATTACACTAGTTTCATATATGGAATGACAATTAATTTCATTATCCACATCATATACACCATAAAGAGATCATACTTGGTATTTTCACCAATTTTTTTCCATTTTTACACCATAATTAAACCTTATTCCATTTGCAATGGTTGGTTTGATATTTGTACTAGTATCTACACCAGATTTTAAACTAGTATTTACATCAATTTTTTCATGATTTATATATATATATATATATATATATATTAAAATTCATACCAGATTCTAAGTTACTCCATTACTCTAGGATGGTGATGATGGATTCAAACACACTTAATTTATTGAGCACACCCATGTATAGATGAGGATTTGGGCATACACAATCCAATACAATATATTAAATGTTAATAAAAATACACATCATGCCATGATAACTAGTTTTTTTACCAAAAAAGGCACAAATTTTCATGTACTCAATTATATTTATTCATTCCTTATCACTCTCAAGTTTTTTTTATTTTACATTTTGATTATTTATATTAATTAAAGGTTGATATTACATATGTTTCACTACAGGTTTGCATGGAACATAACTCAACATTGTGACCTACATCCAAGACTCATTCCCACAGGTAAGTTTAGGTATGCAATATTTTTCCTTTTACTCTAGTACTTTCACTTTGTTGCTTCACTAGAATAAAATATGGGTAAATGTAAACGCATATTAAAAATTGAGATAAAAATATGCACTTATGACCACTATTTTACACACTTAGCTCTAGACCTATCTTAAGGCCCCTTTTGATTAGTTTCAACAACCTTACACACTCTTTTAAGATAATAAATGACCTCCAAATTAGCTTATCCCTATCTAGGTCAACCTTAGACATCATTTGATCCCTTCCTAACACTCAACATGAGAAAATCAACCATTGGACTAGATTTCCCTTGGGAACAGATGCACACCACTCTAGTGTTCTTCTCACCTCTCTTATCTTCCTACCAAATAATTCTTAATTTAACAAATTAAAATCTAGAGTAAGCTCAAACCATGTCCCTTATAATCCCTATTTGAAGGATTTCTAATGATATGACTATATAATCACTTTTAAAATGATAAAGCACAAGAAGATACTTCCACACCAAAAAACACCAGAATCACACTTGCACATTAAGAGTGAAATACCTAATTTTCCCAATTATAATTTTTTACAACCTTATTAGTCTAAAACTCAAGTGGAGTACATGTCAGAAGTCATAATTCATATTTAAATCATATAATCACATCAATATTGCACCATCATATAACACACTACAGTAGTTATTAACACACCACTATAGCATGGGAGAATTACATGAAGTTTGATCCCTCTTTAGAGTATTGGTATGTAGGCAATGCTCAACACATGGGGTGTTGAGGTCTCACCCAACTTCTATTGCTAATCATTTTTTTCCATTGATTTTCATTAATCTTCATATATCAAGGAACTAGTTTTTTTGAATGAAAATAAGTCACATAGTGGTATTTGTAAGTGATCAAAACTCCCACACTAGATATAGGCTCTATAGATAAAGGTACAAAAAACCCTAAAACCCTTATTTACTCACTATAAGTGGACAAGAAGACCTTAGTTTGGATATGAGTTCCACCCCTTTAGTGTCCTATTCTAGTGCTATTATCTAGGCCCAGATTAAGTTTTATAAACTTTATTATATTCACAAGACCTCTCTTCATAGCAAGTTTTAAAAATTGACTACTCCTGAAGGCATAATTTCTAGCTAATTCTTCATTTTTTCCTTATGCTTTTTATATTTTTATTAATTTTATAGAATATAATAGTTATAAATCAATGAATTCTATCATTGTTATATTATTCTCCTGATTTTGCACAGTAGTGTTATCATGTAGGGTTTTCACATAAGTCCCAAATTTGATAAGACACATTCATTATTTGTAAATTTCAAAAACTATAATTGTGTGTGTGTGTCACAAACACACACACACACACAAACACACGCACAAACACGCGCACACACACACACACACACACATGCACGCACGCACACACACGCACGCACACGCACGCACGCACACGCACGCACGCACACGCACACGCACACGCACACGCACACGCGCGCGCGCACACACACACACACACACACACACACACACACACACACACACACACACACACACACACACACAAGTTTAAATTCAAAGAAGATATTATGTATGTAGAATTCAATAACTATAGTAAAATGAACCAAAGTAAAAGAACACACTAATTATGATAATTTTTATTATCATTAGAGTTAGGAAGCATGGATGCAATGGATTTTTTTTTTTTGAGAATGTCATGAAATGGATTGTAAATTTTTCCTACACTCTAATCTCTTCCTCATAAATTTTATTTTGTCTTACATTCCTATAATGTTTTGCTTCCAAATTAATATCCCTATTGCTTGAAATAGATTCATATAATCTCACGCTAAATTTTTATCTTCAATCCACATTTGAGCCTATAGTTTTTCTTTCCTTACACGTTCACTATATAGCTTTAGCACTTTATTCTCATTTCTTAGAGATGATATAGTTGTATTCATTCCTTTAATGTTCTCCTCTAGTTTGTCATCACTATCTTTCCTAACCTTTTCCCATTACTCCCATACATCTAACCTAATCTTCAAATGCCTTACTTCACTTTATATAAATTCCTCATCCAAATTTGTATTAATTTGTTCTGTACTTTTATATTTTTCAACAAAATTTCTTGGGGGAATGGGATTAAGAATCTTGGAAGCTACAAAGATCTAGTCATGTGAAGGGATGCCATCTAAATTTTAATTGTTGGCATATAATCTAAAATCAAAATTTTATTCAATTTCCTCTTGACATGTTCATTGGTTCTTTTCCTTTTGCATTTATTTAGTTCCATTACTGAACAAACACAAACATTGGAATATGTATTTAACCTTAAAATCTAGAATTAAGAATCTAGCATTAAAGGGTATAGAGATAGCCTAAGACACAAGGGTGATTAATTATCTCTATAATAGGGTAATTAATTGAAAACTTAGATATAAATATTCTTACTTTAAATACTAAGATATGCTAAAAATAGTAAATACAAATAGTGATTGACATATAAATAAAATGAAACAATATTACTTAGCTAGATTATCATGCATATTTAGATTTGATATGGAACATGATGTAAATAGATTGAATCTATATTCTAGATCAATTGTCACTTAAATATTCGATTGAATACTTTTGGTAAATTTCCTTGTGAGTTGTTAGGTATGTGTTAGGTGAAGAAGGAATAAAGATTGATCTTGTATATATAACAATCCATTTTGTAAATATATCATATTAAAGCATTTAGCCACACCATATATATATATATATATATATATATATATATATATATATGTATATATATATATATGTATATATATATATATATGTATATATATATATATGTATATATATATATATATATATGTATATATATGTATATATATATATATATATGTATATATATATGTATATATGTATATATATATATGTATATATGTATATATATATATATATATATATATATATATATGTATATATGTATATATGTGTGTGTGTGTGTGTGTGTGTGTGTGTATATATACATATACATAGACATATATATACACACATATATATATATATATACATATACATATATATATATATGTATATGTATATATATATATGTATATATATATATGTATATATATATATATGTATATATATATGTGTGTATATATATATATATATATATATATATATAATTCATTCTAAAATTTGATGAATTAAGGATATTGAGCACTTGATTTGGAATAAGACACTAGTGTTGATGTAGGTGTCTAACTAGGATGTAAGTGTCTAGGAAGCTAAAAAATAGGTATAGGTCCTAAAATTGTAGATATAGAATAGATAAGTATGTTTATAGAATTTTAGGTATGATAAAAGGTCTAAGTCATCATAATAACATTGGTTGGACTAAAGGATAAGTAATTTGGCATAGAGTGATAACGTATGTGAGCCTTTCAACAATGGGAGGGTCTAGAACTGAGAGGAACGACCAAGGTATATATTCTACAAGTGTATAAGATTGAGGTGATATATAATTAATATTTGGTGTCTACATGTTCCCCACCCTTTAATCTAGTAATGAAAGTGCAAGTTTAAAGGAAAATAAATGTGTACTTCGGTGTGTATAACACACCTTTCCTTTACATGAGTTTAACTTGAGTGTTTTAGTAGTGACAGACCTAAAACCTAGAGCATGTTACAACATATAACTAGTTCATATAATTTTAAATTAAAATAATTAAAATTATTGAAATAGAAAGAGAAAGTTTCAGGAGTACACCTATAAATCAATGCAACCACCTTAACTTTTAGCAAATTGATTTGTAAATATATAACTTTATAAAACATTTAAAATGAGATTAGGATAAATGTAAATTTGGAAGTGCATATATATAGAGAGAGAGTTTAAGGTATAAAATTTCCAATAACCTTAGATGAAAAGTGATTTGCCAACTGATAGATGATATTAGCTCAACCATGCAACCCAATCATACTTAAAACCTAGTTAGCATGACTTGATCCAAGTCAACACACACTATAAATATAATGAGGTTAGATTATGTAATCAAGTTCAACCAATAAACTTGGAAATATTGGGTGAGTTAATCATATCATCCATACCTAAAGTAAACCAACTACTATAATATATTGGTTCAATAATAGTCTATAATAGTCAACCTTGGTGTGCTAAAGTCTATAAATATATTTTCAAATCTGAATCTGATTTTGATTTTACAATTTAGGTTCCCTTTTCATAGCATATGTACCTCATGTCTGTCTCATGCTGAAACCTAGGTATAGTAATGATACTAATATATAAAATTATACCAAAAATACGTATCTAATTCATATAACTGTGTAACTTGGCCAATTTAAAAATGTGTAAGTGTGGATAACATGTTTCCCAAACATGCCCCCACTAAAATTTGAAATTGAGAGATAGTATAAGTGTGGAGAACATGTTTCCATAATATGCCTGCGTTATATATATGAATCTGTGAACTATGAAAAATGTGAAATCTATGCCTCTATGGTATGCCCCCACCAATATTACCCTCATTTTTATATTAGGGGAAGTATAAATTGATAGTTACATTACCTCAAAATGATAAGATAATTATATAATCTATGTATTAAACAAGTAGCATATAGAAGGAACATGTCTAGGTAGATATATCATTGAAGCATGTATAATGTGATCACATTAATTCCTAAGATGCATGATATAGATCATGGAAATATTTAGATAGTACTAATATAATATCAACAATCAATCAAATACACACAAAATATCACTCAAAATTAAATCAAAAGGAAATGGTCTAAGGAAACCTCAAACAAGGGGCTGGTCCAAATGCCACACAATTGAAGGGACATGACTTAGTAAAATGTTCATAAAGAAAGGAAAGACATATTCAAATATCCATATAAAAATAAATGAAATATGAAAATTTCAAAGTCACCAAACAAAGGCATGGGGGATACAAACAATGGATCATATTCAAATTCTCAACAAATAAGGCAATAGACTCAAGGAAGTGCATAAAGGAAACACATAATGATGCAAGAACATCACTCTTAGGCTTAAATTATTGAAAATTTTGGTTTTATTAGTCAATTTTGGTTTTATTTATAGTCTAAGTGATTTTAGGATGCTTAGATCATCTTTATGTTTCATTTCTAATTGTTTGTTATAGCTCTAGTGTTCAAAAATTCAAATTTGGCTTTTTTTGCCAAAATTGACTTATTAAATTTTTTAAGTGGTTAGGCATAGTTTTGGATCCTTAAGTGTGTTTGGAGGAGTTTTCAAGTAATTAAATTTTTAGGATGAACACTTTAAGGGATCATGTGTCTATAACATGTGTCTTAAGTCACATGTTTAAGAATTATGGACTTTGATGTATATTTAAATACTTTAATTATCAAGCTAATGACCATTGGAGGAATATAAGATCAATTAGAGAATTTATAGGATACTTAAACATATGGAATCCTTGGTAAGGATCATCATTCAAAGGTGTATGAAGACTAGCTCCAAGAAAATTTAAAAAAGTTCCTCTTTTTTGAAGACTAATTGTTTAGACCTTATTTTTTCCTATGTTATGAGTTCAAAAAGACTGTATGTGTATTATTTACAAGAAAATATCCCATGTAAAGTTGTTTTGATTGAATATTGTGTGTGTGTGTGTGTGTGTGTGTGTGTGTGTGTGTGTGTGTGTGTGTGTGTGTGTGTGTGTGTGTGTGTGTGTGTGTGTGTGTGTGTGTGTGTGTGTGTGTGTGTGTGTGTGTGTGTGTGTGTGCGTGTGTGTGCGTACGTGCACGCGTTTAATATTTTATTTCATTTGTCTTAAGGTTATTTAATTTTTTTAAACACATTTCATGAAGTATACAACTCAAATTCTTTAGGAGACTATGTCCTCATATACAATTAGACCAAAAACTCCTATTAATTGATAAATAAAAGTGTCAAAGAGGGGATAAACAAGCCAAGAAGATATATATGGATTGTATAGACCCTATTCAATCATTACATAAGTTGGAAACCTCATGGAAAACTTAAAACAATAAATTATTCTCTCTCGAGTTGTCACAGTCAAGTAAAACCCTATGTTAAGGTTTTCAAACAAAATCTTGTATTGTAGGAGATGCCACCCTTAAAAAATCAGAAAAATTGGTGATTTGGTAGGGATTGATGTACTATAATATATTTTTGAGTAATTATACTTGTATAATACATCTATTTATGGAAGTAGAGGATTGAGTGTGAATTAGGAGTTATGATACATAATTGGGACTGGACAGAGGTTGGAAAAGTGATTTCTAAGTCAAGTTGGTAAATAAAATTCTTGGAGTGAAGTAATTAAATAGAGGGTATCAAAAAATAACTTTATATTCTCATTTCAATCTTATTTTGTTCGTACCATTGGAAATAGTGAAAAAAAGGTTATAAGGAAGTGAGGCAGTATAAAAAAATTGACACTAAATTAAGAGATTGAAGAAAGGTTGTTTAACCTCTACATCATTTTGGTATTAGAGCCAAACTAAGACACCTAAAATTGATTGAAGGAGGTGAGATTATTTAAGAGGAAGAGAAGTTGATTTTTTTTAGTTAATTGCCTAAGTCAAGACAAGATGCCACTTAGGAGAAATGCAATAGGTAAAAGGGAAACAACCATACAAATGGGAGATGAAATATTGTAAAAGTTGAGGAATCTCAGAGTTAACTTTGATTTAAGACAAAATATTTGAGTTCAATCAAAGGAGATGAGTAGTCATAGGTGATTTGAGTGACCAAGAGGAAGAAGATCCACATAAACCATAGTTGGAAGATGAAGTAGAGAGAGAAATTGAAGGAATTTTTTTTGAAATTTGTTGAAGGTAGTGAAATGGAAAGGATCCAAGCCCAAACTATAACTTCTAGTGTATGTAGGAAACCTTAATAAAGAAGAACTCCTTAATTGGATAGGAGAGTTAGACAAGTATTTTGACTTTAGAATTGCATTATCTATAACACTATGAGAGGTGCTTATTTATAATCAATAGGTGAGATTGAATATCCTAATATATAGGTGATTAATATTAAAAATGTAACTAATCACACATATGAAAAAGCACACTTAACTAGCTTATGTTACATGTCAATCAAAGGTGTAACTATACCATGTGACATTTAACATATAGGATAGGATAAATTAATTATTCTAACATGCCCCACTTAATTAATCATATCCTAAAGATATGAAGAGAGAGAATTTTTAATGCCTCAAACTTATCATGTGTAAGTGACTTCATGAAGACATCTACACAGTAATCTTGAGTGGGGCAATAATGGATATTTATGTTTTGTTATTTGTAGAAACCAAAATTCTACACACTATAGTTCCAAATGTCTAAATACCCCTAGACCACATTAAACCCCCTTTTAGACCAATTTGACCCTTTGACCAACTAACTAAACCCAAACCACTAACCTACCCTTTTTCACCCAACTTAAATTTTGGTACTCAACCATTGATGGTCACCTTGACCACCAATGGTCACCTTGATTGTCAACGGATAGGTCCCTTCCCCATTTGGCCAAATATGAATCGAGATATGTGAAAACTAATAAATTAAAATTTAATATAGATGACAAGATAACACATCATAGTAACCAACCAAACCTCCTATGGAACCTTCTACTTTCATCTCTCTTTACCTATAAAATGAGCGGAGTAGGAGATGAATAAGGATCCATAGTCAAGCATTCTAGCTCACAGGTAATCAAGATATCAACTAGTAGGTCTTCATTATATAAATTCAACAACTACAATAAAGACCTAAACCTGTACCAAAATTACTCTTGAGGAAAATTACCAATACTTTGCCCAAATTTATCTAGGATTAGCTACCAACCATCAAGAAACCAATTATGTATATTTCTAGTTTTTAAGTTTTGACTACTTGGTTTATAACCCAGACCCTTATAATTATCATTTCAACCCCCCTAAACCTAAAAATACCTCCAATCATTTACTAACCTCTTTCTACAACCTAAACCAGACCCTAATCTAAATACACCTAGAACCCATAACAACCACCAATGATCATCCTGACCATTGTTAGCTTAACCACTGACAACCACCCTAACTATTGATGATCACTATGGTAGGAAATAACAAGTTATTTACACCTACTTACCCTCAACCAAATTCCACTTTCTATGTCCCTTATTGTTCATAGAGACATCACCTATTTTCCAAACCCAACCTGACCTCTTTAGCATTAGTATTGACCCGCTATTTGCTTAAATTAGTCTATTTTATTTATCAAACATTCATTTCTTCTTGTATTCTCTTTCATTACTTTATATCATTTGATACAAGTATTTTATCTTTATTTATTTTAGATTAACTATTTTAAGAGTGTGTATTGACATCCTCCTAATAGGCTTACACTTCTTGGATCTAACTCACACTAGGAAATCCACCTTTATATCCATCTAACAACCCCTTTTCATGAGTTATTTCTTATCTATGAGTCATTCTTCCCAAGACAAAGATGATCTCTTCATGATCATCTAGATCATGCATGCATAAATAAGTAGGTTCTTTTACCACATCCTTGTTACTAGTTTCTCACTTCTTTGATTAAGAAATAAGTAAAAATTGAGAGAAACATTCTAGCACACTCAGTGGGACCTAGTAGCATCTAGGTTCCCTTTTCTTCCTTATTCTATGCTCATATAGAGAAATAAAAATTTATTTTATGTATAAAATAAACCTTGCATACATTGATTGTTTGTATGTTTAGCTCATTTAGTTAAATTAAAAGTAATGTAATCAATCGTAGCTTCACTCCTTTATCACACACTATACCAAACCACTTAAATCAATTAAACATCAAGATAATTGACACAAGTTCTGACTATGGTTTCATCTCCTAGCATATCACCTTCACCTTTTGGCTATCTTACATGGAGGTCATTACCAGGAAGAGAACCAAAAATCAACTCTCTAATTGAGTCTAAACTCTACAAAGTGATATATATTAGCTAATTACCTAACACCCTTATCATTGTGGTGTGTGAAATGAGGGGGTAGGCCCCAATACCAAGCCATGAATTTATTTGCAATATAGATACTTTTGAAATCCTTGATTACCTAAAACCAGCTATAGACTTATTTTATAGTACCTAATCTATAAACCAAGTTCTTCTTTACACTTTCCAACTAAGGCATAAGCCAAAATCAAGATAAAATATATCCTAGGATTTTAAATGCACTTTAGTGTATGTTTAGATTGCCTTAATATCTCTTTATTTTGTTTTCTTTGTGTTGGAGTTGTGAGCTTCCCTTTACTCCTTTATATTTATCATATGGGTTTTTAATAGATAATAGTTGAGAACTCAAACCAACCAAGAGCCACCTTCCTCTTCTTTTTCCTCCATGGAGTATACCTTGGATGTTGAGGGTTATCCCAATCCTTCTACCCCCATATCATGCCTTGGATAGTTTCCCAAGGTGATGCAAATTTTATCACCTTCCTTGATAAAAACCCCATGGACCTTCAACATTACCTCAACACCTTATCTTATGGCACCCCTACTACTTTGGTTCCTCCTACAGATCCACCTTATGGGATGCCTCCCCATCTTATGGTTTACACTACCTCTACCCAACCAATGATCAACCATCTACTTCTCCACCCAAACTTAACCAGACAACCCAACAAATAACCAAAGACCTTCTTACACCAACCAACACCACATTCAACATAATGACAACCTCACCTTTTGTTACCCATACTCCATCCACCATGGGGATATCTTCTACCCATATTTCCACTATTCCCCTCATCACTACCAACCCACCAATCTCCACCCCTCTTCAAAATGTGGTGTTTTCTATACCTTCTACCCTTCCACCTATTAGTACTAGAGTTACAACTCACCCCCAACTAGCTAACCATACCATACCTCCAACCAATCTATATCAATTCCCTAATCTACCAATCCAATCATGCCTCCAAACTAACCCACATCAACCCCTCAAAAAATACCTATGTCACCCCACCCATGTTATATTCTTAACCCACAAAGATACATAGCTCCATCTTCTACCCAACCTCTTGTGCCCATTAACCCTTATGTGGTATTATCACAACCCTTAATGACCACATACCAATATGTGGCATATTCTCAACCTTATACCATGTATCCATATGTCACATCTACCTAAACTCAATAAAACCTACAATACAACTATCAATCTCTCCAAAGCTAAAAAAATTTGGTCAAAATGTTAATGGATTAAATGATGAACCTATAGTCATCTATCTATAGGGCTCACAACCTTTTATCTTATGATCAAATCTATAATGAACCTATTCACCCATCCATCCCTTTCCAACCTTACCCTCTTCAATGGGAACTACCCAATTTTTTTAATTTTCAAAGCAAGGAAGACCCCCAACAACCCCTAAGAGCATTTTGGCATTATTGCTACTTGATTGCCTATGATGATGCTCTTCTCCTTCAAACATTTCCTATGTCTGTATCTAGACAAACATTATATTGGTACAATGCTCTCACCAAGCATTCCATATTTTCCTTTTCCCAACTTGCACAAACCTTTTTATACCATTTCTCAATCAATATATCTAAGAAGGTCTCCATCACCGACCTCTACTCAATTAGGCAATTTGATGACAAATCAATTGCTGATTTTGTAAGCTCGATGGAGAGGTCTTATCAACCATCTTTCTTTTTATTTACTGCAACTTAAGTTGATTGAACTTTTCTCTCAGGATTTTTCCAAACACATTGCTCCTACTCTAAAGGTTTAAACCTTCAGAACCTTTGATGAGGCTTCCACCATGGCACACAAGCTATAAATTAAAGCCATTGATGAGGGGAAGTTGAAACTAAGAAATAAAAACTTTAGCTTCAAATATAATGACCCTTCCAGATATAAATCCACTGACCAATCTAACTACCCTAACACCAAAGCAAAGACAACCACAAACTTGGTTGTCCTTAAATTTGTTCTGCCTCTGGTTGTCAACCAACCCAACCAAACCAAATCTTTTATCCCCTCCCATCAACAAAACTAAAATAAGAACTAGGCTACCCTAGAAAAATACACTCCACTAGGGGATTCATATGCTTTAGTTTTGAATAAGTTTCTTAAAGACAACATCATATAGCTTTCCCCCTTTAAACATCTTCTATAATTTTATGCTTCTCTCCCTGTACCTAGTTGGTATAATGAGAATGCTCTATGTGCTTTCCATCATGTCATTGGGCATGATATTAGTAGGTGTAAACCTTCAAAACCATTATCCAAAACTTGATTAATAGTGGATAACTTGCATTGGAAAATCCTAATTCACCCCCAGATTAGTCACTCAACATATTTCAAAAACTTTTTCCCAATCATGCCCCTTCTACCAACCATTATGATAACAAACTAGAATCATCTCATACTCATGAGGTCCATACTATGAATGTTATTATTAATGAACCTATAATTTAGGAAACCACTACCTCAATGACCTCTTCCTCCACTCCATCTATTTAAGTGGTAAAATCACCCTGCATTCCTTTGGATACCCAAACAAAATAGTTAACCACTTCCTTTCTATAACTGGATATGATAACAAACTTACCTACTATCCTTTGATATAAATACCTAAAGAGGTAACCATTTCCATCATACCTTCCTCCCCCATCAT
This sequence comes from Torreya grandis, assembly GCA_037957365.1. Classification (NCBI taxonomy): domain Eukaryota; kingdom Viridiplantae; phylum Streptophyta; class Pinopsida; order Cupressales; family Taxaceae; genus Torreya; species Torreya grandis. Next base: position 181,531 of record JARHVA010007056.1, read on the forward strand.
GGAATCACCCTCTCTCTCTTTGAAAACCATTCCACAAGGAGATATCACCTTACCTACTCCTTCCATGGAGGAAAAATCTTACCAAATATTGTAACCTTTAATCAAGGACAAAATAGAAGAAACCATTCCCTTACCTCAACCTATGGGCCTAATCTTTGAATCCTATGCCTAAAGAACCAAACTAGTTTACAAACTTTTCTCTAGATTGCTCCAAAACCTTGAATTCTCTTCTTAACCTAATTTAGATCGAGCCACATGTTGGCACCATCTTGGGATCCCCTATCAAAATAAACATGAACCCTTAACCTCACTCTCATCCACAATTAAACCTATCATCACCTTAATCCCTTCACCAAACACCTCTCCATAAAAAGAAGTGAAAGAACCATCTAAATCATCTCCATCCCAAATTATTGCATCACCTTACACCTCTTTAAACAAACCTCTCAAGAACTTATGAGTACTTCCCACTCCTAGCCTTATCCAACCATATTTGAATTTGGACTTAAAACCATCTAGTCTACCAATAAAAAACCTTAACCAAACCAACCAAGAAGGTGGAGCCACCCAAACTCCCACCTATAATGAGAACCATACCACCTCCTTCCCTCTTACTGTCTATTATGGGACACCATCCTTCTTCTATCCTAGGAGCTCATCCTTATACCAAGAAGGTGAATCCTCCTAGAAATACCTAGACTAATGTTCCTCCATTCATTCTACCTTTACCAACCCCTTCTAAATCATTAACTTCCCCATCATTTTAAACCAAACTATCTACCTCTACCTTCCCACCTATCTCCAAAACTTCATCATATCAATCATTCACCTCCAAATCTTTCACCTTTAAAGGTTTCACCTCAAAACCATCCAAAACCAAGCAACCTCAATCAAACCCTTCTACCAAAACCATTCTACCACCTGCAACTTCCACAGTGAAGCCTACTTCTAAGAAGGCTCTTACCCTAAAAACCAAAGGCCCATCACCCATAATTCCTTTGATAGAATCTTATTCAACCATTTTACAAAGGTTGTTACAAACCTCTTATTTAAATCTACCACCTATCAAACCCTTTGATCCTTCAAGTCCTAAACCATCTTGGTTTAATGATAGTTTAATATGCTCATACTATAGGACACCTAGACATGAAAAATAGAAATGAAAATATATCCAAGCACTTGTCCATAACTTGTGGGATGAAGATGATCTATTTTTAACACATTACCAACCAAACCACTGATTGAACCTATCCAACACTTACCTACTCCCAAACTCTCATCCAAGAGTGAGGAGGAATAAAGAAACATTCTAACCTAACACCTCGCCTCATCCACACTATCCATATGGTCACCCAATCTTAAGCCCAACAAAAAGATAAGGGAAAGGCCCAAGTGTCTATTCTATGGACATATCTTTATACTCATCAACCTTTCAACTAGGCTCAAGCACCTTCACCTTCACCTTTAATAGAACCCAAAATATCCATTTTAGGTACCACTCCCTCTAACCCTTATAAATCTATCCAACAAGTAGTTCTAATAATCTTTACCACACACTAATGAAGATGAGCCTATATGAACTAATTATCACCTCACCCCATCACTGTCAAGCACGAATAGAGGCTCTATAATCTATAAAGGTCAAACCCAAAGACCCTTAACCTCTTATAGCCTTTGTCAAAACCATTTAACTTTCTTCCCTTATTATATTCAAGAATTTAGAAATACCTTCTACTAATCTTGAAGATCCAGATCTACCTCTCTTTAACACTACATACATCAATCAAACTTGCATCAAAAGGGTGATGATTGATGAGGGAGCTAGTATTAATATTATCTCCTCCCAATCTTATGACTAACTCTAGCTACCAAAGAATATCATGTCAAAAATCTTAGTGGTCTTCCATTCCTTTAATGATACTATGGCCAAATCCTTAGGAAAAGTCATCCTCCACATCTGTTTGGGACCTCACACTCTTATAGTTCTATTTTACATCATAGAAGGTGAGTTTAAATATAATGTCTTACTTTGATGCCCTTGGATATGTACCATGAGTTGTGTCTCATCCATCTTTCATCGATGTGTCAAATTCAAACATGAGGGCTAATTCATCACTATACAAGCTGACCCTAACCCTTTCACATCTTGAAACATGACATATCATCCCAATGATGTTCTTCTTCCTCTCTCATCCACCTCACCACCAACCAATAAAAACTCCACCTCTACCATTGATGAAGCTTCAACTATCTCATATATCCATTATTCTTAGATTCCCATAGAGGACCCCTTGGGATCCATGTTCTAACATCTCTCACTAGGAGAATATCATTTTTTTGCCTTAGATGCCTTCCCTACTCCTCAAGATTATGGTAACCTTGACCATGATCCTAACTATGATCCCAATATCAGAACCATCATTCATTTCAATATTCCTAACCACCAAACTAATTTCATCTATGAGGGATTTGATCATTCTCTTCTCACTCCCTTCACCACCTCTTCTATCCACCCATTTACCTCTAATTTTTCCTATTTACACAGACCTATTTTTTTAAAATAATATCTCCATATGTGTGATTGGAAGGGATTAAACATTGGCTATTATGAACATGGACCTCATGAGTTACCTTTGATTAAAAACTCAAAAACCTTGTGAGATATTTGGTCTTGGGTTCATACCAATAGAAGAACCCACTAATTCACCCAAATCCATCACCATTATTGAGGAAAACATTTCATCCTCACCAACCCCATCTCCTTCACATTTTGAGGATTTCAAAATCATCCCTTTTAAACTATTTTTAGTCAATACCATTAGCTTGGCTCCCTAACCTATCTAAAGGGCAGCCAAACTAAAACATTTCCTCTTATTCATCTTGAAATAGTAGAAAATAATTCTCCTACCATCCATACCAACCAAAGTCAAGATGATGATTCCATTCTCACTTATCTTGGTGTGGGGGATTCTTCTATCACAAATCCATTCCTCTTGAAACCCAAACCATGTTGAATTAATCCACTAGTGATGTTAACTTGGGTACTCAAGATAACCCTTCCTTCATGAACATAGCATAACATTTGCTTGGTCCTATTAGGATATACCTAGGATTGACCCTTTTATTTCTCTCCACAACAACATCATCCATCCCAATGCTAAGCCAATTAGGAAAAAATTTCATAAGATGCACCCTTGTATCACCCTTTTAGTCAAAGAAGAGCTTCAATACCTCTTATCTATCAAATTCATCCAACCATTGACTATCCAAAATAGGTTTCTAATATCATTCCTATCACCAAGACCACAAGGGGACTTCACCTATGTATTGACTTTTGGGACCTCAACCATGCTTGTCCAAAGGATGACTTCCCTTTGCCTAGCATTGACTAACTTGTTGATATTACAGATGGCCATGAGATTTTATCCCTCATGGATAGTTTCTCAAGATATAATCAGATCTTTATTTCCCCTGAGGATTAGCATAAGACTTCTTACATCACCCCATGGGGAAATTTTTGCTATAGGGTCATGCCATTTGAGCTATAAAATGCTGGAGTAACCTACAATCATGTGATTACCTACATATTTCATGATCTCATCAAAAAAATCATAGAGGAATATGTAAATGATCTCCTTGGTAAATCCATATATTATAAGGATCATCTTGAAGATCTAAAAACTATCTTCAAGTGCCTAATCCATTTCCATGTTTGACTCAACCCCAAGAAATGTGTTTTTGGGGTCCTATTTGGAAAGCTTCTTGGATTCATCATCTCTCTCTGAGGAATCAAATTAGACCCTACTAAATTCAAAGTGATCCTTGACATACAACCTCCAACCCACCATAAGCAACTCCATAGCCTGTAGGGGAATCTCCAATCCATCCATCACTTCATCTCTTAGTTATCAGATAGATGTCAATCTTTTCACCATCTTTTCAAGAAAGATAAATGTTTTAAGTGGACTAAAGGCTGCCAACAAGCCTTTGATTAACTCAAAGAGTACCTTATTTCTCCACCTATTGTTACCCCTCCTAAAGAGGACCAACCCTTCTATACTTATATATTCACCACTAACTATTCCCTAGGGGCAATGCTCACTCATTGTGATAAATGAAACAAAGAACAAGTTGTCTACTATATAAGTTGAGCACTTATAAAGTACAAGAATCAGTACACCCATACTAAGAATATTTGCTTAGAATTAGTATTCATGGATACAAAACTTCATCATTACCTCCTCAATAATAAAACTTTTATCATCACCCACACTGACCCACTCAAGTACATGCACTCTAAACCATACCAAAACCAACATATGGCTAAGTGATTCACTTTCCTAGTTGACTTTGACCTTGAATTCCTCCAATAAAATTTGATTAAAGGTTAATTTATCACTAATAAATTGGCTAAAGCTCCTTTTTTAGACAACCAACCACTTCCTCTTATATTTCCTAATTATTTCATCACAACTATTTCCCAAGAATACATCACCTACCAAATGACCATGTTATTCAATGGCTCGAAATGCCAACATAGTGGGGGTGTCAAAAAATTTCTCATTCCCCTCAATGGTGAACCTCTTCCTCTTTATTTTTTGTGTACCAAAAATATGGCTAAGTATGAATCCCTTATAATAGGTCTCCAAACCACTTTATCCTTAGGATTTAATATGATTAGTGTCTTTGATGATTCCCAACTTATGGTCAGCTAGGTCAATAGATCCTACCAATGTCATAATTTTGTCTTGAAATAGTACAAATAACTAGTAGATGTACTCTTAGAATCATTTCATCATCACCTTATCTAATTTATTCCATGATTTACCAATAAGTTCATGGATATAATTACATCCCATACTTCTCAAATCACATCTCAACCTTCTAACTCTAATCTCTTTATCACCATTCATTGTTTTATCACCCCCTCTTATATCTAATCTGACCTACCTAACATATGTAATATGGAGGAATATCCATCAAACATTTGATATGGACAAACCTTTTATTACCTCAACATCATTCCTCCCAACCTCTCTCAAAATTAATGATGAGCTTTTATTCAGAGTACCTCTCATTATACCATACTAGGGGGAATCTTTTACAAACATGGTTTTGATGGCCTCCTTCTATGTTGCCTTTGTAGTAATGAAGATTCCCATGATATCAAGGAAATGTATGATGAAATTTTTGAGGGACACTTTAGTGGTCTAGATATTTCTAAACATATCCTTCACCTTGGCTACTATTGGCCCACCCTCAAACAAGAGTGTTGTGATTATGTAAAGAAGTGTGTTAAATGTCAATAGCACACCAATTTACATCATGTACTGACCCATGGACTTCAAGTATCCAAGGACTTTTGGCCCTTATCACAATAGGGACTATACCTCACTAGAGAAAGCAATCCTCATTCTTCACATTAGCACTACTCCATCATCACCACCATCAAATATTTCACCAAGTCGGTGGAGGTTATTCCTCTCATCTCAACCAAAGAAATAAATATAATTGACTCCATCAATCATCATATCATCTATCATTTTAATGTTCCCCATAAGACCATCATAGATAATGGCAAACCTTTCAAAAAAAAATTTTTTTAAGGTCTTTACAACTCATTTGGCATCAAGTTAAGCTTTTCCTCACCTTATTGTCTATAAGAAAATAGATAGGAAGAAGCCTATAAAATAATCCTCAACCAAATTTTAACCAAAATTGTTATTGATTCTAGTCAGGATTGGCATTTGCACATCTCTTTCACTTTATGAGCCTATCGCACTATCATTTAAAACTCTATGGTGCTACCCCTTTCTCTATGGTCTTCAAAGCATAGGTGGTCTTCCCTCTCAAAGTCTAGATTCTCTCTCTTCACATATCCTTGAAATACATCATTTATAAGAGAGACTATCATCAAGAGAATCTAACATGACTTGAGATACTTTAAGAAAACCACCTAGCCATGCTTAACCACCTTTTTGTCTACCAAGAATAAATCAAGCACGCTTATAACAAACACCTAAAAGAATGAGAATTTAACATCAGAGACCTCATCCTAAAGAAAAATCAACATGTAACCAATATGGAGAAAATCAAGTGACATAAGTTTGATTTCAATTGGATTGAACACTACATAATAACCCACAAGTATGGATCAAGAGCTTATGATTTATCCTCTCTTGAAGGTAAACCAAAACTTGAGGCTCTTAATGATTCACATATGCATCTTTTCTTTTGTTAAACATATCAAAGTCACCTTTTGTATAACTTAAGCTCATCCCTTGATTTATGATATTTTTCATGTCCCTCACACCTTCATCCCATCCCCTTAATGACAATTAATTACAACATAGAACCATGTGACTAACCATCACAGTCATAGCCTAATCCTAAATATGGGTATGAAGACTCTACCATGGAATGGTTCTCATGGATACTTTTCATCCCTATTCAGATAGAATCCCATGGTCATTATCCCTCAAAACCACTCCTTTTACATATCATTCACCTTTTTGTGCTCTATGTTTTTCCCTCGTAAAGGTAAACCTCTAAACCTATATAGACTTATCCATGTATAACCTTGCATCAAAATAATTTGGGATACCTAAATATCACTGGGGTCAAATATCTCTAGCATGCAAATTGCTCCCTTAAAGGACATCTACCCAAAATCTAAATTACTTAAAATATAGACTGTTCCCTTGAAGGATAGTTGCCAAAATGAACAAATCAGAACTTAGACCATTCCCTTGAAGGATGGCTAAGTCAAACTTGTCAAAAGAAATCATTTGAAGCTTCTCATGTAGATCAAACTCACAAAACTATCAAAATAATTCAATAAATGACCCTAAATCAAAATCAATAACAAGTTATCCCAAGAAAGTCATAATCAACTTTCATATAATAGCAGTAGTGGACTTCCCACATTGATTAGTCTACACCTTGCATCAAAACATTGATTTTTATATTATGGTTTTTAGGTCACCTATAGAAGGGGAAAGCCAACCTATAGGAAGGTTACACTACCCTTCACACCACCTACCATCCATCTCCCCTTTTTACCACCTACAAATCAAGGGATGTAGAGCTCACTTGACATGATGTGATCAAGACACCTTTCTAACAAACAACGCATTATAATGTGAAGCATCTAAAAGGCTTATGTTCCTTAAGCCAATCTAACTTCAGGTTTTATTTTGTCTTTAGCAATGAAGAAGAATCATTCCTCCTCCTTACCCTCTCCTAATTAGTTCATCCATTCACTTAGAACTAGGTCTCATGATTTTTCATCTCTTTTCTCACATCTAGTTTTGTTATCTAACTTACTTTATGTGCTATTAATCAATACATAACCATGTCACATATCCATCACCACATCTATAAATCAAAATAACAAAAAAATAACTATAAATCATAAACAACTTCACATATCCATAATCAAAAACCACATCCCATATCCATGATCATAACCATAATCAAAACATCATAATCATAAACAAAACCATAAACATCATAACCATGTGTATAATGAAACATCATAACCATACTTTAAAACATAACCATATCACATATCCATGATCACAACCATAATCATAAACCACATTACATCTATAATCATAAACATCATATCCATCTATAAAACAAAACATCACATAATCATAATCATTTATAATCATAACTCATCATACACATCATCCATGATCATTACATGCCTAACTTAATGAGTCTACATCTTATAAGCATAATCATAAGATATAAACACCAAAACCATAAAGCATGAAGCATAAAATAACATCTATATATCATCATCACATTATATACATCATATCTTAACAAAATAAAATATTACATATAATAATGCAAATCTCTCTCTCAAAACATATACATCTCTCTACATGAGATCATAATATTATATCAAAGTCATATACATCTATACATATCATATCATAAAACTATGTCCTTGGGGCATCACTACCGCTTGGTACCTATCCCCCTAAGGTGCCTTCCTGTTCACCCACTGATGTGGCCCAATGACTTGGAGTCACTACACTTGCACCACTTGAAAATTTGGCTCTATACTCACCCCATCAAAGCTTTTGTGAACACTATGTCAAAACTATGACCTCATAATAGCATAACTCCTCAACTATGGACAAGTATCATGTCATAAGGATACTACTTGGTGGTCCTACTGGTGCTATAGCTACTCCTCCTCTCTATCTCAAAGTATCCCTCTCTTGGGTCACCAAGCATAGTAAAGTCATATCTTACTCCCTCTCACCCATCATAGTGGTAACCTAACCTTGTAATTTCAAAACCTGGCCCTGTAATGTTGATTTTGGGACCCCTGACTATTAATGGTCAGGAGACCCACTTTTTAAAAAATAATTAACACCAACACCTTAGTGCCACCTATTTAGACATTACCCTTATCCACCAAACCAAAACCAACTTTTAGATAACACCCTCTCAAACCAACCAACCATCCAACCACATCCACCTCAATGTTGGCCATTTTGGCCCAAACTATCACACTTTTTTGTGATTACCTTACCTTGGTCCTTTTAACCACACCAACCAACCTTGCCATATTGAACATTTGAATTTTCATAGCCTAGTTCACACTAAACCATTTGTGTTTTTCCCAAGATAACTTCCTACCTTAGATACCCATGAAAATATCAACCCTATCTAGGAGACTTGATAGGCCTAACCTGATCAGCTATGCCTAATGTTGCGGCTTGATTACCCAATCACCAGTCATTCTAAAACTAACCTTATTTTTATCAATCATGGTAATTTAGTCTATTCATGATCTTGGATATCTCACTTAGTCATATTTTATGTGCATAATTGCACTTCTAATGCCTAACTACCATTTCCACCAACCTTGTGACTCACCATAAACCACTTTTCAAACCCACACCTAATTTAGTTTTACCTCATCAACTCTAATTTTGAGGGGGAACACATCCTCCCATACTCAAGGTATTAAAACCTTTGAACCTTAGTACCTTTTTGTTTTATAGCTTGCTGACACAAATTGCATAAAAAAAGGGGTCAAAATGTAAACATTAAAATTTTGCATACTATAGTTCTAAATGTCAAAATAACCCTAGACTACCTTAGGACCAATTTGACCCTTCAACCAACTAACAAAACCCAAACCACTAACCTACCCTTTTTGACCCAACTTAACTTTTGATTCTTGACCACCAATGATCACTTTGATCATTGATGATCACCCTAACTATCAATAGTTAAGTCCCTTCCCCCATTTGGCCAAAGATGATTTGAGCTATGTATAAGCTAACATGTCAAAATTTAATATGGACAATAATATAACACATCACAGTAACCAACTAAACCTCCTATATAATCTTCTACCTCTATCTCTCTTTTCCTATAAAAGGAGGGGGGTAGGAGGTGAATAAAGATGCATAATCAAGCATTGTAGCTCATAGGTAATCAAGATATCAACTAACAAGTCTTCTTTCCAGTAATTCAATAACTAAAAAAGAGACCTGAACCTTTACCAAAATTTTTATTGAGGAAAAGTACTGTTACTCTTCCAAAATTACTCTAGGATCAACTACTATCCATCAAACAACCCATTAAGTATATTTTTGGTTTTTAAGTTTTTACTACTTAGTTTTTTACCTAGAACCTTTTTCTTATCATTTCAACCCCCTGACCCTAAATGTACCTATATCCATTTAATGACCTCTTTCTACAACCTGAACTAGACCCTTTTCTAAACACACCTAGAACCCACATCAACTAGTGATGGTCATATTGACCATCGATGGTTACATTCAACCATCAATGATTACCCAACCATTGATGGTCAGCTTAATCATTGATGGTCACCTTGACCGTTGACGGTCACTATGGTAGGAAATAAAAACAAGTTATTTCCACCTACTTACCCTCAACCAAATTTCACTTTCTATGTCCCTACCTATTCACATAGACCTCACCTATTGTATGAACCCAACCTAGCCTCTTTAGCATTAATATTGACTTGTTACTTTCTTAAATTAGTCTATTTTATTTATAAAGCATTCATTTCTTCTTGTATTCTATTTAAATATTATCTATCATTTGATGCAAGTATCTTATCTTTATTTCTTTCAACTTAACTATTTTAAGAGTGTGGATTAACAGTCTCCTAGCAAGCTTATACTTCTTGGATCTAGTTCATGCTATAGAATCCACCTTGTTATCCATCTAACAACCCCATTACATGAGTGATTTATTATTTATAGGTCATCTTTCCCAAGACAAACAGGAGCTCTTCACGATCATCTAGATCACACATGCATAAATAAACAAGTTCTTCTACCACATTATTATTACTAGTTTCTTACTTATTTGAATAAGAAATACGCAAAAATTGAGAGAAACACTATTCAACATATTCATGTATGAAATAAATTTGAACCTCTATGTGATTGGTTCTCTCATGAAACATTAGATTGTGAACAATATATAGAACACCTTGATTATCATAATACATAAGTGTAGGTTAAATCTGTGGAAATCCAAGTACTAAAAGAATGTAATGTATCCATATTTTTTTGTAGACAACTCTTGTTGTAGTGCAATATTATACCTTTGTGAAAGATCTAGAAACACAATTCTAGTTCTTATGTCCCCATGAAATTGGACCAGATCCTAGAAAGGAACCAAAATCTACAAGTGGATTTCTTATCATCAATAGAATCTACATGATCTCCATTTGTGTATCCTATCAAGAAGAACTTATCATTCTTATTGTACTCTAGGCCATACTTAAATATACCTCTAATATATCTTAGTACCTATTTACTACTTTCCAATGTGTCACCTTTGATTCTTGCATGAATCTAGAAAGATAGATGATAACATAGCTAATTGTAAACATCTTAAATATGCACATTGTGATTCTGAATGTCAAAAATCCCCTTGAACCTACATAGGACCCTCTGGGTCCAATCTACACCAATATAGCCTAACAAAGTTCACCCAGAATCAATTTCAAAAATTGACTCAACCTAGCCTATAAGACCTTTTTATTTAGGGACCTAACCATTGATAGTTAGGGTAACCATCGATGATCATCCTTAGGAAACCCTAACCATCAATGGTCAAGGTACACCTCCTCAACCAAAATCATGCAATCATTTCTTAACCTTTTCTAAATATAACTCATCTAAATCTTATTGTGAGCCTTTTCATGGACATGTTATATTTAGATGGCTGAGTTGCACCTTGAATTTCACTTTTTGTTTGTGCCTATAAGAAGAGAGAAGCTTGGAATAGAAATCTATCTACAATAATTATAAGGAGCTCAGGGATCTAGGAGTGTTTTTTGTAGATCAATCAACATCATCAACATCATCATTAATTTTATTAAGAACAGACCTACTAATGTCTCTCAACCAAGTTTTAGAGTAACATTACTCTATCAGAATCAAGTGAGATTCCACCAATAGGTTAACTGCTTCAACCACTCACCCAATCAACTTTTGGTAAGGCAAGTAGTTGTTTATCAATATTTGTTTAATTTATTCTCATTTTGTAATCAACCTAGTCCTTGCCCATCTCCCAAAATCCATCTTTTAGATCCTATTATTCAATTATTAACAACCTAAAATTTACATAGTAACCATCAATGATTGACTCAATGCTTGATGGCCTACCCAACCACTAACAGTTAGCTTGACCATCAATGTTCACCTTAATCAACAATGGTCACTATAATCATTGATGGTTACTATGATAGTGAAAACCGACAAGTTATTTTCACCCATCTACCAACAACCATAACTAATTTTATGTTTTCTTACTTGTTTATAGAATTATTTTATATTTTTTGAAGTAGCCCCAACCCCTTATCACTAGTATTAATTAGTTTACCATTAATTTAATCATTTATAGTCTATTTTCTAAGCAAGCATTCTTATGTTTAATTTTAGTACATTTGGATTATTGATGTAGGTACCTGCTTTCTAGTTTTGTGAACTTTATTATTTAAAATAATTGGATTGACAAACCCTAAATAATATCTAGCTTTTGGTATTTATCTATCACTAAGCATCCACCCAACTACAAGTATAAGAAACAAGTTTTCTTTAGTGCTTTCTTATTTACAGGGCTTTCTCCTAAGCTAAAGAGGAGATCTTCATAATAGTCTAATTCAATATGTTCACAAATAAGCAAGTTTTTCAACCACACCCTATCAAGTATATTTTCTCTCATTCTTTAGAACTTAAGCAAAATTTTACTTGAAATATTCTAGCATGCTCGGTGGGACCTAGAGTCTCTACTCACATTTTTTCTTTGCATTTGTATGCTCTTCTCTCTACCTATGGTCATAATTGAAACTAAAATTTATTTTGGGATTGAAATCAACTATATCCATTTCTTTATTTGAACATTAGTTCACTTTGAATTAAATAACAATAATCATATCATAGCACCACTTTTGTTGCACACACTAGCCAAACCACTTTCATCAAATATACATCGAAACAACTTAAGATAATCCCTAATTGGGATTTCATCACTTAGTGGTCACCTTACCCTTTCTCAACAATCTTACTTGGAGGTCATTACCAAAAGGAGAACCAACTCAGCTCTCTAATTGAGTATAAACTCTAGATATCAATATATATTGGCTAAGCACTTGACACCCTTATTGTTGTGGTGTGTGAAGGGAGGAGGTAGCCCACAATACCAAGTCTCGTATTGATTCCAATATAGATTATTTTTAGCACCAAAATAACCCAAAATGAACCATAAAATACTTCTATAGTACCTAATCTATAAGACAACTTCTATCACACATTCTCATAAACTAAGGCACAAGCCAAAAATGAGATTAAAACTAACCTCTAGGCTTAATGTACTTTATATTATGTGTCTTGATTACCTTGATCATTTTTTTTCTTCTTCTTTTTTGAGTGGTGAGTTTATTCTTGTATTCTCTCCCCCTTTCTTGCATGGTTGTCACTCACTATTAATGAAGAGACCTAGCAGAGAAAAACCTGTTACTAGACCAACTCACTTCTTCTAATTCCCCATCTATGAAGTACATCATTGAAGCAAAAAATCACCCCATCCATTAGGAATCCCTACTTTTCCTTAGGAATTTTCCCAAAGGGACATGGATTTTACCACTTTTTTGGACAACCTAGTTGCCCTTTAGCACTACCTTAACACCTCCCCTCACCATGCCCCTATAATAACTCCATCTATAGATCCTCCTTATAGTATGCCATCTTGCCTTATGAGGGATGTTTCTATTACCATGTTCACTACCCAAGCTTTGACTACTTAGGTATATTCATCTACTAACCCTTTTAACACTATAATTGAAAACCAACTAATCCAACCTATTGGATCAACATACCCCCCACCCCCACTTTCTTGCTTTTGCAAATAATTGGGACCCTTATGAATGTTTAAAAACATCTAAACCTTGAAAGATTGCTTGAAGAGGTTATCATTTTTTAGAATTTGAAGACCATCCACTTGAAATGGATATGCTTTATACATGCTTAATGATAATGATTATGTTTTTGGACTAACTTTGCTAATGGTTTGTCTTTCAAGATGGAATTATAGGTCCAATAAAGAAGGCTAGGTATTTTATGAAGAAAAACCTAAATTTTAAATTCAAAAGTTAGAGGGAAGACTTGTTTAGGTTCCCCAAACAACTCAACTTATGAAATTTTTATAAGTATCTAGATTTAATTGGGTTTTCATTGGTTCATTACTTAGTTAGGTTTTCTTTGATTAACACATTACTTGTTTGAGTTTCTTAACCCCTCCTACTTTGGTGTCTTCTTTATCAATCTAATTAAACAGTGTGAATAAAATGAAAGTAAATGGACCCACCTAAATACCAAAGTACCATTTGAAATCTTGATTTTAAGACACTTTCTTGAAGTAACCATTCAGAGTTTCTTGAAGTGTCTCTTTGAAAAAGTTGTCTCGATCCACTTTGGAAGAAATTACCCTTCAAAGAAATTGTTTCAGGCACTATTTCTTGTGGAAATTTTATCTAAAACAAATCAACCCTTAATTTTTTTTGAAACCTACCCTTAGGAATAATTTTTTAAGGCACTTTATTTAAGTGACCCTTTAGAGTTTCTTAAAGCATCCCTTCAAAAAAGTTGTCTCTGTCCACTTTCCTAAGAAAGTGAACCTTTAGAAAAAATTTAAAGGAAACTACATGAAATATTTATATGTTCCTTATTTTATTCCTAAACCTAATATTTTATCTTTACAAAAACCAATCATTGACAAGTACATAGATCACAATTAATGGCCCGTGCTTGCTCATAGATCCAATCTTACAGTGCAAAATCATCGAAGACTTTTCAATGTAGTACAACCTTGAGGCCTAGAAAAGAGAAATATTTATCAACCCTTATAGGAAGACTGTGTTTTTTTACAATAAATAGATGTAGGAAACATACTTTTAACCTAATTCATATAAAATCTTGGAACTCATTAAGTCATGTGCATCTTCACAGATATGATGATTTGTGCTTCATCACAGGATTTGATCCAATGATGAAAAATGGCTAAAGGCTTAAAACCTAGTCAAAATTTGAGTATACAATCAATAAATAACTCAAGGGATCACGTAACCTAAAGACTTGGTCATATGGCCCAAGGAGCATGATTTCATCTTAAAGCACAATGTGTTTTTCAACACAACATGACTGCAAGGCTTAAGCTTAAGCCCTCTAAGTACATTATATGAGATTAAATTTGATAGCCTCATACCCATCATTATATGTTCACAAGAACATTTTTTGATGTTCATAAGGACATCAAATTTATGATAGTCTAAGTACATTAGATAAGATTAAATTTGATAGCCTCATGCCCATTATTTGACATGTATGAGAATGTTTTTGATATTCATGAAAACATCAAATTTAAGATAGCCTAAGTTCATTATATGAGGCTAAATTTGACATCCTCGTGCCCATCATTATATATTCATGAGGCCATCAAATTTAACATAGTCTAAACTTTTAAACCTAGTGAAGGGATGCATCTCTTGACCCTTTAAAAGGTCATTTTCCTTTTAAACATGAAAACTTAGGATAATGGATTTTAATATAAGT
Source organism: Torreya grandis (assembly GCA_037957365.1). Taxonomy (NCBI): domain Eukaryota; kingdom Viridiplantae; phylum Streptophyta; class Pinopsida; order Cupressales; family Taxaceae; genus Torreya; species Torreya grandis. The sequence continues at coordinate 196,659 of JARHVA010007056.1, forward strand.
TTTTATTAATCTCAAGACTTATTTTTTGTGTATTTTCATAGACACAATGACCCATGCTTCATCACAAAAATTGATCCGATGGTACGAAGTGGCTGAAGAATTTTCAACTGGATAAAGCAAAGTGAAGGTGACCAATCAGAAAAGACCTCATGGATCATGATCAATAGCCTACACATACTCAAGGATCTAATTCAATAGTGTGAAATGAAGGAAAATTTCAAAGTCTAATAGCTAGATTCTAAAAGGACTTTCATAGGAGTAACATGAACAAATTTATGATATCACCATCTCCACCATTAAATCTATGAAAAACCCTAGTTTACCAATATAAAGAACTAATTATTTCACAATTGAATCACAATTTCATTCAGGAACTAAAAATCACCTTGAGAAGAGCTAAAAACACTTAGTGAGATCATGCAGTTTAAGAGAAATTAACTAATTGGAGGCTGCTACTAGACAACAATGATGAGATGAGGTAGAGGTTTACTTGTTAACTGATAATGAAGGAAAATGTTATAAAGACATGAACTGGACATAGGAGACTTGAACAACAATATGAAAAATTGGTCTAAAATATTCTTTGCAATTGACCTCTTACAACCCTTAGCCCTAAATGAGAAATGAATTGTTGTAGTTCAGAGGAGACATGAAAATACCATGGCAATCTAGATGTCTAGAATTCACCTCATAGATACCAAACTAGAGGTACTCCATTGCATCAACATCCTATATCTCATGTTCATTGATTGTAGAGTAGATGAATATTAGATAATAAAAAGAGGGTACATCAAAGAGGGTTGCTTATATAGCTCTAGTATCTTTTGAAGGATACTATAAGCTTCCCAGGATTCATTTAGAAATCCCTATAATCAAGGAATAGACCACTAAGAATGAATTCAATAATATATTAATACCATGGATGGATAAAGGAACTCATGTAATGAGAAACCATGGTGGTAAAATTATAATTATACAATTCAAGGAATGGATTAAAATCATCATGACTTTGTTGAATAGGGATTTTGGAGCAGCAATCACATCCTATGTTGACCCCAGGTGGGTATCCTATGTCTATTTCATGATATAAGAAAATTTGACTCCACCCATTGGAGAAACGATAAGTATCCATCTAAAGAGGCAACTAAATGAAATTAAAAATAAGATAAGCTAGCTATTCATAATGATGTATTACTTTTTGGATGCCTTCATGGCTTTAACCTACTTCTCTACCATTAGGAATTGGTCCCCTCATAGCAAGATTTCCATTTCTCACCATTACTCCAAATTACACATATTCAATTATAAATACCACATGAAATTCATTTATGATTGCATATATCCCACTCTAGTTGGGATAATTATTGGAAGTCCAATGTCCAGGGTTCACCACATCATTAGGTAATTTGTGGAACCCATTGGTGACATATGGATCTATCTTGATTTTACAATCATCATGATTAAAGGTTTCCAAACCTAGCCCATCAGATTATTAATGCATATACCAATCAAGCTATATGAGAAGGAGATAGATCATAAACTCCTTCATGGTATAGACCATATATGCAGAGAGAATAAGAAAGGCATCCTACATATCTTCACATATCTAATTAGGAAGACAATGATTCATGAATGGAAATAATTAGAGATCTTAACAAGGAATAGAGATACATTATACTTTTAATTGGATGACCTCAAGACATGGGATCCAAAGTTTAATTTTATCTCCCATCTATAATCCAAACAATTACATAAGGTACGTTATGAACATTAATTGGGTCCATATGACCACTTATACACAAAGGCAACCAACTTTGAGGAAGTGTTGGGTAGGTTTAAGTGGCATGGATTCAAACTAAAACATAGATTGCAGAGGGAATAAAAACCATCAAGATAAAGATGGAAAATGAATTCTTTTCAATACCACCTCTTACCTTCCACTTTAGGTCCACCACAAGTGCCTCAAGGTCCACCTCAACAACATCAATTACATCAATAGCAAGTGCCCAAAATTGAAGGACCTAGTGGACAAAAGATGGAACATAGGCTAGAAGAGGGACCCTCTACCTCAGCTCTACCTCAAAGACCCCCTTCCTCTATGGAATACCTTGATATGGTTGCATTGGAAACTTATGAAATAGTGGATGACTTCTTCAAGGAACTTGTAGATACATATGGGTCAGACAAGGAAGGTGATGAGGAAGGAGAATCCATAGCTGAGGTGACACTAATTGAAGGTCCTCAACATGAAGAGATAGAAAAAGGCAAAGGAGTTACCTTAGATTTGGTCCCTATGACAAAAATAAAGAGGGATATAGATATGAATTTTATTCCTAGATTCTCCAAGAAACCCAAGTGGATTCACCCAATAAGTAAGATGAACTTGTTTAGTGATGAATTTCCCATACATGGACCTATCATCCCTAATTGGTTCATCTATGGGAAATTCTAAAATATACCATCTTAGATGCATTTATGGGATTTGACTAGCGCTAACAATGTTGAGGTCAATGATGAAGTCTAGCCCTAGATCTTAGAGTTCATGAAGGAGAAAGAGGAAAGGAGAATGATTGAGGCTGCTAATGAGAGTAGAAATAAAATAGAAGAATTAGGGCAATCAAGTGGGACTGGTCTTGAAATACTAGAGGCTTCATAGATTTCAATAGTAGATCCCCAAGTACAATTTAACCTTGACATAGCTACACTAAAAAAGGTTACTACAAAGAAATTAACTATTACAACTAAAGAGGTCACTCTCTAAATAGTAGAGCCATTTATAGGACTCACTCCAATCTAAGGCTAGGTAATGAGGGAGCACCCAATTCATCAAGAAGATATTGCAAGTCTAGTGGAAAATTAGTCAATAATGGTTGTATTGGGAATTTAGGGAATGAATAAAAGGCTATTAAACTTGGAGAAAGAAAAGAAAGACTTGGAGGTGCAAGTCTCACTATCAATTCTAGAGTACTTACTAAAGATGTTAAATAAGTACCTCCTATATGCCTTTAAATGATTAAAAACCATCAAAATAAGGCTTAATACCTTAGAAATTTAAGACAATAAGGCACACACATTGATACAACAATGGCAAGAAACCAAAGACTAGGTGATAGAGCTGATCAAAGTACATGTCACCAAGCGGTCCCTAGATTTCAAGATCAGTAAAGAAAGGCAATTGAATTCCATTCAAGGGATCCTGGTGGATAAAATACAAGAATTAATTTCATGGTACAATAAATCCATTGAATTCATGGAGGAAGATAAGGACTTGGTGAACATAATTTAAAAGCTACTAAGAACCTTCTTGTTGACCCCTCTCAGCCTACTGCCATCAGCCTAATGCATGCCATAGAATTCTAGCAGGGAGTCCAAGCCTTCATCCAAGGCATCAAGGATTAAAACCAAGGCCAATCCAATAAAAATAATTCAAAATTCATTAATTTCATCTTCACCATAGGAGAGCAGATAGTAGAAGCAAGGTGTTTACAAGAGATCACCATCAAAAGTGATAAAGAATATGATACATTAGTTGAACAGGGAGAAGAGAGTCTAATGAAGCCCATAGTGTATTTCAAGTTAATCAAAGATAAATACACTAGGTTGAAATACTTCCTTCAGCCTAGGTGATCAAGGGGGGTCCACCAGCCCAAGAGCAAAGCCAAGATTATTCATTTTTAAACTAGATATGCTAGTTTGTTAGCATATATTAGTATTTTGATCTAATAGGTGCCTAATGGCCATATGTACTATATATTTCTCTATAAAAGGATAGATTTACTTACCTATTGTAAAATTTTAAAGGAAAGATGATTGGTACACTACCTATATCTATTATAAATAGGCAATTATTACCATTTTTAAGGGAGGGATTTTGAGCAATTTTATACTAGAATAATTACTACAATTAGAATTCTGTAAAGATTATCTAGTGTTGTGTTATATTGTTTTTGCTTTGTCTCAATTGCATGTGGATGTCTTAGATTTGAATGGTTCTTAGATAGATGAGCTATATTTCATGTTCATGAGGTTTTTAGTTTGTGATGTGATAGATTAGTTAAAGGATTCTAAGTTTAATTCATTTTATTTGCTCTACATTTGAATGTTCTTATGAAATTTAGATTAACATAGAAAAATATTTAAGTAATCTTGAATTTTACTCATGATATTTATATTTTCCTTTGAATCTTGCCTAATTTTTTATGAAGCTTGGTCTTATGCTATGTTGCATCATTGATTGGTTAAATTTGTGGCCAAATTGAATAGAACTTTGTCACTATGTTTGAGACTAATGCTTGAAATCATGTTTCTTCTCTACCTTGCCTTACATTTTGCTTTTTTTTTTTTTTTTTGTCAATTATCACTTTAGTTTAAAGATCATTTTAAATATTTACTTAGATTAGCTAAGAGTTATAAATCTTGACAAAGAAGACTACAAGACTGCAAATACTTAGACATTGGTGGCACCCAACCACCATATCAAACAATTTTTTTAGGAAACTCTCATACTTCGTTGACTATTTCACCATAGACAGATTAGCTATCAAAAACTACAACTCACGCTTTGGATTCTTGTAATCCTAAAATGAGAAGTGTTCATCAACATTAAGGAACACTTTGTTGAGAAATTAAAAGCATCAACAAGAGGTGGTTCCTGTTGGTGCAAGAAGGAGGGCCTTCTTTTCAATTACTATTATTTTATCAGTTAAGCTTAGAATATATTTACGTCCTTTGTAAAGATATTTGATTTGTAGGTGTTTCCATGATCATATTTGCTCTTAGTAAGGCAAAGATCTTCATTATTCATAAAGGTTAGTTCAATTTTGATATAAAATAGCTTTAAAATTGAGAATTATTGATGTTTGAGGTTAGAATGGATTTATTTTGATTAAATATTGATGTTATATTGTTTGAGTCTAATTCTTAAAAATGATGGAAAGGATGGTCGTCTTTGCATGATTCAACACATCTTTAAGTTATCTCAGTCAAATATCAGTGTCTTTTATGTTTCATAAGTAATTCTTTACAAAATAAGTTTAGTGTACATGTCATTTGTTGTTTTTTTTGGAAATTAACATATTGAACCATACTTCAAATAAAGATTCTTAGTTCTCAAGCTGAAATTACCTAAAATTAGGAGTAGATCTCATTTAGAAACCAAGGAACCTCTACTTTAGCTCGAGACACATCGATGGAATAGAAGAGACAAAAGAAGGCATAGATGTTCAAAATATTTAGAATCTTTACCCCTATAAATAATCCCTAAATTTAACCTTTGACCAAATATGGCTTGGCTTGGAAGTTCTCCTATCAATGTTCTAGGTATATTTCATGATTTGCAATGAAATCCTGGGAAATATTTGCCTATTTTTAATCCAACTAGTATTGTCACAACCAAGGAACATGTCAAGTCCTTTAAAGATGATTTAACGCTCTTAAATGTCATTCATGAGGATGTATCTTGTAGTTTATTCCCTTTTACCTTCAAAGATGTTGCATATGAGTGGTTATTAAACCTACTTGATGATTGCATCACTTCTTGGAATAACTTCGACACCATCTTTATTGATCAATTTGGGAATATCATTAACCCTTGTGTCATATATCATCATTTTAATACCATCAAGAGAGATGAAAGTGATCCTATTATGTCTTATAATGATAGATTTCAAAATATGTTCAATAGAACCATAGATCCTTACAAGCCTAAAGAACCTTTGGCCTTAAAAATATATAAAGATGTTGTGGATCCCATGATTTTTATGTTTATGAATAGAACCCTTCTAGCTGTTACCATATTAGCTCAAGCTTATTCAGAAGTGGTGGTCATTAGTGACCAAATGTAGCCTAAATGGAAAATGGCTTACTCAATTCAAAATATCAACCCACAAATGCCAACCTTAAACCTTTTCCTAGATAATAATCAGAATGCTTCAACTCTGAATCAAATACCAGCTCTAACTATCTTCCCTACTAGTCATATTTCACCCAATCAAAACATAGGTTTCTTAGGTTAGTAAAATACTAATGGATCTCAAAAAAATGGTCAAAAGGCTCTAATACTAGTCAACACTACTAACAATAGTCAAGATCAAGATTTTAAAGATCTAAAGAATGAAAATGAATCCATATATAAGATGGTAAAAAAGCTTAGTACAGACTTCTTGAATTTGCAAAAGTAAGTTGGTAATTCTAGTGATAGATCTGGAAGGAACTTCACCTTTAAAAAGTTTAATATACCAAGAAATTGATTCCAAAATGATATCTTCTTTAATAAAAACAAACTTAATGAGCCTTCTTCTTCTGACAAGAGGACTATGGACATCAATCTCACAGATATCGCCCTACCTAATTATTGTAGAGTACATGCCATTTATAAGCACAGTGAGATAGATTGTATTGAATTCTATAAATCTTTTAAATCCTTCTAGGAAGAGATTGATACCTTTGAAGTTATCCCAAATAATGACAATACTCCTAGTACTTCTAGATCTAAAGCACAAGATCAAGTACACATAGTGGAGAACTTCAAGTTTCCTTTCCAAGAAGATAATGAGCTCGATAATATTCCTAAAGAAATCCAACCATTTAAATAGTTCCTAAATACTTACCCTCTAAGGAATAGGGAGCAAAGATAACCCTTGACTACTTCTACTCATAATAACTATGGGACTCCTCTAAATAGTTCTTCAAGAAATGATCCTAAACTACCCAAAGGTAGTTATTCTAAGCCTTTGGCTAAACCTTTGAATAAGACTAGATATAATATTGTTGAGGACATGAAGAAAATCAAGGAAAATATCACTCTACATGAACTAACATAGATAACTGAGAAAAGAGACCTTCTCTTAAAAATACTTATCCAAGAAGCCTAGAAATCCACCAAAAAAAGATACTACCAATGTAACTATGCAAGTGGAAAATGTATAGTCTCCACCCTTTCTACTCACAATTAGAGTGTTTGGTAAGAATGTCCATAATTGTCTACTAGATTTTAGAGCTTCAACTAATATTATGCCAGCTAGAATTTGTGATCAACTAGGATTGAACCCAATCAAGTCAGCCCAAGTAGTCACACAAGTATATAAATCAAAGTCAAAGTCATTAAAGAGCTATTTACTATGCATATTCAATTGACAAGTGAACCTAGAGTTTAATAGTTTATTGACATTCAAGTAGTAGACATCCCTATTGCTTATGGGTTACTTCTAAGTATTGAATGGAACAAAGATTTGAATGGGTACATGTCCACTGATTGTTCTCATTTGTGGTTGTCATGGAAGGGTGTTCTTAATCAAATAAGGGTTGAGAGAGAGATGAGGATGAAGCATATGATAACTGAGTACAATGTAGTTAATGAAAGGGTAAACTTCCTTGATTCTAATTTTGGAATCTTCACCTTTGAAATTTCATAAAATTTAGATTCTAAAATTCCTCCTCCAACACTTGGATTATGGAAGTTACATGTTGATGGAGCCAAATCCAAATAAGGATCAGGAGCTGGCATTGTGTTAGTAGATCCTATAGATAAATAATACCATGCATCATATAGGTTTAAATTTCCTTACACTAATAACTTAACTAAGTACAAAGATCTTATTCTTGGACTACAACTTTCCATCAATCACACAGTCAAATAGCTTCTAGTCTATGGAGACTCTAAACTTGTAGTTAACCAAGTGAGGAGTAAATACTAGTGCAAGTTGTCTTTCTTGAAGAGATATAAGTTTAGGGTATTGGATTTGATTGAATATTTTTATGCCTTCAACATCTTAGCTATTTCAAGGGAAGAAAACAAGGTTGCTAATGAGATTACTTTAACTGTAGCCAACCTCACGGCAAACCAAGATTCCCCTTACTTCAACATTGAGTTGGTACCTTGCCCATCAGTCCCTGATAACATCAATCACTTCTAGATTTTTAATGGTGATTAGTAGATCATCGATTTCTTAACCAAATATAGGGCCTTTGAGGCCCATATCATTGATGAAGTAGATGAAAGATCTCTTAAAAATGAGCCTAATAGTAATATTATCCAGCTTAGTGATAACAAGATACCTAAAGGGATGATCTCTTTAGAGAGGTTGTTTGATCATGATAAGCTTATGAAGGTACCTAAGGTACCTAAAGTGAGTGGAAAATATTACCATCTAATAGATCTCATTCCACAAGAGTAACCTCAACCCATCAACATAGGGAAAAAATGCACTGAAATAGAGAATAAGAAAGCAAGAGAGTTGCTCACAAAGTACAAAGATGTCATTTATTGGTCCTATGATGACTTGAATATATTTTACCCAAGGGTCATAACCCATACAATACCTTACAAAGAAAATTGTAAGCCTTTCAAACAAAAGCAAAGTGTTAAGTTGTGGAGCTAAAAGCTTCACTGATGCAGACATGGAGGAGGGTGCAGAAGGGTTGCTGAGTGCCATGGACACCGGCGTCGGTCAGGCCAACCGACGTCGGTTAGAGATCAGCCGGCATTGGTGACCCCCAGGCGGATAGGGACAAGCGTCGATTGCCTGTGTGGTTTGACTGGGAGTTTATTACGAGCAGTTGGTTGATGAACCAAGTGTTTGCATGCTTAGTGCTAATTATAGACTGAGAGCTACGGATCTAATTATTGTACTAGGTGTCTAATTATTGTTTGGATGAGATCTATATAATAGACTCATGGTTGTATTGTAAATCAGTGCTAGGGAGTAAGAGAGCATAATTATAATCTCCTTCGGTGTGTGAGGTAGAGCAATGGTGCGTTCTTCCTAGTGCCACAGTAGTAGGTGTGTGGGTGCTGGATTGGAGAGTCAACTGGATTCTTCAAGTATGTATGATCTTGGTCATCAGGTGAGCATGGCCCTTATAAGAGATCTACATGGTAAGTAAGATCATTGATCTATAGGTGTGTGTGTGTGCAAGGTCAAGGTTCACAGGTGTGCAGAACCAATATTGATCTGTAGGTTGGAGATCAGATAGGACAGCAACACAACAGGGAGCAGAATCAGGCAGGATCTACTTGGAGTACGGTATGTACTCATTGGTATGTACATGGAGTACATAGAGAGATAAGAGGAAGGTAAGGCAGTTCCTTCCATAAGTATGGTCTATTGAATTGTAGGTTGTTGCAGGTTCATGGGAGATCTACTTGAAGTACTTTGAGTACTTGTGGAGTGCGTGGAGCACAGGTGTAAGGTGAACATCAACTCTGTGTTTGAGTTGGGTGTTGGGACCTAGTAGAGAGAGCTTTGAGGAGAGAATTATTGTTCACTTGAGGTGTGGGAAACCTCTGAAGAGGTGGTGGAGAAGAAGTGGCATCTTCTTTATTGTATTTTTTTCTGTAAGAGTTATTAATACAAGTTGTGTATTGTCTCTCATATTCTGTGTTATTCTAAATTCTAGTTACTTGTTGAATCTAGTTTATTTCCACATATTAAGTTGCTTGGTTTGGTAATCAACTGTGTGCTTCTAGTGTTTCACACCCTGACAAGTGGTATTAGAGCTAACGTTACAGGAAGCAGGTTTTGTGTTTGGTTACAGGGCACTCTCAAGGGTTTCTGATTGAGTGGGAGCAGAGCAATGGCAAATGAAAGTAAGCTAAGAATGGAGGAGTTGAAAAGCACAGATGGTCACTTAAGGTCCCATGGAAAGGAAGAGCAGGTAAAAGAATATTGTTGGTTTGTGGAAGATCAGCAAGAAGGAACCGAAGAAGCAGATGTTGTAGGTGATGGTGCACAGGATGCTCTGGGAGGTTTCTTGGATAAAGTTGAATCTTGGATAAAAGATTCGGTTGCCTCTTTCCATGCAGCCCCAGGTAGAGGAGCTGGTAAGCCTTGCCAAAGATTTGGCAAAGGGGAAGTGAAGTTGAAATTGCAGGCGGCCAACACACAGGTGTTGATGAAGGTCATGCAGGTCCCAGGTTTGGCGATATGGCTAATTTCTTCAAAAAGATTGGGTGATGAGAGATGCATAAGAACTCTCACAGTGGATGCACTTGAATTAGCAGGTGGTAAGAAAATAGGTACTCTTTATCTACTTGTTTATATTATTGATTCTTCTTCTGTTGTAGAGACATGGCTTCATAGGCTTGGTCACATGAGCAGGAAGGAGATGCATGTTCTTAAGTGAAAGATAGATATATTTGACAGGCTTAAGAACTAGAAAGCCTTGGTGTTCTTGGAGGAGATGGTGGATAGAAACCAGTGGATGGTGCTAGATACTTCTGAGCAGAGCAGTTTGGACATGGAGATTGATTCAAAGGACCTCGCGGGTAAAAAGTCATCACTCACAGGGGAACACAGATACCAGCGTCAGTCAGGAGGAATCGGCGTCGAATAGACAGGTGCCAATGACGGTCATGTGCAGACCAAAGCTAGTGATGTTGGACAGGGTAAGACCCACGTCGGTCAGGAGGACCGATGTCAGTAGTAAATAAGACCGACATCGGTTAGGAGGACCGACGTCAGCAACATGGACACTGATGTTAGTAGGTTGGTAGTCAGGGACAGATGCATGGGAATCGACGTCAGTCAGATGCAGACTGTGGAGTGATCGAGGTCAGTCACTGTAACGGATTTTGGGTGGACAGCATGTTGTCAAGGAGTCTCAAACACCCATACAGAGGATTGAAGACGTAAGTAGGCCCTTAAATTCATTGTTCCTCTTCTTTATACTCGTTGCTGATTGTAGAGCAGGAAGGATCTAGGAAATAGGTGGGAGCATGGTAGGGATATGATGCAGAACCAAATGGGAGTTTCGGTAGGGTTGCTAGCTAGTGCGAAAGCACAGAGATGAATGGATTCCTTAGTTGAAGAATAGAGAGAATAGATACGTGAGATAGAAGACCAGGCATATGGTCTTGAGGAAGCTACAAGACAGTGGTACAGGTTTTGACAGGTGGAGGATGAAGCATGGCTTCAGTCAATGTCAGGGTAACTACTATGGTTTGTCTTACCAGGTGGATGATGAGTCATGACATCATTCTGTTGTTGTATGTGGATGGTATATTTGCTAGTAGGGTTTGTACATACAAGGTTTTGCTGAGCTAAGGGTAAGATTAGTTCAGTGGCATGTCAGGAGGAGTTTGGAGCAGTGAAATTCTTTGACATGGGAGGCATGGAGATCACAGGTTGATTTTGTCTCCAATGGGAGCTGATGTGAATTAGGTGTTGCTGAGGTTCATTATGCAGGATGCAGAGCCACAGCACACTAAGGGCTAGACAGGTACAGTGTCCGAAATCACATGAGGTCTAGTACAGACCTGAGTACTCCCATGCAGTGGGAGCTGTTAGAGTGTTAGGAGCCAATTCGGGGAAGTGGGTTCTCAGGGATTTTGAGAGGGACCAGCAGCAAGTATACATGCAGGGTCAGGACTTCACTACATGTGTTTGTAGGTTCAGATGTGGCAGGTTACTCGGATGACAAGTGGTGCACCATAGGATGTGTGGTGGGTTGTCTTCAGGATTGAGCTTGAAGAGGGATACAAACCAAGAAATAGATTAGATGGAGTATAGGTATAGGTACAGTGCAGCTATTTATCTCCAAGTGGGAGATTGTTAAGTTATGGAGCTAAAAGCTTCACTGATGTAGACATGGAGGAGGGTGCAGAAGGGTTGCTGAGTGCCACAGACATTGGCGTCGGTTAGGCCAACCGACGTCAGCAGAACAAGGCAGGAGAGCAACTGACGTCGGTCTGAGATCGACTGGCATTGGCGACCCCCAGGTGGATAGGTACCGGCATCGGTCACCTATGTGGTTCAACTGCAAGTTTATTACGGGCAGTTGGTTGACGAACCAAGTGTTTGCATGCTTAGTGCTAATTATAGACTGAGAGCTGCGGATCTAATTATTGTACTAGGTGTCTAATTATTGTTTGAATGAGATCTATATAATAGACCCATGGTTGTATTGTAAATCAGTGCTAGGGAGTAAGAGAGCATAATTATAAGCTCCTTCGGTGTGTGAGGTAGAGCAATGGTGCGTTCCTCCTAGTGCCATAGTACTAGGTGTGTGGGTGCTAGATTGGAGAGTCAGCTGAATTCTTCAGGTATGTATGATCTTGGTCATCAGGTGAGCATGGCCCTTATAAGAGATCTACATGGTAAGTAAGACTGTTGATCTGCAGGTGTGTGTGTGTGCAAGGTCAAGGTTCATAGGTGTGCAGAACTAGTATTGATCTGTAGGTTGGAGATCAGATAGGACAGCAACACAACAAGGAGCAGAATCAGGTAGGATTTACTTGGAGTACGGTGTGTACTCATTGGTATGTACGTGGAGTACATGGAGAGCTAAGAGGAAGGCAAGGCAGTTCCTTCCATAAGTATGGTCTGTTGAATTGTAGGTTGTTGCAGGTTCATGGGAGATCTACTTGAAGTACTTTGAGTACTTGTGGAGTGCATGGAGCATAGGTGTAAGGTGAACATCAACTCTGTGTTTGAGTTGGGTGTTGGGACCTAGTAGAGAGAGCTTTGAGGAGAGAATTACTGTTCACTTGAGGTGTGGGAAACCTCTGAAGAGGTGGTGGAGAAGAAGTGGCATCTTCTTTATTGTATTTTTTTGTATCAAAGTTATTAATACAAGTTGTGTATTGTCTCTCATATTCTGTGTTATTCTGAATTCTAGTTACATGTTGAATCTGGTTTATTTCTGCATATTAAGTTTCTTGGTTTGGTAATCAACTGTGTGCTTCCGGTGTTTCGCACCCTGACACAAAGGCTAGTCAATCATGTCTTAAAGCCTATGATCTATAAAGATGTTAAGAAACTATTGGATGCAAGGATTGTCTTTCCTATTAGGCATTCCACTTGGGTTGCATACTTGATCCTAGTAAGAAATAAGAATGGGGATATTAGATTATGCATTGACTTTAGGAACTTGAATAAAGATTCTAAAAAGGACACTATCCTCTATCTTCTTTAGACCAAGTCCTACAAGTTTTTTTAGGGTTACCTATGATGTCCTTCTTAGATGGATTCTCAGGGTATAACCAAGTGTTGGTTGACAAAGAGGATATGATGAACAAAACTTTCATGACCAAGTGGGGAACCTATGCCTACAAGAGGATGCCATTTAGACTTATCAATGTACGAAAAACATTTCAAAGGTCCATGGACCATGATTTCCAAGGTTTGGTAGGAAAATGTACCATCATATATATGGATGATTTGATAGTTTTCTCCAAGAATAGAGAGGATCACTTTATAAACTTGCAACAAGTGTTTGAAAGGTGTAGAAGATATGGCATTTCCCTTAACCCAAAGAAGAGTATATTGTATGTCGTAAAGGGGAAACTATTAGGACATGCTATTATCAAGTAAGGCATCTCCATATATCTTTATAGAGTGGAGGCCATCTCCAAACTTGAGTTACCTAACAATAGAAAATAGCTTAAGTCATTCTTTGGGAGAAGTAACTTTGTAAGAAAGTTCATCTCAAGATTTATGGAAATTGTCAAGCCTTTGAATGACATGCTGAAAAAGGATGCCAAGATCTCTTAGAATGATGAATCTAAGAAGGATTTTGATAATATTAAGAAGGCAATCATTGAAGCTCTGGTCCTCATAACTCTTGACTCCTCAAAATATTTATATCTATATTCATTTGCTTCTGAGCATACTATGGCTACAATACTAACTCAAAGGGCTATGAGAATGATCATCCATTAGCTTTCATGAGTACTAATTTCAAGAATGTTTAAGTAAACTATTATATGATTAACAAGAAAGATTTTTTATTAGTAAAATCAATTAATAAATTTAGGCATTACATCCTCAAGAACAAGGTGCATGCTATCTTGCTAGACTTAGCTATAAAACTCATGATGAGTCATAATGAGCTTGGAGAAAGGAGAGGCAAATGGATGTCAGTTCTGTAAAAGTATGGCATCAAAATGAAGATTGCCCAGTTGGTAAGGTGCCAAGGCTTATTTCAAATGATTTCCAATGTAAACCCCAAGCTCCATGTCATGCAAGTTGACCAAAAAAGCTTCTAACCAAATGAGTGGTATGATTCTATCATCCACCTGCTTATCAATGGTGTTAGTCCCATAGGACTTAAAATAGAGGAAAGGAGAGCTTTGAGGATCAAATCAGCTCATTACCTCATCAAGAATGGAGTCTTGTATAGAAGGAACTTTTATGGAATTTATTTAAGATGTGTATCCAAAGAAGAAGAAGCTCAAATCATGACTATCTTCTATGAGAAGCTAGGAAGTAGACACCCTTTAAGAAGAACCACAGCTCACAAGATCCTTAAAGATGGGTATTATTGGCCCACCCTCTTCAAAGATGCTCATAAGAATGTGACGGAGTATTATGCATGCCATATATTCAACATAAAAGAGCCAAAGGCAGCCATGCCTTTTCAACCTATGATATTTGACAAACCCTTTGCATAATTAGGGTTAGACTTTGTAGGGGTGATCAACCTCAATTATTTATATGGCCAAAAATTTATCCTTACTTATACTAACTATTGGATAAGGTGGAGTGAGGTTGTTTCCACCAAACATTACAAGATAGAAGAGGTAATTAACTTCATGGAAGAAAACATTTACACAAGATTTGGAACCCCAGTCTCTTTGGTTTGTGATAATGGATCTACCTTTAATTTTATTGAGATGAATTAATGGGTATATGATAATGGCATTGCTTTAAAGTTTACATCCAATAATTATCCCCAAGTTAATGGAGTCTCCAAATCTACAAATAATAATTTGATGAAGTCTATTAAGAAGTTTGTAGAAGAAAAACCTAGAACATGGCATAAGCTCTTGAAGTTTGCACGATGAGAAAATATGATAGGGATAAAGTAGGCTCTCAAAGCTTCACCATTATTAATGGTGTATGGATAGGAACCTATCTTCCCCATAACCCTCAATTTTCCCATATTTATCTTCATGTAGGAGTACATGGAAGAAAATCAAGAACTTTCTAGCTCAAGGTTGCTAGATATTATTCAAATGGAAGATGCCAGAGATAAATCATCTACTAAATTTTGCAAGAAAACAATAGTGAAAAGGTGGTTTGATAGAGGATACAAAATCAAAGTGTTCAAGAAATTAGAATTAGTCCTCTAGGAGAAAGCTTTAGAGCTAAAAGGGAAGCATGAAAATTTCACACATTTGTGGATTGGGCCATATCAAATTGTAGAGACATTGGGAAACAACACCTTAAAGCTGAAAGACCTCTAAGGAGTAGAGTTCACCTTGCCCACCAATGGGTAGTATCTCAATCATTACTTTCTTACTAATCCACCAAGAGTATTCATGGATTGAAAACTATAAGATAGTTAGATTCAAGTAAGTAGACTAGCTAGTTTCTTTTCTTGCTTTGCTTGTACATATTTGTTTGCTTCTTACTTGCTTTTTGTTGTGTGTTTTCTTTGTGTTTTATTTTATTTTACTTGGTTGTGCTCTTTGTTTCCAATAAGTCCTATGGATAGTTTTTTTCTCATATTTTCATAGATTTCTCAAAATTATAGTAGCTTAAAATTAGAATATGAATCTTGCAATGATGAATATAGGTTGTCATAAAGCACCATGATACAACTAAAGAAAATGGTGTAGATTGATATAAAAGTTAATTATCAGAACAATTCTTATGAATAATATTAAATCAATATTTGGTTTAAATAAGAATCATATGTGTTAGAAGAAACTTAAAACACATCCTTGTCTAGGATAGAGGTTACAACTAAAAGTGATTACCCAAAGAATAAAACACTTGACCAAATCCCTAAAACTAGGTTATATTAGTGCCCAACCTTTGCAAAAAAAGACTTAAAAAAGACAAAAAATAATAAACTTATTGTAAAATCTATGGAAATAAAAGTAAAGGTGATTTTGGTAACCTCCACTAAGGTTATCGATGCCTGGATGGTAGTAAATCAAGGCCTTGAGTGGGACCAAAGGTATCTTTGTCAAGGCTATGGATGCCTGGCTGGTAGTAGAGAAATGCCCAAGCCTTCCCTGAACTAAGAGCCATTGTTCTCCAATAATATCTAAAGTTCTCAAAGTTAGTGTTTTGGTTAAAGGTATGAGTCTAGATGTTGTCTTACAAAGTTCCATGACAAACAGTAAGTGGAATCAAAGAATACACCGTGTATCTATGTTTTAGCATTTTGAGTTTGAATTTTACACATGTGAGGTTTGTCCTAATCAAGGTTTGATTTATAAAATGTTATGGACCTAATGGATGAAAGACTTATGCAATTGTATAAAATAGAGCCTTAGGTTCTAACATATTTCTATGTTTTCCTTGTGATTTTTCATTTGTTTGATCAACATACCTCCCCCACTTTATTGATTTTGCAAATAGGGGGGATCATTATAAATGTTTAAAAACATATAAACCTTGAAAGCTTTCTTGAAGAGGTTATAATTTTTAATAATTTGAAGATCATCCACTTGAAATGGATGTGCTTTATGCATGCTTAATGATATTGATTATGTTTTTGGACTAACTTTGCTAATGGTTTATCTTTAAATATGGAATTGAAGGTCTAATAAATAAGGCTATGTCTTTTATGAAGAAAATCCTAAATTTTGAATTCAAAATTTAGAGGGAAGACTTGTTCAAGTTTCCCAAAAAACTCAACTTATGAAAAGTCTATAAGTATCTAGATTTAATCAAGTTTTCAATGGTTCATTGCTTAGTCAGGTTTTCTTTGGTTAACCCATTACTTATTTGGGTTTCTTTACCCCTCTTATTTTGGTGTTTTATTTATCAATCTAATTATATGGTGATAATAAAATGCAAGAAAATGGACCCCCTAAACACCAAAGTACACTTTAAAATATTTATTTTAAGACACTTTCTTGAAGTGACCCTTCATATTTTATTAAAGTATCCCTTCAGAAAGTTGTCTTAGTTCACTTTGGTAGAAAGTACACTTTAGATAAAATATTTTGAGCACTATTTCTTATAGACATTTTGTTTGAAATAAATTAACCCTTTGACTTTTCTGAAACCTACCCTTCAAAATAATTGTTTAAGGCACTTTCTTGAAGTGACCCTTCAGAGTTTCTTGAAGTGTCCCTTCAAAAAAGTTATCTCAGTCCACTTTCTCAAGAAAGTGACCCTTCAAAAAATGTTTAAGGGTAACTGCATGAAATATTTCTAGGTTGTTTTTTATGACTAACCATAATATTTTCTCTTTATAGGGACCAATCATTGATGAGTACATGGATTGCAATCAATGGCCTACGATTGCTCATAGATCTAATCTAATAGTGCAAAATCATCGAAGACTTTTCAAAATAGTATAACCTTGAAGCCTATCAAATGGACATATTTATTGACCCTTATAGTAACCCCTTATGTTTTTTTAACATAAATAGACTTAGGAAACATAATTTTAACGTAAGTCATATCAAAGCTTGGAACTCATTAAGTCATGTACATCTTTGTAGATCTTATGGTCCACACTTCATAAAAGGATTTGATTTAATGATGTGAATTAGCCAAAGGCTTACAACCTAGTCAAAATTTAAGTAGCCAATCATGAAAGGACTTAAGGGATCATGTAGCCTAAAGACTTGGTCATATGGCCTAAGGAGTATGCTTTTAGCTTAAAGAACAATGTGTTTTTTAGCATAACATGACTGTGAGGCTTAATTTTAAGCCCTCCAAGTACATTATATGAGCCTAAATTTTAAAGCCTCACACCCGTCATTTTATGTTCACGAGAATTTTTTTTGACGTTCGTGAGGACATCAAATTTAAGATAGTCTATGTACATTATATGAGCTTATATTTGATAGCCTCACACCCATCATTCAATGTTCATGAGAACATTTTTTACCTTTACAAAGATGTTAAATTTAAGATAGTATAATTATATTAGATGAGCTTAATTTTGATAGCCTCATGCCCATCATTAAATATCCATGAGAACTTTTTTGATTTTCATGAGGTCATCAAATTTAACATAGTCTAAACTTTTAAACCTAGAGAAGGGATGTATCTCTTGACTCTTTAAAATTCCCCTTTGCTTTTAAAAATGAAAACTTAGTATAATGGATTTTAACCTAAGTTTTTATTAAGCTTGAGACTTATTTCATGTGCATCTTTGTAGATCCAATGTCCCATGCTTCATCATAGAATTTGATCTGATAGTGTGAAGTGGCTGAAGATTTTTCAACTAACTAAAGCAAATCAAAGGTTACCAATTAGAAAATACCTCATGGATAATGATCAATAGTCTATGCCTACTCATGGATTTAATACAACAGTGCAAAATGAAAGAAACTTTCAAAGTCTAAAAACTAGATTCTAAAATGAATTTCATGGGAGAAATATGAGTGAATTTATGAATTAACCACCTCCACCATTAAATATATGAAAAATCCTAGTTTTCAAATATAAAGCCCTAATTCTTGCCTAATTAAATCATAATTGCATTCAAAAGAGATAAAAAAAGTAACCTTGAAAAGAGCTAAAACACTTAGTGAGATCATGCAGTCTAAGAAAAATTAACTAGTTGGAAGAACATGACCACTGCTAGGTAAAATCGATGAGATGAGGTAGAGTTTTACTTTTCAACTAATAATGAAGGAAGATGTTACAAAGACATTGAACATGGCATAGGAGCCTTGAATAATAAAATGAAAAAATTGGTCTAAAATCTTCTTTGCAATCAACCTCTTACAACCCTTAGCCCCAAATGAGAAACCAATTGCTATAGTTCAAAGGAGACATGAAGATATCATGGAAATCTAGATGTCTAGACTTCACCTCATAGCTACCAAACCAGAGGTACTCCATTGCATTGATAGCTTAGCTCTTATGTTCATTGATTATAGAGTAGATGGAGACTAGATAATAAAAGAGGGTACATCAAAGAGGGTTTATATATAGCTCTAGTAGACTTTGAAGGCTAATATAAGCTTCCCAGGGCTCACTTAGAAATCCCTAAAATCAAGGAATGGACCACTAAGAATGACTTAGATAATATATTAAGACCATGGTTAGATAGAGGAACTCATATAATGAGAAACCATGATGGTAAAATCCCAATTATAGAATTTAGGGAAGGAATTAGAATCATCATGACTTTGTTTAATAGGGTTTCTAGAGTAGAAATCACATCCTATGTTGACCCTAGGTGGGTCTCTTATGTCTATTTCATGATAGAATAAAATTTGACTCCACCTATTGGAGAAATGATACGTATTCATCTAGAGATAAATCTCAATGGAATTAAAAGGAAGACAAGCCAACTGTGCACAATGATGTCTTACTTTTTGGATGCCTTCTTGGATTCAACCTACTTCCCTACCATCAAGAATTGGTCTTTTCATAGTAAGATTTCCATTTCTCACCATTACTCCAAATTACACATATTCAAATATATAGACCACATGCAGTTCATTTGTGATTACATATATCCCACTCTAGTTGGGATAATTACTAGAAGTCCAATGCCTAAGGTTTACCACCTCATTAGGTAATTTGTGGATCCCATTGGTGACATATGGCTCTATCATGATTGTATAATCATCAAAATTGAAAGTTATCAAACCTATCCCTTCAGATTACCAGTGCATGTCCCAATCAAGCTAGTCGAGAAGGAGATAGCTCATCAACTCCTTCATGGTGTAGACCATGTATGCAGAGAGAAAAAGAAAGGCATCTTACATCTCTTCCAATATTTTATTGGGAAGATAATTATTCATGAATGGAAACAATTATAGATCTTTAAAAGGAATAGAAAGACATTTTACTTCCAATTGGATGACCTCAAGACATGGGATCCAAAGGGCAATGTTCTCTCCTATTTACAATCCAAAAAACTACATAAGGTGCCTTATGAACATTAGTTGGGTGCATATGACCACTTATATACAAAGGTATCCAATTTTTAGGAAGTGTTGGATAGGTTTGTGGGGAATGGATTCAAATTAGAACACATATTACAAAGGGAAGAAAAACCATCAGGAGAAATATGGCAAATGAATCCTTTGCAATACCACCTCATAACATCCACTTTGGATCCACCACAAGTGCCTCAAGGTCCACCTCAACAATAACAACTACCTCAATAACAAGTTCCCAAAATTGAAGGACCTAATGGATAAAAGGTTGAACATAGCCAAGAGAGGGACCCTCTACTTTAGTGCTACCTCAAAGACCCCCTTCCCCTGTCAAATACCTTGATATGGTTACCTTGGAAGCTTATGAAATAGTGGATGAGTTATTCAAGGAACTTATAAATACATACGGGTTAGATAATGAAGGGGATGAAGAAGGAGAATCCACAACTAAGGTGGCACTAATTGAAGGTCCTCAATCTAAAGAGATAGACAAAGGCAAAGAATTTTCCTTAGATTTTGTCCCTATGACCAAAATAAAGAGGGAGATAGATATGGATTTGGTTCTTAGAGCCTCTAAGAAACACAAGTGAGGTGATCTTGTATAGTGACAAATTTCCCATACATGGACCTATCATCCCTGATTAGTTCATCTATGTGAAGTTCCAAACGATACCCTTTCAGATGAATCCATGGGCTTTGACTAGCACTACCAATGTTGAGGTTAATGATGAAGTCTAGTGTTGGATCTTAGAGGTCATGAAGGAACAAGAGGAGAGGAGAATGATTGAGGTTGATAAGGAGAGTATCAAGAAAATATAAGAATTAGGAAAATCAAGTAGGGCTGGTCTGGAAACACTAGATCTTCAAATCTTTAAGAAGTAGAGCCCAAGGTATAATTTAACCTTGATATAGCTACACTAGAGAAGGCTACTACAAAGAAAGTAAATATTGGAACTGAAGAGGTCACTCTCTAAAGAGTGGAGCTATTTGTAGGACTCACTCTAATCCAAGTCTATGCATCAAAGGAAAATCCCATTCATCAAGAAGATATAAGCCCAATTAGCAATGGATGTGGTGGGAATTTAGGGAATGAAGCAAAGGATATTGAACTTAGAGAAGAAAGACTTGGAGGCACAAGTCTCACTATCATTTCTAGAGGACCTATAGAATATGTTAAATGAGTATCTCCTAGATGCCTTTGAATGATTAAAATCCATCAAAATCAAGCTTAATACCTTGGAAATTCAATCTAAGAAGGTACACACATTAATACAACAATGTCAGAAAACCAAAGACTACGTGACAAAGCTGATCAAAGTACATGTCACCAAGCAACCTCTAGATTTCAAGATCATTAAAGAAAGGGAATTGAATTCCATTCAATGGATCTTGTTGGATTAAATATAGTAATTAAGTTCATGGTAAAAAAAAGGTCAATGACTTCATGGAGGAAGATAGGGACTTGGTGAATAGAATTGAGAAGTTACTAAGAACCTTGTTGGTGACCCCTTCTCAACCTACTTCCACTAGCCTACTGCATGACATGGAATTCTAGTAGGGAGTTCAATCCTTCATCCAAGGCATCAAGGATTAAAACTAAGGCCAATCTAATAAAGATAATTCAAAATTCCTTAATGTCATCCTCACCATAGGAAAGCATAAACCAAAATCAAGGTGCTTACAACAAATCACCATCAAAAGTGAAAAATAATATGATACATTTGTTGAACAAGAAGAAGAGAGTCTAATGAAGCTTGTAATGGATTTTAAGTTAATCAAATAACAATACACCAAGGTGAAATACTTCCTTTAGTCTAAGTGATCAAGGGGGACCCACCAACCCAAGAAAAAAGTCAATATTATTCTTTTGTAAAATATATATGCTAGTTTGTTAGCATATATTAATCTTTTTATCTAATAGGTGCCTAATAGCCATATGTACTATAGAGTTCTTTGTAAAAGGATAGTTTTCCATACCTCTTGTAAAAGTTTAAAGGAAAGTTGGCCGGTACACTACCTATGTCTACTATAAATAGGCAAGTGTTACCATTTATAAGGGAGTGATTTTGAGCAATTTTATACTAGAACAGATAATATAATTGGAATTTTACAAAGATTGTTTGGTGTTGTGTTATATTATTTCTAATTTCTCTCAATTATAGGTGGATGTATTAGATTTGAATGTTTCTTGGATAGATGAGCTATATTTCATGTTAATGAGGTTTCTAGTTTCTGATGTGCTAGACTAATTAAAGGATTCTAAGTTTACACTATTTTATTTTCTCTACATTTGGATGTTCTTATGAAATTTAGATTAACATAGCAAAATATTTAAGTACTCTTGAATTTTACTCATGATCTTTATATTTTCCTTTTAATCATGTTTGATTTTTGATGAAGTTTAGGCTTATGTTATGTTGCATTACTGATTGGTTAAATGTATGCTCAAATTAAATAGAACTTTGTCATTATGTTTGATACTAATGCTTTCAATCATGTTTCTTCTCTACCTTACCCTACCTTTTGCTTATTTTTATCAATGCTCACTTTAATTTAAAGATAATTGTAAATATCTACTTAGATTAGCTTAAAGTTAGAAATCTTAACCAGGAAGACTATAAGACTACAAAGACTTAGACCTTGGTGGCTCCCAACCACCATATCAAACAAATTTTGTCGATATCTCTCATACTTTATCGACTATTCCACCATAGACACACTACTTATCACAAACTGCTACTCATGCTTTGGATTATTCTAATCCTAAAATGATAAGTGTTCATCAACACTAAAGAACACTATGTGGAGCAATTAGAAGCATAAAAAAGAGGTGGTTCCTACTAACCATTACCCTTACACATTATTCCCCTACCATTGAATCCTCCACCTTAGGAACAACCCAACCACTAACCCATCATACTCCAGCCACTATTGGAGCATCTACCATCAATACTACCCATCCTTACCCTATCAACCCTAACCCATTAATCAATACCCCCTAACAAACTTGATGGTATCCATACCCTCTACTTCACCACCCATTATCATGAAGGTCACTACTTCACCTTTTGTCACCAACCCAACTACCACCCATACCCAACCTGTAGGAATCTGTCAACAAGTATAAATCATTCCCAACCTAGGATACCTCCCTAACCCATAAGGGTATGTACCTACTACCCAACCACCATCATCTACCTATTGCTACATACCACCTACCCAACCTCTAGTATCCACATTCTAATATGTGGCAGCCCCTCATCTACCAACCAATTACTAGTAAATAACTCACCCACAACTGTAGTATGCTCTTTACGATCCTTTAGTTGCACCACAACAAATTTAATTAATGAATATGCTCATAGACAAAATAATAAACCTTGAGTCATCAATTTTAGGGGATTATAACATCCTATCCTATGATCATATTTGTAATGAACATATTCATCCCTCTGTCCCTATCAAACCTTACCCTCCTTAATGGGAGCTTCTAAAATTTACCAAATTTTAGAACAAGGAAGACCCCTAACAACACCTTAGGGATTTTATACATGTATGTTACATGATTTCTTATGATGATGCCCTTCTCCTTGATACCTTCCATATCTTTATTCAGGTTGAAAATTGATTGGTATAGTGCCATCACCAAGCATTCAATCTTTTATTTCACCCAACTAGCTGAGGTCTTCTTAGATCACTTTTTCATTAACATTTCCAAGAAGGTCTCTATCACCAACCTCTATTCTATCATGAAATTTGATGATGAATCTATTACAAATTTCATCACCCATAAGAGAAGCTTGATTAATCAAATTTCATTTTCTTTGCCTCAACCTGAACTTATAGAGCTTTTTTCCTAAGCCTGCAACAAACATATTTCTTCTACACTACATGTCTAAAACATCAAAACTTTTGATAAAGATTTTACCATGGTATGTAAGCTAGAGAACTGAGCCATAGATAAGGGTAAATTAAAGTTATGAAATAATAAATTTTCCTTCAAGACTATGAAACCTCTTCCTACAAACAATACAACTAAACCAATACCAAAACTAAGAGCAAGGGAACTATGAATGCAGTTTTCCTTAAAATTGACCCTCTACACACTATCAATCAGCAAAATTATCCCATTACCTCCAACCAAAACACAAGGAACCTAAACTTAAATAGCCAAAAATAATTAAATCCACTTGGATAATCTTATGCCTCAATGTTGGAGAAGCTATTAAAATCTAACCTCATACAACTTCCGCCCATCAAACTTCCTCAGTAGTTTGATTCTTCTCATCCTACACGTACTTGGTATAATGAGAATGACCTTTGTGATTTTCATCAAGTAATTAGAAATGATGTTAGTCAATGTAATACCTTCAATAATGTTTTTTAGAGCCTTATTGACAAGTAGAAACTCATGTTGGATAAACCTAATGCCCCTCAAAATTAAGATCTTGACATCTTCAGGAAACCTTTTCCAAACCATGCCCTTGCCAAAAGTGGGGACAGACATGCCAAATGATCCCATGATGCCCACATGGTCAATATAGTCCTTGATACACTCATTCATTAAGACTAGAGCATCCAATACATACTCCTCCCCCATCTCATCTACTAAGGTGGAGGAATCACCCTCCCCTCCTTCGGAGACCCAAACCAAGGAGGTTCCATTCTCCCTAGTTTCACTCATAAAATCTTTGAAATCATCAAATACTACCTAAACTAACATATCCAAGCAAATAACCATTACTAATTCACCATCTTCGCTAACTACTAAACAATCCACTACTCCTATGGACATTATCCCTAAAGGAGAAACTTTATCACCAGCACCTTTCAAATAAAAACTACCTATTTTAACCTTACATCCCTCACCTGAGGAAATGGACAAAACTACCACCCATCCTCCATATCCTATGAATCTATCCTTTGCACCCACTACCTAGGGATCAAGACTAGTACACAAACCTTTCTCTACATTAGTCTAGAAATTGAAATTTTCCTTAAAACTGGATATGGATCAAACCACTTTCTAACACACCTTTAACCAAATAATCTATAATTTCTCCACCCCATATTAAACCAATCAAGACTTCTATAAACCCCTTACCCTCTTAATCAACTAAGGTAATCATATCTCAAACAATCAAATAGTAAACCAAACCCTTCACAAATCTTGGTGCCTTCCCTACATGGAGTTTGGTTCATCTATAATTAAAAGTGGAATTAACCACATTTAAACCTATACTCAAGCCTTGACCCAAACCAACCAAAGAGGTAAAACCATTAAAATGTCATATAGATAATACTCTACCTCCTTCTACCTTACCTTCCATCTTGGGACCTCATCCCTCAACTTTGCTTAAGAAACAGGCTCCTTTTAACATATGCCGCTCACCACTGTTGGTTACACTAGCCCACTTATTGCCTGATAGGTTAGTTTTTCCCAAATTATCAAAGGCCAAACTATCAACCTTAAATAGTCTATTGTTTCCAAAATTAGCGTAGCTCATTTTTGGAACAACCCCTATGAAACTTGTCTGTTTCACTTTTTTCTCTCTATGTTCATTTTTTGAGAAGAGTTTTTCTTGTTCTCATGTTTGCTCAGCTAGCATCGTTTAAAGTTTGTAACGTCTCTTTATTAAATTTTACCTAAAATGTGAAAGTTTTTACAGTCTCGATGTGACTCGGGGAAAATTTTCCCTTTTCCTAGAGTTAGTATTTTTCTTGCATTTTCATGCAAAGGTGGCTAATTTTATTGTCAATGCATTTTTTATACAAGAGTGGTGAATTTTTCTACCCTTGCATTTGAAATGCATGAGCAATGACATTTATCACCCCTAAATTTTTCTCCTTCCCATGTAGGAGTGGCGAATTTCACTACCCCTGCATGTCTTTTAAATTTTAGTGTAGGAGCGGTAATTTTTGTTGCCCCTACACTACCTCATTTTCTACACACAACATTTATGGCTGCATGCATCGAGTGGTTGGGGGTGATTTTCACCCCATTTAATCTCTTTTTGGTCCTTTTTGATTCATTTCTTCCAATCCTCCTCCTGCCCTCTACCTTTGGATGATCTAGCAAGTGGGAAGAAGCGTGTTTTGTCAGATTCAAGTTCTCGTTGCGCATTATTTTCTAGGTAGGTCTTTGTTTTTACATTTTATTTCATGTTCTTTCCTCTTTTTAGGTTTTCTTTTAGTTTTCTTTTTCCTCCTCTTTCCTTCCTCCCATTAGGATGCCTTTCTCCTTCCACTACACTCTTTTCCTCCTCTTCCCTTCCTCCCTATTATCCTTTTCATGCTTTTCCTCAGTGTTAGGGCGGCAAATTTCACAGCCCTCCCTTTTTTCCTAAGTCTTCTTACCCATGTAAGGGTAGTGAATTTTGCCACCCTAGCACTCCGTTTAACTCTCTTACACTGGTGGCAAATTTTGTCACCGATGCAAGTCAACTTGACCGTGGTGTAAGGGTGGCAAATTTTACAGCCAATGCAAGTCGACCCGACCACGGTGTAAGGGAGGCAAATTTTGCTGCCATTACACTTAATTTTCCTGACTGCAAGGGCATAAATTTTTTCCACCCTTACATGTTCTTTTCCCATCATGCATAGGTGACAAATTTTGCCACCGATGCATTTTTTTAAATCCTAGCATGCACAAGCAACAAATTTTGTTGCCTATGCATGTAGACCCATCCCATATGCCAGGGTGGAAAATTTTGCTGCCCTTGCATCCTTCTTCTCCATTTTTTCTCTAACTCTAGAGAATTTTCATTCCTTCTATTTTTCATGCCTCCTCCCCATTTTCCTCTCACTTTCCAACCTGCTCGCACCTCGGCCCTGTCAAGTTCCCTTCCTTGGTCATGATCACTCAACGTACAATTTCCCTAAATTTCTATTTTTTCCCTAATTACATGATCATGATTCTTATCACAGTTCCCCCAAGGATCCTCCTTCATCAATGTGCTCTCAATAAAGGCTCATCCTGATGACTGAAGCTTCTTCAAAGAATTCAGAGTCCATGAAGTACCATTATCAAGGTGTTTTCCAAATCACCTCAGTCACTTCAAATATCGATGACATTAGAGACATAGAGATCAGCCACGTGAATATGGCTGAGTTCATGGAGAGAACCAAGGAGACAAACCCAAGATTAGAGATGAAAATAATAATTGAGAGAAACATCCATCTAGTCTCCTCTTTCCTTATGGTGGCACATCACAAAGAGTTCATCCTTTAATGTGCCTAGTTCTATAATAGAGAGACTAGGACAGTGTCAGATGCTAGTGGCAACAAGATAATTTGATAGGACCCCAAATTTATTAATAAAGTTTTCATGTGCTCTCTTGCTATTGAAGTGTTGAAAATTGACTTCATTGAGGCATATAAATAATATGACAAAGATCTCGAGAGGGTGAAAAAGGTGATGAACAATAGATGGCTCAAGACTCCCAGAGCCAACTTGTCTAGATGGCCACAAAATTTTCTAAGAAGTGATTTTATAGAGGAAGTTGGTGACTTAATTACTCTTGTCAATAGAGTATGAGGTCTACCATCTTCTTCTCAATTCCATGAATGGATGTATCCCTTTACTAAGATAATTCTACAAGGGAAACAAGTCATCTTCTGGGATGAGCAGATTAGCAATGCTCTTCATGAGCAATTGACAAAGGTGTCTAATAATTCAAAGTTCTATATGAATTCATACTTAGTATACATCATGGCTTCAATGTGAACCTTTCCAGGTTTGACAACAGAAGGAGATAGAAGAACCACCCCTGTTTATTCATACTACCCTCAACTAACACTAAAAGGATCAATCCGTCACTATAGGAAGGTAAATGATGCCTTCTTTGTAGTACTTTTGTGCCTTTTTGATCCTCAGTTAGAACAAAAGAGAGTATCAGATGAAGCTTGGATAGTCGTCAATGATTTTGGCTACATGTTTTTACAATTCCGCTCCTTTTGCTATCTACGGGTTGGATTTTTCTAAGGCTATCCCTACATTCTCCCCAGATTTCCTTCTAACAAATTAGTCTTAACGGAGCTATGTAGATAGATTATTGTCATACACACTAAGCAAATGGAACTTAAGAAGCCAAGTTTTAGGTTCCCAATAGAAATTGGTAGATACTCAATTTTGATTGCCACCAAAGCAAGGGCAATGGAGACAGAAATGCAACTTCTCACCATGAAGTAGTTCAAAAGAAGGCCCAATTTTCACTACAGGGGTGTCAAAGATATGATCAGAAGAAAGACTCAGTTTTATGATTCCGTGATTGAAGACATCTGTATAGACTTGAGAATAGTGGAAGAGATCAGAAGAATGGACTATAGTAGACTATCTCTAGAGCAGATTGAATATCTAGGGCTTGTAGATATTCACCCTAATTTAGTTGATGATAAAAATATAATTAACAATAGATACCTAGCTGAAAAAGTTGCTAACTCTCCTCTTCCTCCAATTTAGTGGTCCCAAAAGGAGTTAACTTCTTTAAGGATGAGATTCAAACCAATATTAACTAACACCAATGATTGGCTAGCGACCAAAGGAATTACATTGAAGGAATTCATCACAGGATTAGAGGCTAAGTTCTAAGAAAAAACAAGAAAGAGAGCAGAGAATATGACTAAGAATAAAGGTGGCATTTCTTCTCCTTCTAGGCTTCATAAACCTAGGATCATCTTTGTGTCAAAGAAATTGAAGGTTGCCAAGAAGGAACCAGAATCAATAACTATGGGGGCTAGAGAACAAAGCACTCAAGAACAGGTGACAGAATGGATGGAGATGGATGAAAGGCCTTTAGAGTAACAAAGAACTAAAACTCTATCTCCCCAAGAAGGGGCACAACCACTTGTAAAGGTTTCTTCTTTGCCACCCCAATCCCCTGTGGCATCTTCTTTGCCTCTTTCTCCCATCAACATTCCTTCTTCTGGAGTTGCCTCTCCTATATTTATTTTTGGTTACCCTCAAGGTGCTTCTAGAGATGTCCTTCAATCTTCAACATCTATCCCTAGTCTCTCATCTCCTTCTTTCAATATTGGATATAGTTTTGCCATCAACCAGCTAGTGACTGATACAGTTTCACCTGCTACACCCACTACACCCACTATTCCCACTATTATTGTAGATGTTACCCTAGTAACACCAGCTATAGGGACTGTTGCCACAGTAAGCACTTATGCTTTCCCACTTTGGTTATCAACTTTCACACCAAAAATGAAGAAGTAAGCCATCTCTACAAATGACTTTGATATTGTTAATATAGTGCTAGTGAAAGCTAAGACACCCAAGAAACCAAGGATCCTTTTGAAAATGGTTGAGGAAAAGGGGCACAAATTTTTGGAGATAGCCAAACCTCCACAAGATGTAACCCTAGAAATTTTTGACATGGGTAGCTATTCCATTTCTCATGTTGAGTTGGGCAAAGTAACTCATGAGGGTGTGAAGAGTGACCTACAGTCTACAATGGATATCATGGTCCAAAAATTTGACAAGGAGAAAGAGATGAAAGATTATTACAAGGCAAAGGTAGAACAATTGACTACAGTAGTAAGGAGATTCACTTTTGCTCCTAAAGCGGTGACCATAGAAGCCTTTTCCATAGATGATCCTGTTATCCAAAAAGTAGAGATTACCTACATGAAAGGGAAAGTACTTGAATATTATATAGAAAAGATACATACACAAGGAATTTCATTGCTTATAGAGGTTGCTGAGAAGATACAGAAAATGAAGAAAATAAGGACAAATTTAGAAGACCTCATCTCTCTTATTTTTCAAGATATTGACAGTATAAATAAATATCTTAGCAAGTGGGTAGAGATGAAAGCTCTAAATAAATTCACCTTAGTGTCAATCAGCATCATTGCCAACAAAGATTCATATGTTGAAATCAAAGAATCACTGATATACAAAATTTAGGTACTTAAGGAGCTGATCAAAGATCTCGAGTCTTCTGAGGATGCTAGTGAGAAAAGTGACACTGGCCTATTGAACAGACTGGAGGAATTGCCTTGCAGACTCACCTCTAGAGATAATTGATTTCTTTCAGTAGAGGATATGGTTCAAGAATTTAAAGGTATGATCCAAAGGGATTTTGAATAGAAAGCATTTTCAAAGACTTATGTGGATAACATTTTGAATACTTGGTTAACTCTAGATAATCTAAGAACCAAGTTAACTAGTCATGCCAAAGCAATCATAGCATTGAAAGACACTACAATCAGAGCCAAAGTAATATTCAAGAATACCATTGCACAAGACAGTATAGGAATTTAGGCATCTATTGCCATGTATGATGCTCATCTGAAGAAGTCTGGTGGCAAGAGTTGAATTATTCCTCCATTATCTCTTCTTTCTTTCTTCTCATGTACTTTTGTCATGTAAAAGTACATGCACTTTTTAAATATGTAATTACATGTAAAAAATCAAAAAAATATTCCAAAGTCAATGTTGACTCATCTTTAACTAGGTTTTTAATATTTTAATCTTTTTCTAATTTTGAAGGTTTTTCCCTATAAATAGAGGGAACCTCTTTTGTAAAATATCTCTGGATAATTGAGAGAAAAAAATATACTGAAATTGAGACACTTCTTGAGACATTGTGCTCAATTTGTAAATCATATTTTGTCTAATGAATGAGAAACAAGTTAATTTCAGACTTTGTGTTGAAGTAATTTATGTTACTTAGGAAATAGTTCTTATGTTCTCTTTCCTAATAATCTCTTATCTGTTCAATTTAATAAGCAAAGCATGTGTATTGAAATTATCTAAAGATGTTTCTAAAGGATAAAAGAAAGACTTTGAGCTTCTTTTATCTTGGTGACCCTTTTATCTTGGTGACCCTTTTATCCATAGTAGTTTTAGGTGAAGACTTTGGGCTTTGTTTCACTCTACTGTTACATGTGTTTCGAATCAGTGAAGGAGGAAATGGAAAACTTTGTGCTTTTATGGGTTTCCTTGTAGACCTTGTTACTACTTCAAGAGATTTTTTGCTATGCGCTGGATACCAATCCTGAAAGGAGAGGAATGCTTTCAGCCATTGACTGGGACCTCCTTCTTTTGTTCCTTGGACATCATCTCTGAAAAAAGAGAGATGGATGGTGTTATACTACCCTAAGTATTATTTTCTATTTATTTATATACATATATAACATATAAGTGATTCATAAGGAACCTCCCCTTGATGAGAGGAGAGATTTATCTCATTAAAATGTGGTAAACATACACTTTTTATGGCATAAATCTCCTTGTACTATGGTTGATATACCCATTTTGTCATCAATGAGTTGACAACAAAATATTCACCCAACAACTTTTGGCAACTCCACTGGGGACTACGAACATACATTTTGAAGCCTCAAGCTTCAATTTGAAGCAACTACAATTTCTTTTTCATTTTACACTTTGGCAAATCCACCATACACACAAGGCCAGAAAGCTCAAGGTATTGTTGATCCTATATTCGAGTTGGTGTGACAAACTAATTTTGAGATTTATCCTCCACCATCTCACCTTTAGTGAACTAAGAGTTTCCCTCCTACCAATGCCAGATCTCCCATACCTGGTGAAGCTTCTAGTCTCAATATTGGTAAGGCTTTGTCTTTATTGACCCCACCAAGATTTTTTATCCCACCATTTAACCATCCTATCATAATGGTCAAAGGTCCATAGGGTAACTCTTTTAGCCCTCTTAATTTGAACCTTTACATGAACTACCTCATAGTTCTAGAAAGAATTTTCCCAAATTATTTAGTGACAGGAAGGTTCACCTTGATGAGCATATTGTTACATTTTCTATAACATGCAGTGTAATAGGTTTAGAATTTAAAGATGTAGCAGTGAGACTCTTTATAAAAACTCTGAAAGGCACTACCGAAGATTGGTTTTATCACCTTCAAGCTCAAACTATAACTGACTGGAATACATGCAAATCCAAATTTGAAGTTAGGTTTAAACCTACTGAAGATTCACATGCCTTGTTAGCTCAACTTATGTAGATGAAGAAGAAACCCCATGAGCCCATGAAGGATGTCATAGCCAAATTCAATAAGTCAAGGAACCAGATTCCTACCATCGCTCAGCCCATGCCAGAGAATCTCTAGTGCTTTTTCATCAACTCACAACTTCTCGAAGTAAGTTTTTTGTTGAGGCAAGTTGGCCCTAGGGATCTCGTTATGGCTCAAAATTTGGCTAATGAGATTGAGGATGATCTTATCCTGGTAGATAAGATCAGAAAGACTCTAGTAAAAATAAATTTTCTTCATTTATTGAAAGTTCTTCTACAAACACCACAAATCTTATGGTGCAAAAATTGAAAAATGAATTGATAGCTTTGAAAAGACAACTGGCCCAAGGTATGTCTTCTCCCACTTATCGGGATATGCCAAGAAAAACATTTTAAAATCAGCAATATCAGGGCAATGCTACTCAAAACCAAGGGCAACCAAATTGCCTACCTCCCCCACATGGGAAACTTGCTATTGAAGCAACACCTGCTAATTAAGTGGTCAGCTACCTGGAGGTTGAACATGATTTCTCACTCCAACCTGAGTTAGACCAATAAGATGATGCTAATCTCTTTGAAGAATAAGAAAAAGAATTAGCTGGCGACTCTAATATTGGTTTCTTGGATTATTAGGATGAAGCTGGAAGTAAAGGAGAAGTGTTTGATGGATCCTATGATGTTTTTACCAAATCTCAAAACTAGTCAGCTCCACAAACTAACAAAGGAAAAGTAGGAGAAGAACCTCATCCGGTGATCTCCATCACTAAATGAGGAACTCCATTACCTTTCTAATCAAAGGATCAGGTAACTAATAAAAAAATAAGTACCTCAAACTGTCCCATATCTTCCACCTCTACTTCTCAGAATAGTGCCACACCCACTAAAGATCAAGATGATGGGCCCTCTTCCTCTGTCTCAAATTCATTTCAATTATTTGACATAATTGATCATGCCAAAAAGACTAAGATTCAAATGACTGAGATTGAATATTTGTGAGCCAATCTTGAACAGTTTGATAGATTGAAAGAATATGTAAAAAATAAAGCCATTCTCATAGGACAAGATTCTTCAAAGGAAACTCATGATTCCCCCAAGGATAAATCCACCCAAAATAATCTTGTCATGACTCCTCCTATTTCTCCTAGGAATATAGAACCTTTTTATGTTTCCCTACCAATAAATGGTTATAAATTGAGTAATTGCATAATAGGCTCTAGAGCTTCTGATAATGTTATGCCTGCCAAGGTGGCAGATTCCCTTGGTCTAACTTTGACCAAAAATTTTGGGAGGTGTTTTTCTATGGAAAACAAGCAAGTCCCACTCCTTGTTCAGATAAAAGATGCCTAATTGTGTTCACATCTTTTCCAAAAAAGGGGATAAAAATGACAATTCTAGTGGTCGATGTTCTGGCCTCTTACAGCATCCTTCTTTGACAGAATTTATGCAAGTATGTTAGTGGTGAGCTAAGCATGGACTTGTATGAGGAAAGGATCCCAATTCAAGGTGTTATGAAGAGATTACTTCCTAAAAAAGAGGCAAAATATGTAGTCACCCAATCATCATCACTAGAAGCTCAAATTTTATTTGAGTCTTTGGGCATGGGTAACTACTTCCTATCTATAGATGAAATTCATGAGGCATCTGACGAAACTCCTATAGGTAACAACTTGGAAATGTATTCAACTAAAACAGTAGGAAAATTGGTGAAGTAAAATGAATGCATGGAAGAATCTCTTCTTCCAAATGAAGAAGTTTTCAAAGAAAAAATGGTGTCTAGCAAGGTATGGATTCTAGAATTCGATGGCAGCTACTCCTCTACCAGTTCAAGAGTTGGGCTTGTGTTGGTATCTCTTCAAGGAGATATTATTCCTTTATCTTAGAAGTTACAGTTTAACAACACCAAAAACACAGTTGAGTATGAATCCCTATTGCTTGGATTGCAAGCTGCTAGAAAAAAGGCATTAAACTCTTTCATGTTAAAGGGGATGCCGAATTGGTGGTTTGTCAAGTAAGAAACCTTTATCAAACTAAGAAAGAAAGATTGCACCACTATCGCAATCTAGTCTGGGACCAAATTGAAAACTTTGATACTTTCAGCATCTCTACCATTCTAAGAGAATTTAATGACTGAGTTAATGCATTGGTTGTTTTAGCTACTCTCTTGGTCCCCCACCTAGACTTTAAAGGAAATAAGTACACTATTGAACTGGTCTTTTAACCAAGTGTACTTGATAATGCTAGTCATTGGAAAGTATTCAACAATGACAATCAAATCATTGCCTTCTTGGAGCAAAAGGATAGCTTTGAATGACTGCATTTTGAAGGCATCAAACCTCAAAAATGTGAGACAACTTCTGAATCAAATATAGATGCAGGTGAGGAGTTTCTGCAACTTAAAGGGAATAAGATTCCCAAAGGCCTGGTTTCCCTAGAAAAATTGGTTGATAACCATGACAGATTCATCAAACAACAAAGAATAAATTTAAGCTCCTCTCATGAGTTTGATCAAGTAAATCTGGGAACTAACTGAGATCCCAAGATGGTGAACCTTGGAAAATGCTGCACTCCCGAGGAGAAATTCAAGTTCACTACTCTACTTTGCCAATATATAGATGTCTTAGCGTACTCCTGTGATGACCTAAAATCACTCAGGCCTGATGAAATCTATCATGACATTCCTCTTAAGGCTAACTTAGTGCCTTACAAGCAAAAGTCCAGGCAATATAATCCAAATATATCAGGTACCATTTTATCTGAGATATAAAAAATGCTTGATGCTAGGATAATTTTGCCAATCCATCACTCCACATGGATTGCCAATATAATGCCTGTGAGAAAGAAGAATGGCAAAATTCAAATCTACGTGGATTTTAGGAACTTGAATCAGTCATCTTTAAAAGATATCTACCCTCTCCCTATCATGGATCAAGTTCTGTAGATGGTGATAGGTTCAGAGATGTTATCAATGCTGAATTGTTTTTTGGGGTACAATCAGGTTTAAGTTGGAAAAGTAGATCAGCATAAAACTGCCTTCACCACACCTTGGGGCACCTTCACTTATCAAAGAATGCCTTTTGGTTTGATAAATGTAGGCATCACATTTCAGAGAGTGATGGACCTCACCTTCAAGGATGAAATGGGTAAGTTCATTATAGTATACCTGGATGATTTAATGATATTTTCAAAGCATCATTCTGACCATGTCCACCATTTATAATGAGTACTAGAATGCTGCTGTCAGAATGGTATTTCTCTAAATCCCAAAAAATCTATTTTTAGGGTGAAAGAAGGGAAACTTCTCAGACATATTGTGTCCCAAGAAGGTATAAAAATTGACTCAGAAAGAGTCAAGTCCATCCAAGAGCTTACTCTACCTACTAGTAAAATTGCAGTGTACTCTTTCTTCAAAAAAGTGAATTTTCTATGAAGGTTAATCCCTGAGTTCATTGAGAAAAATCACCACATTATCAATATGATGAAAGGCAAAGCCACTTTCAGGTGGACTACAGAGGGCAAATCAGCGTTCAAAGACATCAAAGAAGCAATCACTCACACACCAATTCTGGTTTGTTTAGACTACACCAAAGACTTCAAAATATATAGTTATGCTTCTGAACATACACTCTTAGCTATTTTAGTTCAAAAGAACCTAGAAGGTGTGGAATCTCCTATTTCCTTCATGAGGTTTTTGCTCAAATCTTACAAGCTAAAATATTCAAACATAGAGAAGCATGTGTATGCGGTGGTCAAAGCAGTTAAGCATTTCAGGTTTTATATCCTGAACTCACATACTGAGGTTTTGGTGCCTGATACAATAGTGAAGTCCATTTTGACTCAATAGGAGTTTGGTACAAAGAGGGGTAATTGGATTGCCAAGATTTAGGAGTTTGATCTAGACATCAAACCTACCAAAATTGTGTGGGGAAAGGGTCTTTGTCAGTTGATTGCTGACAATATTCTCCAAGAAGTAGAAAATGAAGAAATAGAAAGTGAAGACGTGCCTATGATTCTCTTCATTGCCACTATTGATGAGTGGTATTTTGACATTGCCCATTTTTTGACCTATGGTGAGTGTCTCACTCATCTCTCCTACAAAGAAAAATGTAATGTTAAACTAAAAGCCGCTAGCTATGTTCTGTGGGATAATGGTTTGTACAAAAGAAGCCTAGATGGGGTATTTCTTCGTTGCATCGATAAGGTGTAATGAGATAAATTTTTGGAGTCTTTCCATAATTTGGCCTATGGAAGACATTTTTTTGCACCAATGATAGTGTATAAAATTATGTGAGTAAGGTACTATTGGCCTATGCTATTTCAAGATGCTTACAATTGGGTGCATAAATGCAAATTGTGTCAGCAGTTCGTCGGAAAGCCTAAACTGGCTACATTACCCCTCAAGCCAGTAGTAATCAAAGAGCCTTTTCAATAGTGGGGTATTGAATTCATTGGCACAGTTAACCCATCTTCAAGTGCCAAACATGATTATGTCCTAATGACAACTAATTACTTTACCAAATGGGTGGAAGCCATCCCAGCCAAGCACGCTACTTCAGAAGTGGTGTGCAATTTTCTTAACAAAAATATCATCTCCCAGTTTGGGGTTCCACTTAAAATTGTAACAGATAATGTAGCTTATTTATCTTCACATGAGATTACTCAGTTCTACTTTTATTATGGGATTACCCTATCCCATACTTTAGATTATTTTCCACAAGGGAATGGCCAACCAGAATTGAGCAATAAGAACTTGGTTACTATTATCAAGAAATTGGTAGATGACAATCAGAGAACTTGACACAAAGCATTGTTTGATGTTTTATAGGAAGATAGGATTACCCCCAAGAGGGCCATAGGCATGTCACCGTTCCAACTTCTATATGGCTTGAATGTGGATATACCTATTACTCTAGAACTACCAGTGCTCAGGTTAGCTAAAGCAATCAAAGATTCAACCTTTGAAAATTCAATTGACAAAAGGATCATGTGTCTAATCAAATTGAATGAGCGGTGAACCATGGTGGTGGACCAGATTACAGTGCATTAGAATTAGGTGAAGAAACTTTTTGATGAAAGGGCTAAGTTTCATGATTTTTAAATTGGAGATCAAGTCTTGTTGTGGGACAAGAGGAGAGAACCAAAGGGAATGCATGGAAAATTTGATTCTTTATGGAGAGGTTTGTTTACCATTTGAAAACTCTATGGTGAGAATAGCTTCTTGCTGGAGTATCGAGATGGAGCGCCATTTTCACTACCCCATAGTGGGCAACACTTAAAGCATTTCAATCCTTGAAGTTCAGATGGATTCACGTGTACATTTGTATAGTTTTTTATGTTTTGTTTATTTTCTTTCATTTTTAGCGTGAATCTATAGCCCAATGGCTTGGATGAAGGCACTTAGAGACTGGTTTCTACTCTCGTTGATTAGTTCAATCAAATGAAATTTCCCCAATAGGAGCCAGCTGTTGTTTCCAAAATTAGCTCAGCTTGTTTTTGGAACAACCCCTATGAAACTTGTCTATTTCACTTTTTTTCTCTCTAAGTTCATTTTTTGAGACAATTTTTTCTTGTTCTCATGTTTGCTCAACTAGCATTATTTGAAGTTTGTAACATCTCTTTATTACATTTTCCCAAAAATGTGAAAGTCGTTATAGTCTCGATGTGACTAGGGGACAAATTTACCTTTTCCTAGAGTTAGTCCTTTTCTTGCATTTTCATGCAAAGGCAACAAATTTTGCCGTCAATGCATTTTTTTATATAAGAGTAGCGAATTTCACCACCCTTACATTTGAAATGCATTAGCAGTGAAATTTGCCACCCCTACATTTTTCTTCTTCCCATGCAGGAGTAGTGAATTTTGCCACCCCTGCATGTCTTTTAAATTTCAGTGTACGAGCAGTGATTTTCTCCACCCCTACACTACCTCATTTTCTATGTACGACATTTATGGCCATGTGCATCAAGTGATTGGGGGAAATTTTTGCCCCATTTAATCTCTTCTTAGTCCTTTTTGATTCATTTCTTCTAATCCTCCTCTTGCCCCTACCTCTAGACGATCTAGCAAGTGAGAAGAAGCATGTTTCGTCAGATTCAAGTTCTCATCACGCATTATTTTTTAGGTAGGTCTTTGTTTTTATGTTTTATTTCATGTTCTTTCCTCTTTTTAGGTTTTCTTTTAGTTTTCTTTTTCCTCCTCTTCCCTTGCTCCCACTAGGATGCCTTTCTCCTTCCACTGTGCTCCTTTCCTCCTCTTCCCTTCCTCCCCATTATCCTTTTCATGCTTTTCCTCAGTGTCAAGGCAGTGAATTTTGCCACCCTCCCTTTTTTTATAAGTCTTCCTACCTATGTAAGGGTGGTGAATTTCGCTACCCTAACATTGTGTTTCCCTCTCTTGCACTGGCAAAAAGAATTTCCACCAATGCAAGTCGACCCAACCACGGTGTAAGGGCAGAAAATTTTGCTGCCGATGCAAGTCAACCTAACCATAGTGTAAGGGCAGCAAATTTTGTGGCCATTA
Source organism: Torreya grandis (assembly GCA_037957365.1). Lineage (NCBI taxonomy): Eukaryota > Viridiplantae > Streptophyta > Pinopsida > Cupressales > Taxaceae > Torreya > Torreya grandis. Next base: position 234,982 of record JARHVA010007056.1, read on the forward strand.
CACCTAATTTTCTTGAGTACAAGGGTGGAAAATTTTTCCACCCCTACATATTCTTTTTCCAACATGCATAGGTGGCAAATTTTGTCATCGATGCATTTTTTTAATCTTAGCATGCACAAGCGGCAAATTTTGCTACCTATGCATGCAGACCCATCCCATATGCCAGGGTGGTAAATTTTGCCACCCTTGCATCCTTTTTCTCCATTTTTAATCTAAATCTAGATAATTTTCATTCCTTCCATTTTTCATGCCTCCTCCCCATTTTCCTCTCACTTTCCAACCCTCTTGCACCTCGGCCCTGTCAAGTGCCCTTCCTTGGTCATGATCACTTGATGTGTATTTTCTCTAAATTTCTATTTTTTTCCTAATTACACGATCATGATTCTTATCATAGTTCCCCCTAAGGATCCTCCTTCATTGATGTGCTCTCAACAAAGGCTCATCCTAATGACTGAAGCTTCTTTAAAGAAGTCAAAGGCCATGAAGTACCAGTATCAAGGTGTTTTCCCAATCACCTCGGTCACTTCTAATGTTCATGACATTAGAGACATAGAGATCAGCCATGTGGATATGGCTGAGTTTTTGGAGAGAACTAAGGTGAAAAACCTGAGCTCAAAGATGAAAATAATAATTGAGAGCAACATCCATCTAGTCTCCTCTTTCTCTGTGGCAGCACATCACACAGAGTTCATCCTTCAATGCACCTAGTTCTATAACAGAGAGAATAGGATACTGTCAGATGCCAATGGCAACATGATAATTTGACTGGACCTCAAATTTATCGATAAAGTTTTCATGTGCCCTCCTGCTACCGAAGTGTTGAAAATTGACTTCATTAAGGCACATAAAGAATATGACAAAGATCTCGAGAGGATGAAAAAGGTGATGAACAATAGATGGCTCAAGACTCCCAGAGCCAACTTGTCTAGATGGCCATAGAATTTTCCAAGAAGTGATTTTATAGAGGAAGTTGGTGACATAATTACTCTTCTCAATAGAGTACGAGGTCTAGCATCTTCTTCCCAATTCCATGAATGGATGTATCTATTTATTAAGATAATTCTATAAGGGAAACAAGTCATCTTTTGGGGCGAGCAGATTAGCAATGCTCTTCATGAACAATTGACAAAGGTGTCTACTACTTAGAAGTTCTATATGACTTCATACTTAGTATACATCATGGCTTCAATGCAAACCTTTCTAGGTTTGACAATAGAAGGAGATAGAAGAACCACCCCTATTTATTCATACTACCCTCAGCTAACACTAAAAATATCAATCCGTCACTATAGGAGGGTAAATGAGGCCTTTTGTGTAGTATTTTTGTGCCTTTTTGATTCTCAGCTAGAACATAAGAGAGTATCAAATGAAGCTTGGGTAGTTGTCAATGATTTTGGCTGCATGTTTTTACAATTCCCCTCCTTTTGCTATCTATAAGTTGGTTTTTTCCAAGGCTATCCCTACATGCTCCCCAGATTTCCTTCTAATAAATTAGTCCTAATGGAGCTCTGTAGATAGATTATTATCATACACACTAAGAAAATGGAACTTAAGAACCCAGGTTTTAGGTTCCCAATAGAAATTGGCAGATACTCAGTTTTGACTGCCACCAAAGCAAGGGAAATGGAGATAGAAATGCAACTTGTCACCATTAAGTAGTTCAAAATAAGGCCCAATTTTGACTACAGGGGTGTCAAAGATATGATCAAAAGAAAGACTCATTTTCATGAGTCCATGATTGAAGACATCTGGATAGACTTGAGAATAATGGAAGAGATCAGAAGAATGGACTATAGCAGACTGTCTCTAGATCAGATTGAATATCTAGGGCTTGCAGATATTTAGTCTAATTTGGTTGATGATAAAAATATAATTAACAACAGATACCTAGCTGAAAAAGTTGCTAACTCTCATCTTCCTCCAATTCATTATTCTCAAAAGGAGTTAACTTCTTTAAGGATGAGATTCAAACCAATATTGGCTAACACCAATGATTTGCTAGTGACCAAAGGAATCACATTGAAGGAATTCATCATAGGATCAAACGCTGAATTATAAGAAGAAACAAGAAAGAGAGTAGAGAACATGACTAAGAATAAAGGTGGTGTTTCTTCTCCTTCTAGGCTTCACAAGCATTGGATCATCTTTGTGTCAAAGAAATTGAAGGTTACTGAGAAGGAGCCAGAATCAATAACTATGGGGGCTGGAGAATAAAGCACTTAAGAATAAGTAGCAGAATGAATGGAGACAGATGACAAGCTTGTAGAGCAACAAAGAACTAAAACTCTATCTCTCCAAGAAGGGGCACAACCAATTATAGGGGTTTCTTCTTCACCACCCCAATCCCCTATGACATTTCCTTTGCCTCTTTTTCCCATCAACATTCATTCTTTTGGAGCCACCTCTCCTTCTGTATTTATTTTTGGTGACCCTCAAGGTGATTTTGGAGATGTCATTCGATCCTCAAGATCTATCCCTAGTCTCTCATCTAGTTCTTTCAATATTAGAGATAGTTCTGCCATCGACTAGCCAGTGGCTAATATAGTTTCACCTGCTACACCCACTGCACCTGCTATTCCCACTAGTAGTACAAATGTTACCCTAGTAACACCAGTTGCAAGGACTATTGCCATGGTAAGAACTTTTGCTTTCCCACCTTGGTTATCAACTTTCACACCCAAAATGAAGAAGTAAGCCATCTCTATAAATGACTTTAATTTTGCCAATATAGTGCCAGTGAAAGCTAAGACCCCCAAGAAACCAAGGATCCTTTTGAAAATGGTCAAGGAAAAGGGGCACAAATTTTTGGAGATAGCCAAACCTCCACAAGATGCAACCATAGAAAATTTTGACATGAGCAGCTATTCCATTTCTCGTGTTGAGTTAGGGAAGTAACTCATGAGGGTGCGAAGAGCGACCTAGAGTCTACAATGGATATCATGATCTAAAAATTTGATAGGGAGAAAGAGGTGAAAGATTATTATAAGGCAAAGGTAGAATAATTGACCCTGGTAGTTAGGAGATTTACTTTTGCTCCTGAAGCGGTGACCCCAAAAGCCTTTTCCATAGATGATCCTATTATCCAGAAAGTAGAGAAGACCTACATGAAAGGGAGAGTACTTGAAGATTATATAGAAAAGATGCATATGCAAGGAATTTCCTTGCTTATAGAGGTTGTTGAGAAGATAGAGAAAATGAAGAAAATAAGGACATATTTAGAAGACCTCATCTCTCTTATTTCACAAGATATTGACAGTATAAATAAATATCTTAAAAAGTAGGTTGAGATGAAAGCTTTGACGAAACACACCTTAGTGTTAATCAACATCATTCCCAGCAAATATTTCTATGTTGAAATCAAAGAATCACTAATATATAGAATCCAGCTACTTAAGGAGCTGATCAAAGATCTCGAGTCTTCCAAGGATGCTAGTGAGAAAAGTGACACCAGCCTGTTGAATAGACTAGAGGAATTGCCTTGCAGACTCACCTCTAGAGATAATCAATTTCTTTCAGCAAAGGAGATGGTTCAATAATTCAAAGGTATGATCCAAAGGGATTTTGAAGAGAAAGCATTTTCAAAGACTTCTATGGATAACATTTTAAATACTCAGTTAACTCTAGAAAATCTAAGAACCAGGTTAACTAGTCATGCCAAAGCAATCACAGCATTGAAAGACGCTACAATCAAAGCTAAAGTATTCTTCAAGAATACCATTTCGCTAGATAGTATAGGAATTTAGGCATCTATCACCATGTATGATGTTCATCTGAAGAAGTTTGGTAGTAAGAGTTGAATTATTCCTCCATTCTCTCTTCTTTCTTTCTTCTCATGTACTTTTGTCATGTACAATTACATGCACTTTTGTAATATGTAATTACATGTAAAAAATCTAAAAAATATCCCAAAGTCAACACTGACTCATCTTTGACTAGATTTTCAATATTTTAATCTTTTTCCAATTTTGAAGGTTTCTCCCTATATATATAGGGAACCTCTTTTGTAAAATATCTCTAGATAATTGAGAGCAAAAACTCTTCTGAAATTGAGACACTTCTTGAGACTTTGTGCTCAATTTGTAAATCATATTTGTCTAATGAATGAGAAACAGGTTAATTTCAGACTTTGTGTTAAAGTAATTTGTGTTACTTAGGAAATAGTTCTTATGTTCTCTTTCCTAATAATATCTTATCTATTCGATTTAATAAGCAAAGTGTGTGTATTGAAATTATCTAAAGATGTTTCTAAAAGATAAAAGAAAGACTTTGAGCTGCTTTTATCTTGGTGACCCTTTTATCCATTGTAGTTTTAAGCGAAGACTTTGGGCTTTGTTTCACTCTATTGTTACGTGTGTTTCAAATCAGTGAAGGAGGCAATGAAAGACTTTGTGCCTTTTCGGGTTTCCTTGTAGACCTTGTTACTACTTCAAGAGATTTTTTTCTATGCACTAGATACCATTCCTGAAAGGAGAGGAATGCTTTCAGCCATCGATCGGGACCTCCTTCTTTTGTTCCTTCGACATCATCTCTAAAAAAAGAGAGATGGATGGTGTTATACTACCCTAAGTATTTTTTTTATTTATATACATATATAGCATATAAGTGATTCATAGGGAACCTCCCCTTGATGAGAGGAGAGATTTATCTCATTAAGATGTGGTAAACCTACACTTTTTGTGGCATAAATCTCCTTGTACTATGATTGATATATCCATTTTGTCATCAGTGAGTCGATGAAAAAATATTCACCCAACACAGTCCAACCATAAGCATTCCCAAACCAAAACCATTAACTAGAAACACCACCTTACCTAAACCCCTTATCACCAAAACCCCTAGCTTACCAATCGAAACCATAACCTCTAGATGCTTCCCACCTCTAGCTGAGTCTTACGCAACCATTTTTTAATGGATGCATCAAGATTCTTGCCTCACCTTACCTCTTATCAGATATTTTTATCCTCTTTCTTCAAAACCAAACTAATATAATGATTGTCAAGTTTTTTCCTACCATAGGACACCTATACATGGCACAAAGAACTGTAAATCTCTATAGGCCATTATCCATCAGCTCTGTGATGAAGATGATCTTTTATTAGATGAACTTACCTTGACCCTAATGCTAACATAACCAACAATCATTTTCTAAAGCATGCCTAATACCCCACTCTCACCTTAGAGTGAGGGGGAACCTCCCTGACCTCTTATTACATCTTTCCCTTCTATCTACACTATTAATGTGGTCACACAATTAGAATAGAAGGATAAAGGGAATACCAAGGTGTCTATTCCATGGACATACCCGTCTTCTCATCCTAAACCAAACTAGATCCCAATCTCTTCATCTTTAGCTAAGCCTAAAGTGACCATCTTAGGCACCTCTAAGGATAACCCTTATGAACCCATCAGGATGATCATTCTTAAGAAACTACACCAGACCCTAGCTAAGATGAGCCTCTACAAGCTGATTTCCACCTTACCTCACCATTTTTAGGACATGATAGAGGCTATGAAAGCCATTGAGGTTAGACCAAGAAAATCCCAACCTATATGGTCCTTCATAGGTACTCTCCAACTCTCTACCCTTGTTACCTTCAAAGAATCAGAGATACCTTTTATCCACCTCAAGGACCCAAATTCCCATCTCTTTATTACTACCCATATTAACCAAACCTTCATCAAATGGGTTATGATTGATGGGGGAGCCAGTATCAATATCATCTCTTCCCATGCCTATGACCAACTCAAATTACCAGACAATATCATGTCTAAAAATTCTATCATCCTTATATCCTTTAAAGACATTATGACCACTACCTTGGGAACTATTGTCCTCCACATTCATCTAGGACCTCACATGCTTCATTAACTTTTCTATGTGTTTGAAGGTATATTATAATGTAATGTTATACTAGGGAGACCTTGGATCCACTCTATGGGTTATGTACCTTCTACCCTCCATCATTGTGTCAAGTTTAAACATGATGGTCAGGTTGTTGCCATACAAGATGACCCAATCCCTTTTAAAACATGCAACATGACCTACTGACCTAATGACATATTAATACCCTCAATAAAAACACCCTAAGCATCCAACACCAAGCCCTCAACCATAGGAAATGAAGACATTACTTCTCTTTCCTTAGAAGCATCTACTAGTTCATCTATTTCCATAGATCAGATACCCACCACTAATCCATTAAAACCTACCTTCCAATGCCTTACCCTTAGATAATACCATCTCCTCACCCTTGATGCCTTTCAACTCCCTATGAATATGGGAAACTCAACCATCAACTAGGTTATGATCCCAACATTGAAGCCATTATTCCTTTGGGATCTCCTAGCTATCAAACAAACTTCATCTATGGGGGACTTGACAAGCCACTTAACATTGCCATTCTACCCTTTTCACCTCAACCACTCACCTTCACCTTATCTTACTTGGATAACCTAGACTTTACCAAAGTATACCTTCAAAGGTGTTCTTGGAAAGGGTTTAGCTTAAGTCTATATGAACATGGCCCATAGATAATAATCTTGATTAAGACTTGAAAGCCTCATGTGAATCACAACCTTGGCTTCATTATACCTAATAATAAGAAAGCCACACAACCTTCTTCTACCATTATTGAAGAAGAAACCCCTTCCTCACCAATGTCCCCTACACCTAAGTATGAGGATAAGGAAATCATCCCTCCTAACTTTATTTTCATCAACATGATCACCCTCAACCCCCTAACTTATCAAAAGGAAGGGGAACCCTTATCCATCCCTTTGACCCATCTTGAACTTATGGGAGGAGACTCTCCTATCATAAACACTGTTTAATTTGAGGATGATCATTCTATTCTCACCTACCTTGGTACACTTGATTCCTCCATCCACAAATTCTTACCTCTGTAAACCTCAACCATGTTGAATGAATCTACTATGGATATTAACATAAGAACTTTGGACAACCCTGATTTTGTCAAACTTGGCTAATCTCTCACCACTAAGGAACTTCAATACTTCTCTACCTTCCTTTAGGACCATAGCATTGCATTCCCCTGGTCATATGTTGACATGCCTAGTATTAACCTAGCCATTTCCTCCCATAACATCATAACCAATCATGAATCCAAGCCTATCAGATATAAACTTTGATGAATGCATCCTCACATAGCCCTTCTTATCAAAGAAGAGCTTCAGTGCCTCCTCTTTGTTGACTTCATTCAACCCATTGACTATCCCCAATGGGTTTCAAACATCATACCTATCACTAAAGCCATAGGGGGGCTATGTATCTTTGTGGACTTTAGTGACCTTAACCTCACTTTCCCAAAGGATGATTTTCCTCTACCTGAAATCGACCAAATTATTGATATTACAACAAGTCACAAGATGTCTCTCATAGTTGGATTCTTGGGTTATAATCAATTTTTGATTTCCTCTGAAGATCAGCACAAAATTGCCTTTATCACCCCATGGGGAAATTTTCATTAAAGAATTATGCCCTTCAGTCTTAATAATGCTAGGGCAACCTATCAATGTGTTATAACCTACATATTTGATGACCTTAACCATACAATTATCGAGGACTATGTGGATGACCTCCTTAGAAAGTGTAAGTATCACAAGGACCACTTATCCATTCTCAAAATTATCTTTGAGAGACTTATCCATTACCATGTCCACCTCAATCCCAAGAAATGTATTTTTTGGGTATTGTCAGGAAAACTCCTTGGATTCATCATTTCCCTTTGGGGAAATGAAGTGGATATGACCAAAATTAAATCCATCCTCAAGATGCTACCTCTAACCAATCTTATCATCTTTTCAATTTGTAATGGAAGCTATAATTCATTTCCCACTTTATCTCTCAGCTCTCTGACCAATGTCAACCCTTCCATCACCTCTTGAAAAAGGAAATCACTTTCAAGTGGAATTTTTATTATCAAAAGGTCTTTGATGCACTCAAAGAGTATCTTATATCTCCACCTATCCTCACACCCCCTAAGGATGACCAACCTTTATACCTTTATATCTCTACTATTGACCATTCCCTAGGGGCAATGCTTGCCCATCAGAATGAACAATACAAAGATCAAGCCATCTATTACATAAGCTACACCCTTGTAGACTATGAAACTTGATATACTCATACTGAGAAACTTTATTTGGCCTTAGTCTTTATGGCCACCAAACTTCACCACTACATTTTTAAACACAAAATTTTTATCACAACCAATACCAACCCACTCAAGTACATGCACTCCAAGCCATACTAAAAATAGCTTATGGCCAAGTGGCTCATGTTTTTAGTTGAATTTTACCTTGAGTTCCTTTAGTAGAATTCAATTAAGGGGCAAGTCATTACTAACCAATTGTCCAATGCACCCTTAATAGAAAACCAACCTCCTCCTCTTGAATTTCTAGATGAGTCTATCACAAGCCTATCCCAAGAAAATTTCACCAATCACATAACCATGTTATTTAATCGTTCCAAAAGTTAGCATGGTGGGGGATCTGATATCATCCATATCCTCCTTATCAGTGACCCACTTCCTATATCTTTTAAAATTGACTTTAAATGTACCAATAATATGGATGAATATGAAGCTCTAGTAATAGGTCTCCAAACCACATTAGCTTTGGGAGTTAGAACAATCAACATATTTTGTGACTCCCAACTTGTGGTCAATCAAGTCAATGACATCTACCAGTGTAAGAATGATATTTTATAGCTATACAAATAGTTAGTTATAAAACTCTTAGCATCGTTTAAACACTACCATATTCAAACCACCCCATGATCTACCAATAATTTTGTTGACACCACAACTTCTCTTGCCTCTTAGATCCCATCTACACCCTCAAACTTGAAGCTATAATTCATTGTCCATCACCTCATCAAACCTTCTTATGTAAAGTTAGACACTCTAACAATATTTAATGTGGAAGGGATACAGCTTGACCTTTGGTATCAACAAACCTTTGACTACCTTAACCTTGGTATTGTTCCCTCTATCCTCTCTAATAATTCCCATTGAACATTTATTCATAATACCTCCTATTATACCATTATGGGAGGAATCCTCTATAAACGTAGCTTTGACAGTCTCCCTTTTTGTTGAATCTATGGTTTAGAAACTTCTCATGATATCAAGGAGATGCATGATGGTATCTGTGGAGGTCACTTTAGTGGACTCATTGTGGCTAAGTGCATCATCTACCTAGGCTATTACTATCCTAACCTAAACTAATATTATTGTGATTACGTGAAAAAGTGTGTCAAGTGTCAACAACACATTAATTTTCACCATGCACCCAACCATAACCTTAAAGTTTCCATCAACTTCTAGCCTTTTTCACAATGGGGTCTAGACCTTATTGGTGAAATTAATCCCCACTCTTCATAGTGACATCACTATATCATCACCATGATTGAATATTTCACCAAATGGGTGGATGATATTCCTCTTGTCTCAAAAAAAGCCAAAATTATTATCAAATTTATCACCCATCACATCATCTACTACTTTGGTGTTCCCCATAAGATCATAATTGAAAATAGTAAATCCTTCAAAAATAAACAAGTTCAACGTCTTTGTGACATGTTTGAAATTAAACTAGTATTCTCATCACCTTATCACCCATAATTAAATGGACAAGTAGAGGCCTCTAACAAATCCCTTAAAAAAATTCTTACCAAAATGGTCAATGACTCATGTCAATATTTGCAGTTGCACATACCTTTAACTTTATGGGCATATCGTACTAGCATCTGAACCCCTATAAGTTATACACTTTTTTCTCTAGTGTTTGGAGTTGAGGTTTTATTTATTCTTGAAGTCCAAATACCTTCTAGGTTTATATATTTCCATGACCTTATTTCAAAAGATGATTATTGTCAAGCACGTTTAGCTCAACTTGAGCTACTTGAAGAGTGTCATTTGGCTGCTCTTTCCCATTTTCATATCTATCAAGAGTAAATAAATCATGATTAAAAAAAACACTTTAAAGTGAAATAATTCAATATTTAAGATCTCATTCTCAAGGAAATCCAACATGTAATCAATATGGATAAAGGTAAAAGGGGAAAATTTACCTTCAATTGGCTTGGACCCTACATCATAACCCATAAGTATGGCTCAGGATCTTATCATTTTTCCTCTCTTGAAGCCAAACTAGAACCTAAGCCTCTTAATGATTCACATATTTGTCCTTTTTATTATTAAATGAGGGGTCACAATCATCATTTGCCTAGCTTAATCTCATCCTCCATAACCGCATTCATTATCCCTCTTCCTAGGGGCAACTAATTATAGCTAAATCATGTGATTATCCATCATAGTCATAACTTAATCTTTAACTATGGGTACCATATCTCTACCCATGGCATGATTCTCATGGTACTTACCATCTCTCCTTGGGATTAGTTCCCATGGTCATTGTCACCTAATGTTATTTTCACCTATGAAACCTTCTTTTGATCTTAGTCTGGCCTTCATAAAGGTAACACCTTGAGCATGTATAAGTAATTATATGTCAAGAAAAATCAAATAAAATCAAAAGTAACATTAAATTCAAAAATGAATCATGGGTCATTGTTAGCATTCACAAACTGCTCCCTTGAAGGGTGGCTATTGAAAACTTATTCAAAATTACAAAAATGTAAGGTGGATTGCTCCCTCAAAGGAAAACTATCAAAATCATTTAAACTAAGCATATAAACTTAGATCACTCCCTTGAATGATGGTTGAGTAAAGCACTTATCAAATCTATCAATTTCTTGTAAGATTCCCATATCGATCAGCTTCCCCAACCCTAAAGCACAATCAAAAGTAGTGAAAATCCCATAAGCAGAAGCAATAGTAATGAGAAATGTCACAGTCAGCTCTCATAAAATCAATAATATTTGAAATCCACAATCAAATATCCTTAGTAGACTTCATGAATCAATCAATATACATTTTATATATGAGAATAGACTTATTTATACTATCCTCTTAGAAGCCTTAAAAAGAGGTATGCTCATTTCACACAAAGGTTCCAATTTCACCCACCTTCCCTCCATATATCATATGTGTGGGACTATGAGCTTACTTGGCACAATGTGATCAAGATACCTATTTATCAACCTAAGAATGATAATGTGAAGCATTTCAAAGGCTTATTTTAACTAAGCCAATCCAACTTTTGGTTTCATTTTTTTCCATACTAATGAAAAGGCCTCATGTTTCTTTTCTTATCTTTTATTCATTCATGTAGACATACGTCTCATGATTCTTATCACTTTCCTTACATTTATTTTTCTATCTACTTACTTTTCATATTCTCATTCCATCCTAAACCATGTTCAAATTTTATCTCCATGATCATAAACAACAAATATCAAATAACAAATGCAACATTGTGAACTATATCCATGCAACATATCATATATCTAATTGTGGTCAAAACACCATAAAATTGCATCACATCACATCATTACATAAACATAATCATATCCATATACCATTAAAACATCATGAGAACATATATGTTATCATAAACAACCTTAATTAAACCATTCATCATCATGAACATCAACCAAATAAATCATCAAAACATCATGGACCGTATCATATATTATATACCTATCTATTTATTAACCATCACATCACAACAATTCATCTTACAACATCAACATAAACATAAAAAAATTCATTTCAATCACATTATCATATGACATATATCCATCCATATCACATTCATGAACAAAACCAAAGGATCATAACCATCTTTTAAGCATCACATGTTTAAGCTACTAAGTCAACATCTCATAAAGCATATGCATGAAACCATAGACCATCATCCATAAACATGAACATAAATATCCACATTAACCATGAACTATAAACATACATAATAAACCATACATCATCATCACAGATATCATGTCATCATAAATAATACATGTTACAATGTATAAACACTCTCTCAAAACATGTACATCTTGTTGCATCGACATGTAGTCCAGTATCAAAATAATATACACCTATCTCTACCAGCATATCAAAACATGTGTAAATCATGCTTTTAGGACACCATTATTACTATCCACACTTACACCAGCACCAATACTCCCATCCAGTGGTGGCCTCCCTATATACCTATTTGGCCTACTATAGAAGCCCACTATCTTAGAGTAGTTATAGATGGCCCACTAGCCAAACTAGCCCTATACTCCCCATATCTCATCACCTATGCAAATTGTGCTAGCACCATCACCTCATAATATATCATCTCCTCAATGGTGGCTAAGTACCATCCCTTAAAACTATATTAGGTGGTCCTCCTCTTAATGTTGGTATTGGTTCCCCTCTTGCTGCTACCCTCTATCTAAGAGTATCACTTTCCTATGTAACTACCCCAAGGGATGCCTGTGTCTGATCTCACTATGCTATGATAGTCACCACCTAACCTTTTAGAATAAAAATCTAACCCTAAAGTGTGCTCACATATCTCTATAGTACCTTTACTTATGCTTGGGTTGTAACTAAAGCTACCCCCACCTATCTATCATGGCTAGTTAGATCCATATCCATCAGCCTCACACCTCCATCATCCCCACCAATGTCTACAGCTACGTATATGGGTTGATAATAGGCCATTATCCATATACTAACATAACATCATCTATTAGATCCCTAATGGGAATCTCCTCATACCCACCATCTAGAACTGAAGGAGCAGGTTGTGGTATTGGTAATCAAATCTTTGAATCCTCCCTCATATACCTAGGAAATAGGCCTAGGATACCCTATACTAAACCAAACTACTAATGCACAATATCAAATGGGATTAACTCAGCCTCTCCCTCTCACCTACCTACTATCCATTTGTAGATCTAAATGGAGAGGGTCTATCTCTATATCCTATCCATATCAAAAACTACACATATAGCCTCTAAGTGATATGTCTAACCACTAGTGCACCAAGTGCACCACTAAACCACTCTACATCATGGGAACCACCCCCTACACCTGATGCAACCAAATCATCCCTCCATCACATAAGCTAATAGGTAACTCTATTTTCATGTAGCCTACCCACAACAATCTTACTAGTCTTACCACCTGAATATAATCATAGGCCCAGTAATGTAAAACCAAGATGACACTAATGCAATATCTCTTGTGGTGCCTAAACCCCCACAAGTCTCTATATATTTGGATGAGAAAAGTAGGAACCCAGCCAAATAATATCCAACTTAGTAGGAACTCCACCAATACCCCTATTAATAAATAGGGAAACCTCTTGATACTAAAATCCAAAAGCCTAAAACATGTCACCACAATCATGAGCATGGTCATAAGCCTCATCTCAATAAAGGATCTCTAATAAATGCCTTGTATTATAATCCCCAAACATGCCATCAAACCTAATCAGTCTCATCTCCATATAAGTACTCAATGAAATCCTCTTGCTTCTCATGCTTGATATGATAAATCATGTTTCCACATAGTAAAAGTCTAGTAATATTGTGTATATCCTTGGGGAGAATGGTCATATCCCTTGTTAGAAGTTAGAAGGTGTTTATAGTAGGATCCCCTCCAATGATGAGTGATACAACCATGGATTCATCTTGAGGCACATACTAGTAGTGCCTCATAGCTCTTATCCCCACCTCATCCATGTAGGCCCAGTCCTCTATAGTCACCCCCTCTTGTATCTTAGGAAAGATGCATAGGACATGGTCATTCATCTAAATATACTCCCTATATTTCATTATATTAGACACTTGGTTTAGTTACCTATGTTATTCTTATCTACCCTATCTTTTACCCACCTCATTTGTCCCTTTATTTCTCTTAGCTATCTACCCCATGCCCATTGATTTCCCTTTTAGCATGTAAGACCTACCCTATTAGTAAGTATCTTCTTAAAACACACTTAAAATATATTCCCTCACCCTACCCAACCACTATTGGTCAAAGTGACCACCAACAATCAAACACCCCTAGTTCATAGTGTGTCAACTGTCGATAGTAAGCCTTGACCATCAATGGTCACTGTGGGTGTTCCATGGACAGAATGCCCAAAACCACTTCTACCCTAAAAACACCTAAACCACATTCTAAAATACTCAAGTAGCTAACCTACCAACCCACTTCACCTACCCACCCCACTAATTATTACTTTTACCAATAATTTTACCCAAAACCTAACTTAGGGCATTTCAGCCCAACCTAAGCATTCCTAATAAGAACACTAACCTCTTAACATAATATAATTACATCAAATCATAGCTATCTACCCAATTCAAGACACTACTTACCTCATTCCTCAATCTCTACCATCGTTGGAGCCCCCATACAATCATTCAATCATGTTCATGTGATCCTTACATCTCAAACCCATGAATATCACACCCACATGCCTCCAACCACTAACCAGTCACAAACATAGAAAACACCCTCACCACAAAATGCCAAAATCACCAAAACACAAAGTCAATTATACAAAAGTTATAAATGAGTAAAAGTGATTTGGGTTTTACTTTTTACCTAATGGATTTTTAGGGTTTTCCTTAACCATCAATAGTCAGGATGACCATTCATGGTTACCTTTTGGGATCCTTGATTTTTGACAATCAAGATGCCCTAATTTTACATTTACACCTATAACTACCCTTCTTAGAAAAACTAAACAAGGTTTTACTCATCCTTGGAGACTACCTTCTATAACCAACCTGACCACCTAGTCACCTAACCATTGGTCTATTTTGGCCCATCTAGCATGTAATTTGTGCCATTTTTTGCTTGGTCCATTGACTACCATGAAAAAATTACCATGTTAACCCTTTTTGAATGTGTGCCACCTCACACTTACCTGACCTACTCATGTCTTCTTAGGAGCACTTCCTACCTTAGATACCCATGACACTTGACTAGTCTATGTTTTCTTTAGGAGTATTTTGTACCTTGGATACCCATTAGACACACTGATATTACTTACAAGAATTTCATTTATGATTTTTCTCAACTACCATACCTATAGGTGATCACATGGTTCACTTGTCACTTATCCTTTTTATCACTGACCCTTATTTTTACCAACATTGGAAACCTAGTTTGTGCATGATCTTAGCTATCATACCTTTTTGCCATACTTTGTGCACTTAATTGTGCTTTCATTCCCAACCTATCATTCACCCATTTTTATCATCAACTACCGACTTATCAAACCCCAACTTGATTTTAATTTCACCTCATCGACTCTTGATTTAAGGGGGAACACCTCCTCTTACTCTCGAGGCAACCAAACCCTTGACCCATACTACATTTTTTGTATCTCATTCACACAAGCTACACAATAAAAAATGGGAAAATGTAGACACAAAGAATCTATACACTATGATTCTAAATGTTGAAAATCCACCTAGACTTACCTAGGACCCTTTGGGGACCAATATACACCAATCTAGCCTAACCAAGTTTACCCATAGTTAGTTTCATAAACTAACTCAACCTAGCCTTCAAGACCTCTTTCTTTGGGGACCTAACCATCGATGGTCAAGGTAAACATCGATGGTCACCCTTGGGAAACCCTGACCATCAATGATTAGAGTACACCTCCTCAACCAAAAGCATGTAATCATCTACCAACCTTTTCTAAATATAACTCATTTAAATCTTGTTATGAGTCTTTTCATGGACATATTATATTTAGATGGCCTAGTTGTACCTTGATTTCTAACTCTTATTTGTACCTATAAGAAGAGAGGATCCTGAAAGAGAAATCCATTTGTAATTATTATCAATAGCTTAGGGATTTATGAGTGTTATTTTTCAAGTCAATCAATATCATCAACAATCTTATTGAGATATGACTTGCTAACATCTCTCAACCAAGTTATTGAGTACCATTACTCTACTAAAATCAAGCCAAATTCCCTTAATAGGTTAACTACTTCAACCACTGACCTAATCAGCTTCTAGTAAGGTAAGTACTTGTTTGTCAATATTCATTTAATTTATTCTCATTTTATATCAGCCTAACCCTTATCTATCTCTTGGAATCCATATTTTATATCCTTTCATTCAACAGTTAATGACCCAAAACTTACATAGTAACTACTCAAGGTTGACTCAATCATTGATGGTCTACAACCACAGATAGTCAACTTGACTGATGATGGTCACCTTAATCATTGACGGTCACCATAATCATCAATGGGCATTATGTTAGTGAAATTTAGTAAGATATTTTCATCTATCTACCCTAAACTAGACCTGATTTTCTATGTTCTTGCTTGTCCATAGACCTCTTTCAATTTTTTTAAAGTATCCCCAACCCCTTGGCACTAGTATTAACTAGTTTACCACTAATTTGATCATTTCTAGTCTATTTTCCAAAAAAAAATTCTTATGTTCAATTTTAGTACCTTTGTATTATTGATATAAGAACCTTCTTTCTAGTTTTCAAAACTTAATTATTTAAAATGTGTGGATTGATAGCCCCTAAGGAAGCTCTAGCTTCTGGGATCTAGCCATCACTAAGTAATCCACCCAACTATCTATCTAAAAAATAAGTTTGGTTTACTGCTTTCTTATCTTTAGGTCTTACTCCCAAGCTAAAGAAGATATCTTCACAATCTTCTTATTCAACTTGCACAAAAACAAATAGGTTTTTCAACCATACCCATATCTAGTTTATTTTCTCTCTTTCTTTAGAACTTAAGTAAAAATTTACATGAAACACTAATATTTGGCCAAGTATATGTCAAGTAAATGAGACTCCTAATTAGCTACCAATAGAGACTTGCATTTACTTTTGGTGATGGATCTTTATGAGACAATTAAATTCTTATCTCCATAGGTATTTTAATAGGCTTGCAATATGTCATCCTAAATTTTTCAAGAAATGTCTTGGTATAATTCATCTATGAAACAAAAAGGTGATGTTCCTTATGCCACACCTCCAAATTAATATAATAGTGTATTATCCAAAGATATATCATGTCGGGTGATCAATTGAGATCATTCTTAGTTGCATCGATCATCTTCATTATACTACTAATGATGACTTAGATTGTTAACATAAACAATCACTATAATAACCTCATGCCCATGTTGTTTGAGGTAGAAGTTAAGATCATATAGACTCTTATTGAGTCCATGTTTTGTGATATCCTCATCAATCATGATGTACCAAGATCAAGTATCTTGTTTTAGCCCATAGAGAGACTTATTCAGCCTACACACCTTTTGGTCCTAATCGGGTAACATAAATCCTTCAAGTTGAGTCATGTAGACTTCTTCTTGAAAATATCCATTATGAAAGGCACTTTTTACATCCATTTTATGGAATTTAAATCCAAACTCTATAGCCATAAAAAAACCATTATGATAGTCTTTATCTTAGCCATGGGAGCAAAAGTATCCTCATAGTCAATGCCTTCTTTCTTAGCATACCTTTTTACAACAAGCCTTGTCTTGTACTAATCGATATTTTGATCTACTTTATACTAGGTATTATAGACCCATTTAAATCCTATAGGATTCTTCCCTAGTAGAAGATTAACAAGCTACCAAGTGTTATTATTCATTAGCGACTAATATTCAGCATCTATGACATCTTTCCAAGGTTTTGATTGTAGGGAAATTTTTAATATTGAGGGTTCATAGGTTTATTAAACAATAACCATAAGGGTCATATTAACCTCTTCTCAATCCATTCTTTGAGTCCTCAATCTTGAAGTGGATGTATTTATTAATGCATTCAATTATCATCTCGTATAGTACTTGTATACCACTTGGGCATATGTTGAGCTATAGGTGGTGGTGTTGGAGGTCCCCTTTGACTATATTCATTTTATCCTTCACTATCTAAAAATATTAAAAGAATTTTAATTATATCATTTATCTATGTATAAGGTGGATTGATTCTGATTTTTCCATCAAACACTACATCTCTGTTGATTAGTACCTTCTTTATTTCTAGATCAAGGAGCTTGTATGCCTTTGATTGTGCACTGTATCTCACAAAAATACATTATTTTGTTTTCTTATCCAAAATTTTCATTTTATTCTTAGGAACATGCATGTATGACTTGCAACCAAAAAATATAAGGTGAGTAACCTTTGTTTTATTCCCTATACAAGTTTCATGAGGTGTGATTCCATCAAGATCTTTGGTGGGTGACCTATCCAACAAGTAGAGTGTAGTGTGACAAGTTTATACCCAATATGTATTAGGAAATTTTGAGTACTCAACCATAATATGAAACATTTCCATAATGACTCTATTAATCCATTCTATAACTCCATTATGTAGATTTAAATATGGAGCTATAAATTGCTAATTGATTACATTTGCACTGAGATAGGTTGAGAATTATTTAGTAGTATATTCCCCCTCATGATCTAAGTAGAGGGCCTTGATTTTACTACTATTTTAGTTTTAAAATATGGAATTGAATTCTTTGAGGACTTGAAAATCTTGATATTTTGTCTTCAATAAATATACCCATATTTTTTTGTGAGTAATCATCAATAAAAATTTGAAAGTATTTGTACCCTCTAAGACTAGGAGTAAAATGTCTCCATAGATCGGTATGCACCAAGTACAACTTACCAAGTGATCAATATTCAATATTTCCAAAGGGATATCTTCATTTTTCCCACATAGTAAATTGGTATATATATCATAAGATTTATTTAGTTTGGGAAGACCACAAACCATATCCTATTTACTCAATTCAATCAAATAATCATAACTCAAGTGGCCATATCTTTTGTGCCATATATCTTTGACCACAAGTGATTAATGATAATTTTGAACAAAATAAAGATTAAACATTTTGTTATTGTTGGAAGCCTTGGAAATCACTTTGAAATTGCTAGAATTATCTTTGATGTGGCAAAGCTTTTGACCATTTTGGTGATCAAATTCAACCATGAGGTTATGGTCAAGTAGCTAATTAATAGATAACATATTTTTTGTAAGTACTCAAACATAGAGAATAATTTAAATATTGTAATTTATGTTTCCAAGTCAAAGTTTGATGTCACCACTACCTTGTTCTATATGTGAGGTATCATCTCCAAGTGATACATTTCCCTTTGATTTTGTTTTGGTCAACATGGAAAACCATAATTTTCTCCTTGTCATGGGTCTAGTTTCTCCTAAATCAACATAACAAATTACACTTGAATGATTGGTAGATTAATGTGTTTGAGTAGCTAAACCATATTCCTATTTTGAAGAATCATAATCTTCAACAACATTTCCATGTTTTTTAGGCTTGGAATTTTTATGTTTCCACTTGTTTTTTTGTTGTGGTTGCTTCCTTTATGTTTGTGGTGAATTGTTAAAAGAGGGCTTCTTGCTTGATGAGCCCTTTTGAAATGTGTTGTGCCAATAATGGTTTAAGTCATGTTCTTATCTTTTATAAATTTGACATGCTCTAAAAGAATGTGATTTGTTCCCTTATTGGTTTTGTTTATTATTTTGCTTTAGAGATTGTTTTGTGCCTTTTATGGGTTTCTTCCTTTTTTGATTCGATGCAAGTACATGCTCGTCATCTACTTCTTCTAAATTATACAAAGCTTCCTCTTATTGTAACAAATTTACCAACACTCCAAAGGTTGGATTTTATCTTGTGACATTCAAATTGGTCACAAAGATTCTATATGTAGGGGGTAGTGATCTAAGGACTATAGGGACCAAATAATCATCTATCACTAGTTTTCCCATAGATTAAAGTGAAACTCAAAAAGTTAAAGCCCTTTTAAGGAATGCCTTTACTTTTTCATCTAATTTGTGCTTGAGAGTGTGTAATTGGCTCTGAAGATGTAAGATTTGATTTTGATTCTTTTCTTTATATACTATTTTAATCTTATCCCAATCATATTTTATAGTTGTAGCACTTTGAATATGAGGTTGTACCTCATTCAAAACTTCAAACATGATTATTAACTTAGATTTTTATTAGTTTTGTCATATTTCTACTATTGATTAACATATGTTGCATGTATGACCCATGTCCCTTCTACAAATAACCAAATATCTTCTAACTCTAAATGTGCTTCTAATTTTATTTTCCAAGAAGCATAGTTGTCATTGCAAAATAATTATGTGTTGGGAAGGACAAAATGAGGTCCAGAACCAGACATCATGAAATACAAGTTGTGTATAACAAGAAAGTATAAATGTGTTTTAAGCGTATAAATAAAAGTTGTAAAATCACACACATAATGAAATGTAAGCACACAAACACACAAAGGACTTCATATTCTACCAAAAATGTGTCCTAGAATGTAGTATAAAGTCAAGGAATCTAGATGTTAGTTTAAATAAAAAATGTGTCTAAGAAGTCTAAAATATTATATAAAATAAAAATAAATAGATTTTGTAGATATGAATATTACAAAAAAACATGCAATTTTAAAAAAGATAGCATGTAAATTAGAGTTACCAATCAAAAGTTATGGCCTCTTAAAGGTCCAAAATACATGAATTGGTCAGCTAAATTGGTGAGAAATTGAAAATTATAGAAATATGGGTGATAAAAATATAAAAAATAGCCTTAAAACTATATAAATCTAAAAAAAATATCCAAGGTGAAAAAAAATCACCTTCTCAAGCTTCACAGATACAAGTTATGAGCCTCAAAAGAAAAGATATTCAAAGATGGATCATAGTAATGAAGGACAAGCCCTTAGGGGCTAAAAATGCACAAAAGATGTTCATATGGCATGAGTAAAGGATGAAAACTATTGGTGTCATAATGGTGGTGGCACTGCTAGAAGTGGTGGATCTGGGTGGTGCTCCACCCAAAAAATTGAACCTACACTAAATGAAGACTTCAAAATTTCCCTCTACCTTTAAACTTTCACCATGGGTGCCTCGATGCTCTATTTTCATAAAAAAATAATTTTCATAAAGATATAAATGAGATCAATTTGGTGATATAAGATTTGATACATAATTCTTCAAAAAAAATTTAGAAAAACTTCCATTTTTTTTGTTGTTCCTCGCTTGTCCTACAAAACAAGAAATTCTAAAAAATCACAGAAAATCACCAAAAGATATGAAATTTATATTTGTTTTTAAATTTGTATATTTTTAGTATAATTTGTAAAAAATATAGGATTGGTTCCAAAAATTTTATATTTTTCTAAAAAAATTAAAAAACTAAAAAATAACCCTAAAAATATTAGATCTGATATGCCAAGTTGGGATTTAAGATTGGTAGATCTACAAGACATATTTTTCCTTCCATAATTTTTTAAAGTTTCAGAATGGTATGGAAAAAAATAGATTAACATCCTGGTATCAAGGCTCGAATGAACTTATTTCTCAATCTCTACTTTATCTCCACCATTTTGAAACCTCCTCAAGATTACTTGCTCTAATACCAAATGAAATATGTAATGGAATTGCATTAGATAGAGCACTATAAGAGGTGTTTAGTTATGCATCAACATGTGAGATTAAATATCCTAATCTATAGGTGATTAAGCCTCATAATGTAACTAATCACAGATGGTAAATAACACAATTAACCTATGCTACATGTCAATCAAAGGTGTAACTACACCATGTGACATTTATTACATATAGTCTAGGATAAATTAATTATTCTAATAATTGAGGTCAATCAAATGAGATGAGTAGTCACAGGTGATTTAAGTGACCAAGAAGAAGAAGAGCCATAGGCACCAGAGTTGGAAGATAAATTAGAGAGAGAAATTGAAGAATAAAAGTTTAAAAGGTTGTTGAAGGTAGTGAAATGGAAAGGATCCAAACCCAAACTAGAAGTTCTAGTGTATCTAAGAAGCCTTAGTGGAGAAGAACTCCTTGATTAGATAAGAGAGCTAGATAAATATTTTGAATTTGAGGATGTACCAAAAAAATTAAAAGTGAATTTTGTCAGGTCCAAGCTAAAGGGTCATGCATCTCTATGGTGGGATTACATGCAGGATGAGAAGAGGAAAAAAGGAAAAGCCAAGATTAGGTTTTGGGATAGAATGGTTACCAAGATGAAAAGTAAGTTCTTGTCTAGTGATTACATCAAAAATTTGTATAGGAAACTTCAAAACCTAAAATAGAAAGAAATGTGAGTAAAAGAATACACTGAAGAGTTTTACAAGATAAGTATTAGATCAGGTCACATGGAGGATGATACTGATAAGGTGGATATATATCTCAATGGTTTGAGATATAATTTGAAGGATGAATTGAGCCTTGATAGTCCAAAAACATTGGAAGGATGTTACCAGTTGGACTTAAAAGGAGAGGACAAGATTAATAGGAAGTAAATAAAATAAAGATAAAGGAAGAAGTTTTAGGGGCAAAGGTCAGAAATAGGGTAGAGGTTACTCACAAAGAAGTCAAGGGGAGTCTAGTACTTCACATAAAAAACCATCTAGCTCAAGAAGAGGATTTATAAGTAGAAGACCATATTTTATGGGTGGTTATGAATCAACAGGTAGAGGATCAAGTGGTTTTATAGATAAGTGCTTAAAGTGTAACAAGTTTGTTGTACATAGGTCTTGGGAATGTCCATAGGATCAGCCACCAAGAATTCAAAGAATAAAAAGTAGAAATCGGATTGCTTAGGTAGTTGAAAAAGAGAGTGTTTATTTTCCATCACTTGTGGAGGAACCAGATGTAGGAGAATATTTTCTTATGAGGAGAGTATTGATCAAGACACCGATAAAAAAGGAGACATCATAAATAAAAACACTTTTCAAAATTTTTTAAAAGTGTCAAAATAATTGTTTCAAAATGTTTATAGATTCAAGAAGTACATATAATTTGGTTTTTACTAAAATGGTAGACAAACATGGATTGAAGAAGTTGCCTCACCTCACATCGTATAAAGTTTCATGGTTGAATAAAGGACAAATGTTTTTGTTAGTGAATAAATTTGGGTGGAATTTCAAGTTGGAAAGTACAAGGATAAGGTCCTTTGCGATGTGATTCCCATAGATGTTTTTCATGTGCTTCTTGGGATTCCTTGGAAATATGATATAAAAACAACCCATGATTGTAGAAGAAATGTGTATACCTTGGTAAAAGATGGATTTAGTCACACATTGTTGCCTATGAAGGATGGACACAATGAGTAACAATAAATGTGATGTTGGTTAGTGGAAAAGAATTTTTAAATTCTATAAATGAAGAGGAGTTGGTATTTGCATTTGTAGTCAAGCCTAGGACTATTATGATAGCTACCAAAGTAAATGAGTTGCCTCAATAGATTCAAGACATGTCAGAAGACAATGTAGAAATTTAATTTGATGAGTTACTGATAGGCTATCATTATACCTCTCATTTAACCAATTAATGGATTAGTATCATTTTCAACTAGGGCTAGTGTTTGATGGCTATATGTAATGAAACTATTTGATATTGGAGTTGTACAGTTCATTATCTAGTTGGGGGTTTACTTATGTGGTGTTTTATAAATCTTAAAATTAATAAATAAGAATCTAACTCTAGTTTGTAGAAAAATAAATCTAAATTTTTTGTTAATGGAAGATCTCCTACTGGCATTCACACCATCAACATCCATAACTTAAACATTTGGAATAAGACATATAATGTCCTCACTGTACTTGTCTAGATGTGTAGGATAGTGTGATTTTCAGAATATGAGAATGTTGTCTATTGTCACTTAAACAACTTCTAACAAATTCCAAATATAAGATGAATTAATTAACTTACTTTAATTGAAAAACACACTCTTACATAAAATATACCTTCTTATATTGAATCAAAATAACTCTTGAATGTAAAAGAAACACACTTTCATTAAAGGAAATTCACACTTGTTTTTGAAAAGGGAATTCACACTTGAATTTTAAAAAGGAAATCACATGTGCATTTGAAATGAATCACTCTTTGTTTTAAAGGAAATTACTCTTTACATTTAAAAGGAATTATTATATAATAGAATATACCTAAATTAAAGAAATAGTTCTAAACTATAAACTATAAAGTACCCATTTAACCTGATCTTTAAAGAGAAGTGGGCCCTTACTCCATTAGAACAAAAACTACTTTACTCAGTAATAAAATGAAATAATGAACTCTATTTCATTTAAAGGAACATATATAGATATGAATTGCTTCTTTTGATTTATAATTCACTAACTACTAACTTTTCCAACTTCTTCTAACTATATGGAATGAGAAAACACTGTGTATTTAAGCACATCTCAACATCTCTCCATAGATTATAAAATCTTGGAAATATCAATGCCCAAATCTATTTATTCAAAATATAAACAATCTAATAATCATATCCCATGCTTCTAGGAAGGCATTGGAACTAACTCAACTAACCATAGATAGAAAATAACTAACATAGATCCTAAGATAATTATCCAATTTTATAAAATAGAGTTACAAATATATCAAGATTATTTTAGACCATTACCATAAATGGTAATGCCTAAAATAAGACATCTGAATATATAAATTTTATTTATATATAATATATATTTTCAGTATTACCATCTTGATCATTAAGATCCAACTAGTCTTTGAAACATGCTTGGGTGTTTTTTGAGCATCCTATATAGGTATTTGGAGTACTATGCATAGGTCTTTGGATCATGCCTAGATGTCTTTAGAGCATCTTTAGATCACTTTTAGATCATATTAAAAGCATCTTTGGAGAATTATATCTTCAAATATTTCTCATCAAATCCCAAAAATTATAGCCAAAAATAGTTTCTAAAACTATTTAGTGTCTTATCAAAATTACCCCACCATTAGGATATGTTTCTATACTCAAAAATATGATATTCATCCAAGTTATACATAATAACAAGGTAAATAATCAATAATAAATTGCATACAAACAAAGTACAAATTGCATTCATTTCCTACTTAGATAAGACTTTAATATTAAATGTAATGTAATATATAACATAAGGTAACACTTTATGGACATTTTGTATAGATATGATGTCAGGAATCTAGAACAACAAACATGCTCTGATCCCACTTGTCAGGATGCAAAACCGGAAACATACAATTGATTACCAAACTTCAAGCAACTTAAAATGCGGAAATAAACCAGATTCACCAAGTAACTAGAATTCAGAATAACACAGCATATGAGAGACAATACACAACTTGTATTAACACTTTATACAGAAAAGAATACAATAAAGAAGATGCCACTTCTTCTCCACCACCTTACAGAGGTTTCCCACACCTCAAGTGAATAGTAATTCTTCTCCCCAAAGCTCTCCCTCTCACAGGTCACAACACCCAACTCAAATACAGAGTTGATGTTCACCTCCCATGCTCCACGCATAACACAAGTGCTCCACGCACTCCACAAGCACTCCACGTGCTCCACAAGTACTCAAGGTACTTCAAGTAGATCTCCCATGAATCTGCAACAACCTACAATTCAACAGACCATACTTATGGAAGGAACTCCCTTGCCTTCCTCTTGCTCTATAACGAGTACACACCTGTACTCCAAGTAGATCCTGCCTGATACTGCTCCCTGTTGTGTTGCTGTCTATATGACCTTGCACACCTGCAAATCAAACAATGGTTCTGCTCCCCTGTGAACCTCGACCTTGCACACACATACACCTGTAGATCAACGATCTTACTTACCATGTAGATCTCCTATATAGGCCATGCAACAGTGACCGAGATCCTACACTCCTGAAGAACCCAGATGGCTCTCCAATCCAGCACCAACACACCTGGTACTGTGGCACTAGGAGGAACGCACCATAGCTCTACCTCACACACAGAAGGAGCTTATAATTATGCTCTCTTACTCCCTAGCACACTTTTCTAATACAACCATGAGTCTATTATATAGATCTCATCCAAACAATGATTAGACATCTAATTACAATAATTAGATCCGCAGCTATGAGTCTAAAATTAGCACTCATCATGCAAACTCTTGGTTCGTTAGCTCACTGCCCGTAATTAACTCGCAGTCGAACTACACAGGCGACCGACGTCGGTCCCTGTCTGCCTGGGGTCGCTGACGCCGGCCGATATATGACCGACGTCGGTTGCCTTCCTGTCTTACCCTGCCGACGCCGGTTGGCCAGACCAACGCCAAACACTTCTGACACTTAGCAACTCATTCTGCAACCTCCTCCATGTCTGCATCAGTGAAGCTTTTAGCTCCACAATCCTAACATATGATGAGCTATATGAAATACTTATCATTTATCCCTCATACTTTACATTCTTCAAGTACTCTTACAAATAAGTGGGATAATTGGTCTTCAATCCAAAATTCCTAATTCTAGACACTGACTAAGATCATATATCTAAAAATAGTGGCCCTAATTATGGTGCCTTCTTGACAAGAATAAAAAGTCCCTTGCAACTGTTTACAACCAAGTTTGAAACTCAAATTCCATCTAAGTATGCTAAATCTACCATGGAGATAGAGTACAAAGAATCATTGAAGTCTTGAACCTCATTCCAATCCATACATATAATATGCCTATATCTAAGGCCAAAGTGACAATCTATACAATTACCTTTGCTCTCCTAAGACTCCGTCTAATAGTGGTAGGGCTCATGACTTCCTTGTGCTTGAAATCAATAGGTAAAGTCTCCCACTTGGCAATTATGGAATTGATGGCATTGGTATAATGTTGGTTCAAAAAATCTCTACAAGCTACAATATTGGATCTTAATAACTCATGGTATCTATTCTTCATATACATGTGGTACATTGGTTGAAAAGAAGCAATAAGTTTCCTAGCTTCTAGGGATTGGGGTCTCATACATAGCATAGTGGTGTTTTGAAATTCCAAAACATTATTGTGGGTTTGTTACCATGTCTATTTCCTTAGAGTAGAGAGGAATGCACACAATTGTATATCCCTAACAAATAGATTTATTAGAAAGTTAAATTGATAACCTAAAAACATGTTAAAATTATAAAACTAACAAATTTCATCTTGTCTTTCTTCAGTGCTTTTGAGAAAGATGTCCATAAACATGTGCTCATCTTCAATAATGTGAGAGAAAAATAAGAGAAATTAACTAAATCTACCACTTTTAAAATTGATCATGGGGAAAAATAACATAAATAGAGGAAGGTTGCCTGTACGCTAACAATTTTTAAGAAATAACACAAATATGTTAGATGTAAATTTGAGATTTTTGCAATTACTTCTGAGATTTTACCAATTGCTCTTGATATTCCTCTTTAATCTTAGTATTTTATTCCTTCAACTTCTAAATTTTCTATTTGGTTCTATTCTAGACTAAGTTCATTTCATGGAGTGGAATGGGGAAGGAGGGAACAACTCTTTTAGGTCCCTCAGTCTGGACTTATATTTCTCTTGTCTCTCTCTACATTGATTGTATAGAGGCTTGTAAGTCAACAGTCTAAGTGATTATCTCTCTTATTCTATTAGTGTGTTTAATAATCAAAGCATTTTTTTATCATAAATAGTTTGTCTCAGATTATTAATTTGATTATTTTTATTAATATTAGAATTTTTTAAATTATCAATTTGTTTGTCTTTAATAGTAAGATAATTACATAAAGTACTCAACTCTTGAGTTTATGAAAACATCAAATTGTGTACTCTAGTCTATTCAACTTGTATTCTTGTAAGAATTATCTCTTGTTCTCTAGCTCTAGCAACATATTCTTCACATCTTTGTTCCAAATTAGAAATAATTAGATTCTTACCTTGCAAGTTTGAGCAAATAAAATTTAATTATGCTTGTTGCTATCGGATTGTTTCCTCATGGAGAAACAAATCCATGACATGTTATAATTCTTATCTTCATTATCAAGATGAGGGCAAGATGGACCTTCTTCTATCAAGGGTGATTTACCCTTATTAGTGGTAGAGGGTAAAGGTTGCTTTGATTCTTGAGTCACAATTTTTTCTACAATTATTTCTTTTTTAAATATAATATCTTGTTCATAGGGTTCTTCTTTAGCAACCTATTCAACATATGTACTGTCAATTGGAGAGATTAACTTCCCAAAGTCTCAACTATCTCTACACATTATTCTTCCTATTGTAGAATAATTCAATGACTATATCAAAACATAGATGAAAGATTAGGGATATCTAAGGAAACTACCATTTGTCTCTTCAATCTTTAGTGTAGCATCTTTGGAGCCAAGGGAACCGAATATGGGCCTTATTTAATCTCTACTATGGTAGAATGAGGAGAGGTAGAATGTGTTGTTTTATTAACATACACTTATGAAAATTTTTGGAGGAAAGAGGACCAGGCTTTTTTACCCCTAGGCTTTTGCAAGAAATAATGTTAACAACTAAGGGTAACTAACCAATGGTATTGTATGAACATAGTGACTCTTCTTAGATTTCAAGTAACATTAATTATAGAATTATGAAGGAAAGAGGGAAGATTCACCTTATATTCTTCTCTAGTGGCTCCTTTCCTCATGTGGAGAAGAAGTTACATGGAATCTCCACCAACTACTATAAAATGACCATCACAAGTAAGATATTTCATAATATAGAATACAACATTCTACTAGGGCTATGGAAGGTTGTCTCTCATAATTCCCCTATCCACTCTTCATGGAGATTTGGATACTCTAGGCTAGGGCTCATTTATTTTAATGAACATGTGAACCAGGTCAAAAAAAATTATCAATAATAATTACACCCTCCTTAAGAATCCTAGAGAGTGTACTAATCATATAGGGATTCACTAGAATGTTTATTAACTTTGATAACAAAATGGTCTTCATCAAAATTATCAAATAATTCCTTCACAATCTCTTTGTGAAAACCCTAATTTTTTTTCAAGAAGTTTAAACCTTCCTATTGAATCAAAGATCTCTAGTTACCTCATCCTAAAAAAATGCATTTGAGTATTCTAGTTCACTCATTTTATTCCTTCCACCCATCTTCAGAGCTAACACTATTTGATTAAAAACCTAATTACATTGTGAAAATTAGAGCTTGGATTTGTACATGAAATAGGAGAAGGTAAGAGATTAGGTATTTGATGCAACAATGGATAACGGTGATAATACAATAATGAATAACAAATCAAGGTATATCATGGAATGATGGAAAAAATTATGGAAGTAGTTATGGTGATCACTTTAGAACATGTGATATGTAATGGGAATGTTCTTTATCTGATCATTATTAACGATGTGGTGTAAAGGTCATAATTGGTATCACTTGAGACAATATTCATAATAAATTGCACATCAGATCAAATCATTTTTTTTGAAAATGTTCATTAAAATGCCATCTCATGAAATATATTTAAAAAGGTCTTTTGAAAATTCTTCACATCAAATATTCAAATGTGGTGATGGTGTTGTTGACTCATCATACCCATGTGACATCACCAAAACTTGTCCATTTAAAAAGTGTTGAATGCCTAATGATTATACATGCATGCCATGACATAGAAAATGCCTAATTCATTTGGAAAAGAAGTAAAACTATACATTTTTCATATAAATCCATGTTTATCTCCTAGGTTTTCTCTATGTCTTGCAAAGATAAACAAATCTAAGAAGATAGGCTAGTTGACAATAATTCATATTTTATTGTAGACATGTTTTTCTTTTGAAAAATGTCATTTTTTGGTTTTTACCTTTCAATATATATTAATATATTCATACTTTTTTATTTTTCATTTTTTTATTTACTATATTTTATATTGTTTTGAATTTTAAAGGGAGGAAAATGGCCATTTGTTTGTTTTCAACAATCCTTTATTGGATGTCTATTGTGAAGATCATTTATCCTTAGTGGAAGAACCATGTTCTTCCATAAGGTCAATTTAGTCTTGATTCTACTCAATAAACTCCTTGCTGAGAGGTCTTCTGTACACCTTAAACCTATGACCATAGACCAAAAGTGTCCTTTGGTCAACATAAATTGGTTGAAGCTGGATAGAGCCATTACTAAAGATGGTTTTGATTAGGTATGGTTCCAACCATATTGTCCTAAGCTTACCCTTAAAATTAGAGAATTTAGAATCAAATAGGTGTGCCCAATCACCTTTTTGAAACTATTTTTCTATGATGTGAGTGTCATGCCACTTCTTTTTCTACTTTTGGATCATTTTGGCTTGAGGGAGTGCATCCATTTTTAGTTCATCCATCCCATTTAGTTACATTATTCTTTCTTTCTGTGCTCCATCAAGATCAATTCCCATATCAAATATTGTCTTCAATGTCTACAATTCAATTTCTTTTGGTAATAAAGGTCTTTTTCCATACACAAGTTCATATGAAGAGAATCATGTAGTTGTCTTACATATTGTATTATATGCCCAAAATGCTTCAGGTACTTTTTATAGCCAATCTTTTGTATTGTTGTTCACTATTTTGGTGATGATGTTTTCCAGCTCTCGGTTGGTGACTTTTACTTACCCATTAGCTTGGGGATGATATGGCAAATATTTCTTGTGATTGATCTAATATATCTCTATAAAAGATTTGATCATATTGGTCATGAATTGGGGTCCTTGATCTAAAAATATATATCTAGGAGCTCCAAATCTAAACATGATCTTATGGTATAGGAAATCAGTAATGATTTATTCCCTAGCAAATGTGAGCATTTCCACTTCAACCCACTTAGAAACATAATTAGTACATACTAATAAATATTCTTTTTCTTGAGATGGTGTGTTGATTGGTCCATCAAAGTCCAAACCCAATTTTTCAAATGGTTGTAAACTTATTTTAGGATGAAGAGGCATTTCAGAGGATAGAGTAGGCTTACCCATCCTTTGGCAAAGATCACATTACCATACAAACCTTTTGATAATCTTGTAAAGAGATGTCTAGTAGTAACCTACACCAAGGATCTTGTGAATGGTCTTTTTTTTTTAATAATGTCCTCCTAATAGCTCACTATAGCATGTTCTAATAATGTCATACACTTCATATTCTCTAACACACCTATGAATTATATGATCGGGTCCAATTTTTAAACAACATGCCTTTAAACCATTTGAAATGAGAACTAGCTCTAACCAAATGTTTTTTTTCTTTAGATGTAAAATAATGAGGAAACTTCCCTATTACCAAGTAATATTTCATGTCTAAAAATGATGGGGAGTATGTGGATATATAAAATAGTTGCTCATGTAGAAAAGAATCCTCCACAAGCTCATCTTCACATGTAGTGATAAATCTAGACAAAAATTCATCAATAACATTATACTTCCCTAGTTTGTCTATGATAGTAGTGTCAAATTCTTGTAACAACAAGATCTATCTAATTATTATCCTACCTACTACTAGTTTATTCATTAAGTTATTAATTGCTAAATGAACTATATAGATGAATACCTACTAACTAGTAATGTAATGCCTAAACTTGTTTATAACATAAACAATAGCAAGAAACTCTTTTTCTATGGCAATTTAGTTCTTTTGTATGGGAGTAAGATTCTTGATGATATAATAAATGACATATATTTTTCCATCTTCATATCTTTGACCTAAGACTACTCCTAATGTAGTATTGGAAGAATCAATATAGATATGAAAAAGCTTTTCCAAATTAGGTCCTTTCAAGACTAGAGTAGTCATGAGTTTTTTATTTAATTTTTCAAAGGATTCTTGACATTTCTCATTTCATAAAAATTCACTATGTTTTTCTAACAAATAAAACATAGGGACAACTATCTTGCTAAAGTCTTTAATGAATCTTCTATAATATCCTGCATGACCAAGGAAACTTTTTACATCAGTCTATGTTTGCGGAATGGGGAGGTTAAAAATTAACTCAATATTTTTAAGATCTACTTTTATTCCTTGATACGAGATATGATGTCCTAAGACTATCCCTTCATCAACCATTATGATGCATTTCTCATGACTTGAATATACTTGATGATCTTCACATCTAGTAAGCACTTTATCCAAGTTATTCAAAGCTCCATCAAATGTAGAACCATGTATAGTGAAATCATCCATGTATACTTCCACAAAGTCATTTTTAAGATAAAAATTGATTGCTAACATTTCTCTCTGAAAGGTAGTAGGTGTATTGCACAATCTAAAATGAAGGACTATATAAGAATATGTTCCCTAGGGATAGGTAAATATTGTTTTATATTTATTTTCAGGTGCTATTATGATTTGGTTGTATCCATTGAATCCATATAAGAAATATAAATATTTTTTTCCTACCAAATTTTCCAAAACTTGATCAATAAAAGGTAAGGGAAAGTAGTATCTCATAGTGACTTTGTTTAATTCTTTGTCATCTACATAAAATATCCATATTATATTCTTTTTATGCATAATAACTAGAGGTAAAACCCATTGGTTATCATATATATGATAAATAAAACCAACTTCTAATAGATTTTATATTTCCTTCTTAATAATTTCCTTCAAGGTTGGGTTAATCCTTTGTTATGGTTGTATGAATGCTCTAACATGTTTAGTATAGAAATGATGTGTACAAACACTAGGATTTATTCCTTTCATGTAACTTTAATCCAAATAAAAATATTTTTTGTGGTGTAGTAATACATCAAATACCTTTCTCTCTTATTCTTCAGTTAACCAACTATTGATAGTTAATAGTTTACCCAGTTGGATTGTAATCTATTTAGTGTCTGGAATAATAGAATTCAATTATTTGTATTCAATCATCAAGGAATTTAGTGGACATGTGTGCGGTAGTAACATGTGAAGTGTGGATACATATTTTTAAATGGTTTCATTTTTGTAAATCATATTGGTTAATGGATAATGAAAATCATGTAAAACTGAATTATACCCATTTTGAGCCTAGTCAACTTGGCTTTTTGAATGTCTTATGGACCAGATAACATTTTTGGTGGTCTTATGATATTGTATTGATTTTTAATAATGGATGTGGATTCTTCCCATTCATGATTTTTCATCTTTGAAACATAACTTTCAGTCTTCAAAACTAAGCCACTAGTCTTCAAAGCTAAGTTACTAGTCTTTAGAGCTAAACAACTAGTCTTTGGATCTAAACCTTTACACTTCAAAGCAAAACTATTAGTCTTTAGAGAAAAACTATCAAAATTCAGAGCTAGGTTCTCTTAATCTAAATATTTTATTATTTATTCCTCAAAATCTTGAGCATGTTATTTGATAGTAACCATGGCTAAAGAAGACACACTAGTTTGGTTTTGTTCATCTTGATCCACCCATATTTGTTCAAAAAGACCTATTGAAGGTCTAGTAGGTGGATAGAGAGATATCTATTTATCATGAATTCCATTATAAATGGTCATGTTTCTATATATATAGTCAATTTATGCTAAAACTATAATTAACCAAGGTCTACCAAGGATGATTGGATACCCTACCCTCTTTGGTTTAGGTTGAATGATCTTGAAATCAATAGGGCATTATTAGGATTTTATGGTGACTGGTACATTTTATATGGTTCCTTCAAGGGTAGAAGTGGATTGATATACCATTTTCAAGATTGTTATGGTAGGATAAAGCCCTATGAAAAATTAAAACTCTATTGTGTTGATAGTCATTATGTTATGGTAGCACCTAGATTTACAAGCACATTTGGAATAGAATTGTTACTAATTGTCATAGTCATCATAGGATTGCCAAGATCTCCATGTTTAGGAACAAATATTTTTCCTACTAATAAATCATCAATTTTACCAATTACCTAAATTGCTATGGGATACTGCTTCTTTCTTCTTGGTGCTTTGATGCATAATCCTTTAATAATTTGATTCAGCTTAGGAATATATTTAATGGATCTTAACAATGGAATTTATATCTTCACTTTTTTTAATCCATGCATTAATTTATAATCTTCCCTAGGTTTCTCTTTCTTAATTCTTTTAGGAAATGGAACAATAGGGGGTCCTTGAATTGTGTTTGGTGTGGTTGTGGATTCTAGCTTTTCTTTAGTTGTTCTTGGACTAAAGGTGGCTCAATGTTGTTGTCATCATTAGGAATTTAAGTTATGTTAATTAGTGTATCTCCTATTACCTTCTATAATCTAAGCTGAATATTAGTATACTTAACTGAACCACCTGTAATATGACTTTCTTGATCAGCTCCATAGACAGGTGTATTTTGCCTATTCTTTAGATTTTCAATTAGTTGGGAAAGTAACTTTGGTTGGTTAACCTGATGCTCAATCAGTGGTGGCTACAGTTATGGAGGAATCAAGACCTAATGTGGAGTAAATATTCTTTATGGTTGATATTGTTGATGTGACCATTGAGGTGGTGGTTTTTATACCGAATGTGGTTATTGGTTTTGTTGTTGTGTCCAAGGTTGATTTTGAGGCATTCCCCACATATATATCATCCAGTCTTGAGTACCCCATGGTTTTTTTTGTGGTGATCCCCACATCGGTCGTGTGACATATCCATCCCATGGTGTCATCTATGGATTGGGAGGAAATCTTAGACCAAACTGATTTTGAGGCTAAGAGTATTAGTTTCCATGTCTTTGAATGAAGTTTACTTCCAAAATGGTATATGCTACTTGTTTCACTTAATTTATTATAATAGGAAGGTGTCTGAAATTCTTGGTGTCATGGTATAGATTAAAAATACCACATACCTCTATTTTATCTAAAGGGCAATCTTTTACAACATGTTTAAGTCTACATCTAAAATAATAAATTGATAATTATTTAGTGTTGGTAGCACTAGATTTTGTTTTGAGGGCATCTAAGGTAGATGTATATTTCACTAGAATCTTTGTGTTGAAATTGGAAAATTCTTCCATTAGTTGGCCAACTTCAAGGGATTTTTTTAACCTTGATTTCCTTATACTAGGTCTTGTCTTGGAGTAGTTAGTACATAATGTTGAAAGTTGATGAAAGGTTAACTTATAAATGTCAACCTTTCCTATTAGGTTTAAAGAATAACATGCATCATCATCTAACCCATTAAGAATGATTATTTTGGAAAAATCCTCATTGAGTTAGTAACCACTTCTTTTATGGGTAAATATAAACCTATCAAGGCAATCCTCTAAGGTTTCATCTTCATTTTGTTTAATCTTAAGAAAGTCTTCCTTATGTTCTCTAACTCTAAAATAATAATGATATTTGTCCAAAAATATAGTTTCTATTTCATTCCAAGTGGTGATAAAATTACCCTCAAGGCCTATGAACCATATCATGGCTACATTCTTGAGTGTAGATGGGAATAATTTCAACTTTTGATTATCTATGACATAATCATATGTTTTGTAGAGAATCTAAAACTAAAAGAGAAACTAATATGGATCCTCTAAGGATTTACCAATGAAATTAGGAAAAATGGATGGTGAAATTTTTTTCATGTAAGTTTTATCATCATGACCCAAATTAATTAGATAGAAAAAGGTTATATCATATTGGGGTTATTAGTTAGGGTTTTCCACATGTGCATGTTCATCTCCCATGTTTTATTCCTAAATTTGGTTATCTATCTAATCTAAATTCCCTTCTTGGGTGATAAATCTATGGTCTATCTGAGGTGGGGAATCTTCGATCAGATCTTATTTTAGAGCCTGTGGATCAAATCCAACTATTCTAGAAAGAGGATTTTTAAGATCAATTCTCTCTATAGGAGAAGATGTTCTAAATATTATTCTTCATGTAGGATTTATTTGTGAGGATGAACCATATTCAAGAGAGGAATAAGAAAAAAAATATTTCAAGTGCCTTTCTTTCATTTTTTAATCTTTCTAGTAAGCATTGGACCATATCTTCTTCTTGATTTATTTGGGATCTTTTAGAGATAAACTATCCTTCAAGATCTCTTAGGTAGTTCATAAATATAAATATTTTTGGATTGTTTTTATGTTTTTTAATTTCTCTATATAACTCTATGTAGGATCTCACTAACACTTATTGATGAATTTGTCCTCATCAATGGTGCTAAAAATTATAGGTTATCGTTATACATCTCATTTAACCAATCAATGGATTGGTGTCATTTTAAACCATGGCTAGTGTCCAATGGCTATATGCAATGAGACCATTTGTTTTTGGAGTTGTATAGTTGGCAGGGGGGGTGGGGGGGTTTACTTCTATGGAATTTTCTAAATCTTAAAAATAGTAAATAAGACTCTAACTCTAGTTTGTAGAAAATTAATTCTACATTTTTTGTTAATTGAAGATCACCTATTGGTATTCACACCATTAAAATCCATAACCTAAACATCTGGCATAATATATATAATATCCTCACTTGACTTGTCCAGCTAGGTAGGGTAGTGTGATATTCCAAAATCTGAGAATGTTGTCTATTATCAATTAAATGGATTTTGACAAATTTTGAATATAAGATGAATTAAAAAACTTACTTTAATTTAAAACACACTCTTACATAAAAGAAACATGCTTGTATTGAATTGAAATAACTCTTGCATGTAAATGAAACACACTTGAATTAAAGTAAATTCACACTTGATTTTGAAAAGGCAATTCACACTTTCATTTGAAAAAAGAAATCACATGTGAATTTGAAAGGAATCAATCTTTGTTTAAAATGAAATCACTCTTTTCATTTAAAAGGAATTATTCTATAAATGGAATATACCTAAATTAAAGAAATACTTCTAAACTATAAACTAAAAAGTACCAATTTACCATGATCTTTGGAAAGAAATAGGCCCTTGCTCCTTCCTCAGAACAAGAACTACTTTACTCAGTAATTAAAAAAAATGTTTAACTCTATTTCATTCAAAGGAACATATATAGATATGAAATACTTCATTGAATTTCTAATTCATTAACTGATAACTTTTCCAACTTCTTTTAACTATCTATAATGAGAAGGAGATGTGCATTCAAGAAAATCTCAACATCTATTCATAAAATATAAAATATTGGTAATATAAACATCCCAATTTGTTTATTCAAAATATAAAAAATATAGGAATCAGATCCCATGCTTCTAGGAAGGCATCAAAACTGACTCAACTAACTATAAATAGAAAATAAATAACATAAATCCTAAGATACTTATCTAGTTTTACAAAATAAAGGTACAAATATATATGGACTATTTTAGGTCATTACCATAAATGGTAATGTCTAAAATAATACATATAAATATATAAATTTTAATTATATATAATAGATATTTTTAGTATTACTATCTTGATTAGTAGGATCTAGCTGGTCTTCGGAGCATTTTTGCGTGTCTTTGGAGCATCCTATAAAAGTCTTTGGAGAACTTTGTATAAGTCTTTAGATCATGCCTAGAAATATTTATAACATCACGTATATGTCTTTAGAGCACCCTCAAAACATCTTTGGATCACTTTTGGAGTGTTTTCATAGCATCTTTGGAGTGTCAAATCTTTAGAGCTCACTCATCGAATCCTCAAAATTGTATCCAAAAAGAGTTTCCAAGACTATTTTTTATATTCTCAAAATTACCCTACCATTGGGATGCATATTTTTACTCAAAAATATGTTATTCATACAATTTAGACACAATAACAAGGCAAAGAATCATCAATAAATTACATACAAATAAAGGATAAATTGGATTCATTTCCTACTTAGGTAAGACCTTAACTATTAAATACAATGCAATATATAAAAAAGGTAAAAATTTGTGAATGGTTTGTATATATATATGATGAGCTATATTAAATTTTCATCATCTACCAATTACATTTCTACCCATGAGGAATATTGCTCATCACATAGATTTTGTTCCAAGAGCAAGTTTGCCTAACAAGGTAACCTACAAGATGGCTCTTAAAGAGAATGCATAAATTAATAGACAAGTACAATAACTCTTAGACAAAGGGTTGATCAAATAGAGTCTTAGTCCTTATTTATTCCTTATAGTGTTGGTTCCAAATAAATAAGTTCAGTGGAGAATGTTTATAGATTCCAAGGATATAAACAAGATCACAACCATATATAGGTTTTATCTTCCCAAGATGGAATACTTGATGGATTTCTTGTGTGGAGAAAGTTACATATAAAACATTTATCTCAAAAGTGGATATTATAAGGTTAGGATCAGACAAGGGAATGAATGGAAAACCACTTTTAATACTAATGAGGGGTTATGTGAATGGTTGGTTATACCATTTAGCTTGACAAACGCTCTAAGTACTTTCATGAGGCTTATGAATGAGGTACTCAAAAATTTTATAGGTAATTTTAAAGTAATCTAATTGGATGATATTATTATTTAAAACCCTATTAAGGAGGAACATCTTCATCATTTTCATCTTGTCATGAGAAGATTGCAAGAGGAAAGGTTGCTAATCAACCTCAAGAAATGTGTGTTCTTGAAATCAAAATTGTTGTTCTTAGGATTTGTAATTTCTCAAGGGATGTTTAATATGGACAAGGACAAAGTTAAGGCAATCATGGAATGGCCAATACTTAGAACAAAAAGAGAGGTAAGGATTTTCCATGGGATTGAAATTTTCTATAGGAAATTTATTAAAAACTTCAGTGGAAATTGTGATCTAATAATATATTTTTTTAGGGGAGATAAGAAGAAGTTTGTGTGGACTAAGAAAACTGAAATAAATTTTTAGTATTTAAAGAAAATAATTATAGATCAACCCATTCTAGCATTAACAGACTTTAACAAGGTTTTCCATATAAAATGTGATGCAAGTAGAGTGGCAATAGGAGTTATTTTAAGCCAAGAGAGCAAGCCAATATCTTACTTTAGTGAAAAATTGAATGATGTCAAGATGAATTATTCATCATATGACTTATAATTATATGTAATGGTGTAGACCTTAAATAAATGAAGACATTATCTAATGCCCAAAGAGTTTATCATTTACATAGATAATCATGCACTTTAATTTATCACTAATCAACCTAAACTAAATCGAAGGCACATGAAATGGGTTGAGTATATGCAAAATCTAACCTTCAAAATCAAGTATAAGTAAGGATAAAGTAATAGGGTAATAGATGAATTGAGTATAAGAGTCTTTTTAGTGCATAGGATACAACTTAAGGTTGTTGGTGTTGAGTCCCTCAAGGAGATGTATGAGGATGGTGAAGATTTTAAATAAGCCTATAATGCTTATAAGCATCCAACTACACTAAAAAAATAACCATGGCTGGACTATATAATAAAATATGGATTACTATTCAAAGGTTTGCAACTATGTGTGCCAATAAGTTCAATAAGGGAGAACTTGATCCAAGAAAAGCATAGTGGGAGTATGGCAGGCCACTTTAGGCTTGATAAGACTTTGGAACAACTCACTAGGCACTATTTTTGCCCTAAGATGCAAGAAGAAGTGAGAATATATGTTAAGAGATGAAAATTTTATCAAATGTCCAAAGGGAAAAGTAAAAATATAGTTTTATATCAACCTCTACCAATCCCAAATAGACCTTGGGAATCCTTAAGTATGGACTTTATCATGGGACTATGTAAAACACAAAGAGGTTTTGACCCTATATATTTGTTTACAGACAAATTTTCAAAAATAGCACATTTTTTTCCTTTCAAGATCACAAATGATCCCACCCATGTGTAAAATTAATTTTTTAAGGAGGTAGTAAGACATCATTGACTGGCACTCAGTATTGTATCTAATAGAGATATTAAATTCCTACACCACTTTTAGAAGACACTATGGAGAAATCTAGGGATAAATATGAGTTTTAGATTAGATTATCACCCTTATATATATGTTTAAATTGAGGTGGTTAATAAGAGTCTAGAGAACTGATTGAGGTGTCTATCTAAAGATAATCCTAAGTATTGGGATCTTGTACTACCCCAGGTAGAATTTACTTACAATGACTCCTCAAATAAGAGCATTGACATGAGTCCTTTTCAAGTGTTTTATGGTATAAAACCTAGAGGAATATTTGAGATAAGAACCCTTAGTAATATGGAAAAGAGACATGTTGAAGGAGAATATTTTGTAGTGGCCATGAAATAAATTCATTGACAGGTAAGAAAGCATCTAAAAGCTAGTGTGGAGAAATATAAAAAGCAAATAGATTTGAGAAGAAGAGAGGTAATTTTTCAAGTTGGATATTTGGTTTTGGCTCATCTTAGGAATTATATATTTCCAATAGGTGAGTATAATAATCTTAAGATGAAAAAAAACTAGTCCTTGTAAGGTTTTTAGAAAGTTTGTGAATAATGCATCTCAGCGGGAATTGCCTAGTGGTGTAGGCATATCACCAATTTTCAATGTTTTAGACTTATATCTTTATAAATAAGGAGAAAACATTGAATATAAAATAGATTAAGTAGATATAGTAGGTATACATTAGTAAAATTAGTTGCCTCAAATGAAACCAAATGAATTAGAATGCATCTTAGACAAGCAAGTAGTCAAGTAAACTAGGGACAAATAATATTTCAAGTATTTGTTAAAGTGGAAGTAATATCCATTTAATATGATACATGTATGATAGATAATGAAATAAATAATCATAGGATCACTCTATATGAAATCATGGACAATAGTACCTAGGTCTTTTTCTTTTTTCCTTGGGAGTATGATGCAAGAACATCACTCCTAGGCTTAAATTGTTACAAATTTTAATTTTATTAGTCAATTTTGGTTTTATTTTTTTTATATATATTATTGGGATGCTTATATAACATTTAGGTTTCATTTATAGTTGTTTATTTTATCTTTGAGTGTTCAAAAATTCAAATTTGGCTTTTCCCACCAAAACTAACTTTATGAACTTTTGAACTGGTTAAGCCTAGTTTTGGAGCTTCAAGTGTGTTTTGATGAGTTTTCAAGTTATGAAATTATTAGGATAAAATATTTAAGGTATTATGTGTATATAAAATTCATCTTAAGTCATGTGTCTAATAATTATGGACTTTGATGTATGTTTGAATACTTTAATTAGTAATCTAATAATCATTAGAGGAATCCAAGATCAGCTAGAGAATTTATAGAACACTTAAAACTTATGGAATGCTTGATAAGTATAATCATTTGAGTGTTTAAGAATAATATCTCCAATAAAATAAAATAAAGTTCCTCATTTTTGAAGACTATCTGTGCAAACCCTATCTTTTCCTATGTTTTGAGTTCAAGAAGACTATGTGTGTATTATTTACAAGAAAAGATCATGTGTAAAGTTGGTATGATTTCATATGTATATATATGGGTAAGATATTATTTCATTTTTAATAAGGTTATTTAATTATTTTTAACACATTTCATGAAGTATACAACTCAGATTCTATAGGTGACGGTGTCCTCACATATATAATCAGTCCAAAAACTTGTATAAATTGATAAATAGAAGTTTCAAAGATGGAATCAATGAGACAAGAAGGTATATAAGGATTTTAAAGACACTATTAAATCATTACATAAGTTTTATACCTCATGGAAATATTGAAACAAGAAATTCTCCTCTCTCAAGTTGTCACAGTCAAGTAAAACCCTATGTTAGGGTTTTAAAATAAAATCTTGTATTATAGGAGATGCCACCCTTAAAAAATAACAAAATTTGGTGACTTTTTATTGATTTATGTAATATAATATATTTTAGAGTAATTATACTTGTCTGGTACTTTTGTATATAAAAGTAAAGGACTGAGTGTGAATTAGGCCTTAAAAGACCTACTTGGGACTAGATAGAGGTTGGAAAAGTGATTTATGAGTGCAGTTAGGTCAAAAAAAATTGGAGTGAATAAATTCAATAGAGAATATCCAAAAATCACTTTATATTCTCACTTTAAATCTTATTTTATCTATACCACTATAAATAGTGAAAAAAAGCTACAAAAAAGTGAGGTAGTAGAAATAAATTGACACTAAGTTGAGAGATTGAAGAAAGGTTGTTTAACCTCTTCATTAGATAAACAACCAACATAAAATATCATATTATCCCCTAAACATATGTGTTAGGAAAAAAATTCAAGGGCATAACATATTAAGTATATTGTGAGAGATATAATCATGAATAAGGCATGTGTAAGTACATAAGCTCAAACATGATAATGGAAAGTGATCATAGAACCATATAATCTATATGTATCAAGATCAGATAATTGGATCCGTCTAATGTCTATATGACATGATTAGAAGGGCCCAACATCTATATAATAATATACCATGTATCTATGTATACCTGTATCACACTAAAATGATGTGTGAAAATGTGTGTATATAGGAAGGTACTGATATTCCATATACCAACATGGAACAACAACATAGATGCAAAGGATCTAATAGAACATGTAAATTATGAAAATAATTTTTTGGTATTTTTGGAAAATACTTGAGATGTGAAACCAATTATTCCAATAAATCCTCAAATTTAAGAGCTAGGGTATTGTGTGGTGGCCTTGTTTTCCAAAATTGCTTATATTATCTCATTATTAATTCTTTTGTATTTATTAGTAATCCTCTACTAACAACTATTATTATCTAGTTACTATCATACCCATCATGTGGAATATGAATTTATTTGTTTTCATGTTGGAAGGTAAGTTTTATGGACATAGATTTCACCATATTTGAAAGTAGAAATGTTCAATTCCTACTCTCAAATCCAATCCAACATGGGATTGACCCCAGGCTATGGGTATCTTATAATGGGATCAAACCTATAGGATTTTTAATGACGCTATCTCCTCTGATACATCATTTTAGCTCATTAATAATACTAAAACCTACTAATGACCTAGGAAAAGGGAGAGAAAGATAACATGAAATGGGAAACCTAAGCTAACAATGGTGATGCACCTAAAATATGGTTGATCCACTCTATGTAAACCACTAATGAAATAAGTAAAAGACTAGATATAGGATTCCAAATATCTGTCATACATTAGTATTTCATGAAGAGGTTCACCAAATGATTTAAATCAAAGGGAAATGATGGAAAGGTATAATGCAAGACATTAACTAGTCACAATATCCACATGTGAGCTTTAATCAAGATATGTAGAACACTAAACATGACATGCATAACAAGATGAACTAATAACTAGGTAATGTCAAGATTTGACAAAGGAGAGTTTTATACCACATATGTAAATTAGACTAAAAATTTAGACACTACACTAGAATAATGAAATCTAAAAGTAGTCTTATATTCATATCAGGAGGTTACAAGCTCCATCTTGGCAGAGTTTAATCATACTAAAGAGATGGATCAGAAGGATCCATTTTTGGGCTCCAAAGCCTCTATATATATTATAAAAGGAGAGAAAGAGATAGGAATAATGTGTAGGAGAGTGGAGAAAGGGTCCTAGTCATCAAGCAATATGATGATAGTTCATTGGTTCCTTTTGTATGTGTGCCTTCTCTAATAAGCTAATCTCTTTTTATTCCAAAAGACCTTCAAGATCCTCTCATTAGCCAGGAGATCCACTATAATATGAGGGTTATTATCCAAGATGACAAAGTATTTTTGAATAGAATTAGTGTTCTTAACTACTTCTTCAACCACTAGTTCACTACCTTGGGATTCTATGCCCACTTGACATGTTCATGATGATCAAATTCTTGAATCTTAAAACTGAAATGTCATGCTATGAACAATGGTTAGTACCTAATTTTTATATGATGGATCCATATTTAAAAATAAGACCCTTTACATTAATTACAAAACTACTCCATTTCCATGTTCACATCATAGGTCCATTTTATAGATAGAAAACTAATTTAATGCTATTGGTTTTCCTATAGACATCATA
This sequence comes from Torreya grandis, assembly GCA_037957365.1. NCBI lineage: Eukaryota > Viridiplantae > Streptophyta > Pinopsida > Cupressales > Taxaceae > Torreya > Torreya grandis. The sequence goes on from JARHVA010007056.1 coordinate 278,602, forward strand.
TTGATGTTGACCTATAGACTACATATCTCATTTTATAGATCTAAATAGGTTCAAAGTAGGCCCATTCCATTTCCTAAAGAGTCTTAATGGAACCATTTGATCACAAATCCACTCTTGGTCCAATCTAGATCATGCTTGATCTCATTTCTATTCATACTTGCTTGCCTTGGTCAAAAACTGACCCTTCAATCTTTGCCTAATTCACCTAGGCTCACCTTCATTTGATTATCCATTGAAAACTAACTTAGATCATTGACCTCTTAACTCATCTTGCTCTATTGGTCTACTTGATGTGAATGAATGTGACCCATCAGATTTCCATAGACGCATTATTTAAACTCCAATAGCTACTTCATGAGATCAAATTTAACATCCATGCTCTCATATTTGACATATATAAGAATGTCAATGATGTTTACACAATCATCAATTTGTGGACCCTAATGGGTTGTTTTTGATATTGATTTTGACACTTGTATGAATGTCACTCTATTGGATCACGAATTCTTTAGGCTATTTCTTTAAGACCTTTTTCTGGCCATTTTTTATGAGCTTTGTATCTCATCTAATTTCTCTAAAGGAATTTATTTATAGCTCTTTTACATCAAACAAAATGTCTAAGTAAATTGTCATAGGATAATTTCATGAAAAAAATAAGTCTACTTTATCCTTGTATTAGACAATTTATTGTGATTAAAATGTCCAATAGAACTCATGTATTTAGGATTTATGCTTGTGGATAATTTATCCTAAATAATTTGGACTTAGCCTTTTTGTGAAATATTCTTTCTAAAATAATTAGACTTGTAGGATTTGTGCTTATGAATGGCATTTGTGATCCTTCAGGACTTTTATATAGGACACTTTGCTAAAAAATTATCCTTTGGAATTTTTGTATCAAGACACTTTGTTAAAGAAAGACCCTTCAGGAAAATCATTTAGATAATTTTCTTGAAAGAAATGACCCTTAAGATTTTAATGTGGACAAAATGTTTACAATAATTTATGTTTTTAGGCCTTTTATTTCAGAGAAAATGTCCCAAAAAATTCCCAACTCTTAGCCAAGAAACCCAAAACAAATTCCCTAAAATAATTACTACACTTAGCCAAATAAAAGTCCAAAAAAATGAACTTAGCCAAATGAGAGCTCAGAGTAATGTGCTAAGTAAGGAGTTAGCCAAAAACAAGGGTTTTGTACTTAGCCCTTTTGGACTATAGGCTCTTCCAAACTTGTTCATGTATTTTGAATGCTCAAAATGACTTTCTAATGCTTGTGCAACTTGTCACTAGCCTTTGAACTACTCAAATACCATGAAACATGTTTGTCTTTCTTACTTTACAATCTCAAATCCCCTTTACTAAGCTTTTGATCCATTTCTTCATTATGAACTTTTCTCATTTTCTCTAGCTGGGAAAAATCCTAGTATGTGGGCAAAAATGGCCAACATTTCTAGTGACTCATAGGGAAGCATGTCTATTATGCTTGAGAACCCAACTATTTTCATGATTGACCCATTAGGCATGGAGTCAAGTCTCTAATTGACAAGGATGGCCCTTTCTAGAACTTCCCCTTGAAACAATAATGACTCAAAGAAATAAAATAAAACAAAGTGCCTATGGCACTTTAGAAAAGGAAACAATAGAACATAACAAAAATATGCACAAATCACTTAGAGAAAAGCATAAAAATCTACTTACCCTAAACTAACCAGTCAGAATGGAACCTATACAAAACCATTGACTAGTTGCACAAAATAAATGCCCTTTAATACTAATTTTAATATGCTTTACATGCTTGAGGGAAGCCAAACAAATATGGATAAAGAGTTAATAATGGACATATTGACAATACACTTCTCCAAAAAGAATAACAAAAATAAAATTACCTACCTAATCTGATTTATTAAACATACAAAAATTTTGGACTGGATAGGCTAGCTAATCTTGCTCCTTTTGATGCTCAAATTTGTGCTCTAAATTAAGCACAAACTATGATGGCTCCTCCTAGGTATCTTCCAACTAAGCTAGGTACCTGATAGGACATCCTCTTGTTAATATAAACATTGAGCAAGTAGATTTTACCTCACTCCTACACTTTGTTGCTTCATCATTATGCTCTTCAAACATTGTCATATCTTAGTCTCTTTGAAACACATGCTCATATTGAAATCTTTGTTCATCCTCAAGGTTTTCTTCCATCACACAAGATGGTGGTTCATCAAGCTACATTTCTTGATCACTTAAAATGTCTTCCTCATCAACCTCTCTTAGGATCTAATCTTGTTCCTCAACTACAAATGAAGGTTGATTTGAACATCCATCATCCAAAAATACACCTTTGTCTTGATCAAGGTTTGATTTCCCTTCTTCCTGCTCCAATCCATTAGGGGTATCTTCATTTGACAACTCACCATAAAATGAACCATCCTCTAGTTCCTAGTTTTGAGGCTCTTCTTGATCTATGTAGAATGGAATTTAAGTAGTCCATTCAAGGTCTGATCTATTTTCAACTTGAGGATTGTCCTCATTAGGATCTAGTTCATTCATGTCAAAGTTGTGCCAAGAAAGTTGGTTCAAACTTGACTCTTCCCCTTTTGAATGAAGTGGGATACCTATTATGATCTCCTCATCATAGAAAATTTTATTTTCTTCTTTAGGTTTATCTATGACTGCAAGCTCCTCCTATATCCTTTGTGTAACAGGCTCTTCATCTAAGAAGGAGGTCATGAGAGGGTGAAAAAGTTCACCTTACCTTCAGATTATGAGATTATCCTTCTAGATAGGGAATTTGAATGGTATTTTTAGTCTCTTGATGGAAGGAGAGAGAGTCTCAAAACTCTTATACACCCATCTCATTAAGTTGAGTCATGGTTTCTTGATCTACTTTTGGCACAACTTGTTCCTCCTCCAAAACTGCCTATTAGACTCCTCAACTAGCACCTCATCTTTCTTAAAGATTTTATTAATTGACTTCCATGAGTTAAAATCATGGGAATCAACCTCTTTTTCTTGAACTAGTTCCTAGACCTTCATGACCAATACCTCCTTTTTCTACATGCCTTGATAAATTTCTATGAGGGGAATGTGTACGAAATAGCTACCTTTTCTTGATTTTGACCCTCTTCCTCTTTTTTCATTTTTAGTTCTAATTCCTTGATTTGTGTATCTATATTCTCTTATAAAAGCCTCTATTTGATGTTTTTAGTGGCCTCATGAAGATTTAGGGATACAGTAGGGTTGACATGAGATACAAGAGGATTATTGAGGAAGATAAGTGGTATCCTAAATATCAACAATAGGTTGTTCCACACCAATCTCCTTCTTTCTTTGATAACTTTCTTGGATAGATTTCTAGGAAGGAAAGGGTTGAGGAACACAAATAATTTTTCATAATTAAATGGTCACTTGGAATGGTCTCTTGGGGAGGGATGGGTGGCACATAAGAAGGTTGAGTTGGTGTATATAAAGGCACATAATATTGATAAGGTTGGACCTGTTACTTCTCAAGGCCTTTTAGATTATCACCAATGCTTTGAATGTAACCACTTACATCCATCATATCTCTTATTATATTATTCCAATTTTATCTCTCAATAAGTGGCCATTCTTCTTTTACTTGTTATAATGACTCCCTCACATGAGGAATCAGTTGAGTAGGGACATCTTGGCCATAACACATTTATGAGCATAAATCTAGTGCATGATTATCAAGACTCACTAAAGTCTACTTAAGTAATGGTATGGATGGCTCCTGATAGGGCTAGTAAGGAGTAGTATTATGATGGGATTATTGTTCATATGGAGGATTAGGGAAATATTCTTGCATGTATGGCTGATATAGGTCCTCAAATTACTAGTGAGGATCATGAAGAAGGTAAGAGTGATAAGGGTCATAAGGATTATGAGAATTATATTGGGATAGTAGATAAGGAGGTGGATAATAATGATATTTACCATAAATATTCATATTAATATCATATATTAAATGAGATTCAAGAGTTGATTAAAATTTTTAATGAGACATACTTGGTCTATTCATAACTAGAAGCTTTGATTTGGAGTCACCATTGATGATAACTGCTTACTTCCAAAAGTTGATCAGAAGAAAGACACACCAAGATTTTCCCACTCTTTTGGACCTCATCCCATTGGGCAGGCTAGAAATATTATGAATGTAGATTATGCCCTAGTTTAAATTTGAAATTTTCAATTCCTACCCTTAAACCCAGTCCAACATGGGACTAACCTTGGGTTGTGGGTATCCTATAATAAGGTCATACCTCTAGGATTTTTAATGAGGCTAGCTCCTCCAATGCATTATTTTAGCTCATTCCTACTACTAAAACCTATGAATGAATGGGTAAAATGGAGATAAAGATAACATGAAATGGGAAACCTAAGCTAACAATGGTGATGCACCTAAAAGATTATTGATCCACTCTATGTAAAACACTAATGAAATAAATAAAAGACTAGATCTAGGATTCCAAATATCTATCATTGATTTAATAGTTTTAGGAATAATTAAGGCTTTATTCCTAATTTAGTTAAAGGCTCTAGATAAATAAATCATTAAATAATATGTGGAAAGTAAGCTACTAATTTGTGAAATTTATTGGTAATTAGAGATTTTCTAAAAACAGTAATAAGAGAGAGTAAGACTAAACTTAAACTATGCTAATCTGATTGTGATAGGATCTTATATTCACTATGGAATCCTAGGACACTATCATAAATAGGATTATGACTTTCAGTTTTTAATTATATAAGAGCACTGAAAGTATATAGGAGTGGCATCGATGTTGTATTCCTTATCTGGCATTATTGTCTTAAGGATATGAGATTTATGGGTTTTATTCGATAGCTCTGTGTAACCCTATCTCAAATGTTTTAGTAGTTGGAAGTCTATAGAGTTCCATATAGATTATATTTTATATTCAAACCCTATTTTCCATTATAATTTTATTGATTTCAAACTAGCTGGGGAGTTAGTGTGTGTAAGATGAACTGGATGTATTTCACACCCCATGAGTGGGCACACCACCTACATACCAACAATCTGAAGAGGGATCGAGCCATATGTAGTTATCCCTTTCAAAGTGCTTGGTGTAATTATGATATGAGAATGCAATACAATTCTAAATTGGGTGTGCTTGAGATGGCTAAGGAATGGTGTAAGAATTCAAATAAGCTAAAAATAGTATTGGATGGATGTATGCAGATAATAAGGAAATGTGCTTGAACAGTCTTGCTTTCTTTGTGATATTTGACAACCCCTTTCGAAATGATCTTTGAATGGGATTTTATAAGGATCTCTTAGTCATGGGTTTAATTTTCTCATTATAGGACAACAGGGATAAGGATGGGGAATCGAAAGGAATTGACCATTGGGGCTAGAAATGATCTTAGACAATAATGTTAGAAGTGGATAGGAGTGGTATTGGTTATATAGTCCTAGTGTGGCACTATTATCTTGGGTAGATGGGACTTAGGGGGATGAAATGGTCATGATAATATGGTCTTGGATTAGTTGGGATCAAGTCTATAATTCTATAGATGACTGGGAATCAGTGAAAATAAGCCTAAGAGGGTCATAAGAGCAAGAAAGAGGGACTTATGGGTTGGGTGTCTTTAGCCATGCTCAAGTTACCAATTTTTGCATTTTATATTTACCCACTTTTATTGTAGTGATATAACAAAGTAAAATACTAGGATAAAGGAAAAATTGAAAGCATACTTGAACTTACCTGTAAGGGTGAAGCTCATGAAGTTGTGTGATGCTAGGTGTGCATAGAGAGAGCACATTGTGAAGTGTAAATCTATAAGTGAAAATAAAGAGTAGATCAATTTTGATTAGATAGACTATATCTAAAATCATAACATATAAAACTAGATAAAAGAGAGGAAGATAAAGGAATATATACATCTCACTAGGTATGTAGGCCAATACAAAACCTATTGTGATGCTGAGTAATGCTAGATGATGCTTGTACCAAGAGTAATATCATGAATAGAGATGAGTACTCAATTCCCCAAAAAATGGATCAAGAATAAAAAGGTTGGCCCTTTGGCTCCATCATTTCCCAATAAGTGAAGCTAAGTGGTCATACATGTGTTGACTGATGTTTAGACTATGTGTTAAATCCTTCTAAATAGGTGGCTCAATAATACAAATGCTGCTAAACATTTGGCTCCATCATTTCCCCATGAAGTGAATCTATAAACGAATACCAGTATGAAATGTGTCTCATATGAGATGGATCTTGAATCCCATAAATTTACTATGATCTAACAATGTTGGCATGGATAGATGAATATATGCTAACAACTAGGCCACTCTTGGCCACTTTGAAAGATGGAGATTTAGGCTTGTATGAAATCCACTCTAAAACTAAGAATCTAGATCATATGGAAGCCACTTAGGAATTCAAGATCTTGGGAATTTGGAGGGTAGGCTTGTATAAAAGACACTTCAAAATAAGTCCAACCACTTGTAGATGGAATAAGGCATGAAACTGCTAAGAATGTTTAGACAATGATGAATTAGTTAAGAAAAGAAACAAATGTACCATACACATTGCCCCAATCATTGACGTCTGGAACATATATTATGATCTATAAGTTATACCAACTACCATATCTAAAACTATTAATTCTTGATTGTGCAAATCTGAAGCTAAACCTAATTTTATGCCTAGTTCTATAAATTTTATTTTTTTATTATTTAAATAGGAGCACTAAAAATGGATAGTAGTACCATTGGTGTTGTATTCTGATCTCAACACTATTATCCTACACCAAATTTGATGACTGTTCTAGATTCTTCACTATCTTCTTGGTCTATTCTGACTGGTTTGATATTTGGTTGTCATTCTGATTGTTCTAAAACTAGATATTTTAGTTGATAGGAGTTTTGATCTCTATGAATAAACCCCTATTTATTTCCCCCTCTTCTAAGGGTAGGAATGGAGACCCTGTAATGATTTCCCTCAAAATAAAGAGCCCTTTAAGTGTGTCATGCTGCACAATATATGATATAGCAATGATAATTGACAAGATATCTCAAGATATATCATGGTGTGTATTGAGAGATTGTTAGATCAACAGGGGTATACCCAGATAGATATAACAATGTAAAAGCATGTGAAATGTACTAAACTATAATTGGAAGTGTTAGTTGTTAATTATTAGTTATTAGTTGGAGGGATGGAGCATGATGTCCATCATGACATCTAAGAAATCAAGATAAGGCATGATTTAGATCATGGCATTGCAAACAATCGAAAGCAACTAGGTAACAAGCATAGAAGGCAAGAAGTAAGAAGCATACAAGAGTGGCCAAGGGGCCAAGAAAATAAGGGACATGGGCATAAGTCACTCAAACTAAAAAGTAAGCACACAAGTCATGTTCAAATTCCACATACATATATAGTTAAAACAAGTAAGTTGGTGTGAAATCCATAATCACATAGAAGAGTATAGGCAAGGGACATTGGCATATGTCCAAAGGTACACACATGAATATAAGCAAAGGACATTGGTAAATGTCCTAAGGCACATATAGGAAACAAGTAGGAACTAGAAATGTAATCATATAGAGCTATGCTAAGAAAGAAGGAAAATTATGTAAAGAGTGGAAAAAAATACAATCACATCTAAATAATCAACGCAAGAGTGAAAGTATGGAAGACATGTTAGTACAACACTAGGTATATGCTAAGAAATACATAAGTGCTAGATACTAGTGAGTGTCGATAGGGTTATTTATATAAGCTAGTAAATAATGTACATAAACATGATAACTAGAGTGTGTGGTGTAGTAATGACATAACCTAGATGGTGTAGTAATGTAGAAGATTCTCCTAGTGGGTATGTATATTGACGTGTCTCTAATGTATAAGTAGGATGCCCCCTCAATGGGTAGAGTGAAGCAATCAAGTAGTAGTAAGTCACTCCACACACTCAAATAATAACAAGTGAAGCATGGTAATGTAGATAAATTTATAAATAATATCATATCATGGTAAGTGTAATATAGTAGTAGCAATGTAAATCATGGATAGTGCATAAGGTCAGAATGTTTTTGGTGTTTTTGACATATTTGATGTTGTGGTACTTTGAAATTTTGTTTTATTTTTGGAATTTTTGAAAGTTTTGAGCTATGTATAATCAAGAATAAGACATTATGTTCAAGTAAGTAGGGAAAGGATGCTACTAGCTGATGAGTATCATGGGATACTTCCTATCATGGTGTCTTATATCAAGGAAAAGAATTGTGTGTGATCATGAAGCATGATGGAAATGTTGAGACTATGGTTCTGAAAGTTGTATATATTGTAAATGATCTAAAATATATATATTTAAAACCAACTATGGGGTCCCCTTGTAACTCTAAGAAGTGGATGAAACTGTAGGGCTCTTAGGGACCCATCTGGTAGTAGGAGAAGTTATTTGAACTTGTGTTCTATGAGGAGATGCATAAGATCTCAATGATACTACCCTAGATGTGAACACTATAGCTAGAAGATATATATAATATTGAATTTGTGGAGGTGTATGTACTCTTTATGTTAGTGATTGATGCCTCAATTATGTCTAAATTAGAACTAAAGGAAGAACTATAACTAGTTGATAAATTGAAACTGGAGGTTAAACTAAAACTGGTGACTGTACTATATAAGATGGATTTGAAGTGAGGAGTGATAACTCATATGGAACTCCACCAAATATAATAAAATTATTATAATGAATGAATTTCATGAATTTATGAACTATATAAGGTACTACATGAAGTTTATAAATCCATGGTCAACCAAGTAACATATCAAAAACTCCTTCACTAGGAACGATAATGAATGGTCTAGCCATGTGTGTTGGACCAACCTATAGAGCAAGTAAAATCTCATCCAATGAAATTTGTATATGCCCAATAAATTTTCTAATAAATATTTACATCAAGGTGATATCCTAATTTAAATATCCCAAATGCTGTAATAATGTCATAGTGCACATGTTCACATTAGGTCCATTATTTAAGAAAACAATATGAATAAGATGATTATGAATGTGAGATATAATAAAGAGTACATGATAATTCATATCATCCCCAATGATCTCATACTCTAAGGAGGAGATGGAAGGTCTAGATAGAACTCTAGAATTATATACACCAATCATGTTTCTCAAAGGATGTAACTTAACTAAAGGTGCCATGTATGTATCTATTTTATTATTTGAGGAAATTAAATGTTTAATTATTAAGTAATAAAGTTATAGAATGATAGATAAAATATACTATAACATGGAAAATTATATATTTTATTTGATAATTATACAAGATAAATAAGAATTAACTTAGCTAGATTTGTGTCAAAATAGAAGATTTCGAGTCTAGAATTTGAGGAGCAGGACTGGGACAGTGTCTAAATATTAGCTCTATTCTCTATTTCTTGATTGGATAGGAGTGTGGGAAGTATGAAACCTTGGTTTCCATCACTATAGTCCTTTATTGATTCTATTTTAGTAAGGATAAAATCTTTTTGGTTTATGTTCATCTTCTTAGTATGACCCTACATACCAAATTTCAAGTCTTGAAAGTCACTAGAGCTCACTGTAGGTCTATTTCAATCTTCAATACCTATATTATTATGCACACATGGAAATAAAAAATAAAATCAAAGAAAAAAGAGGGAAAATTATGTTATGGGTAGAATGATCACATAATCAAGAACCCCTACTATTCTAATTGCTGCCTACATTAACCCTCAAGCTAGGGTCTCAGATCTAATGTAGTTATCCCTTAGGAAACATGAATAATCAACATTCATGATTGATGCAAGAATTAATTTTTCCTAAGCCTTTCCTTGATCAAACATGAAAATCTAATTATGATTTAAATAATCTAAGCTATACTATTGATTGATTTTATTATGTCTAATGTGCCAAAATAGTAAGTGTTAGATATAAAATGCCTTATGAAGTCCTTTATATAAGAGACTCATTATTTAAAATTTGTGAGTTTTATTTGCATTTGTCTTACATTACAAAAATTAAGGAAGAATCAAATTAAAGGGGTAAGACTCATCTTACAAGAGAAGCTACCTATTGAAACCAAATTTTCACTTGGGCAAGAGTGCTAGAAATTGGACACCTTGGGTTTAACCACTATAGTCTTATATGGGTGTTGTTGTCTAGGGGGTATGGGACCTAGGGAGATGGTTCTATACCTAAGAGATGTACTTGGGTTTGAAAGGGTTAATTCTATAAAGCTACGGATGACCAGGGATAAGAAAAATGATGTCTAAAGAATGTAGTGAGACCAAACAAGTCAAATATAAGGACATGGCTAAATGTGAATAAAAGCTCATATTCTCTAGTCAAAGTATCTTGTAAAAGGACTATGAAAATACATAATATGTGTGTTTTATTGACCAATTCAGGGTGTATAAATTTGACCCTTTTTAATCTAGTGATGCAATATAATGGAATACTAGACTAAAAAAAAGAAAATAAGATGTGTACTTGAACTTACCTATGTAAAGATAAGTGTGCTGAAAAAAGGGTTCAACTTTTTGGCTAGGGAAGTGGTTAAAGAATTAAAATAGTTCTTGGGAAAAAAAGGAATCCCTGTAATAGATTTTCCTTTTACATAATCTAAATAATTCCTAGAGAGGGAAGGAATCCCTATATTAGATGCCCCTATATTGAATCTAAACAATGCCTAGAGGAAGAAGGAATCCCTATAATAGACGCCCCTATACTGAATCTAAATAATTTAAACTAGATTTGAGAAGTGCTCAAAGGTCCAAAACTAATGTTTTCCCTTTGTCCCACACAAAATCTTAGGTCTAAGTCTGAGTAATAATATGGACCAATCTCTACAAATGATCATACGGTTCAACCTGGTGACAACTTGACTAATGCCTAGGTGTAAAACAAAAATGCTGGTAAATGTGTGAGAAGAAAATGATATGTCCTATCATCCTAATCTATATAATCTTGGAAGATAAAGGATATGAAAATTTTTGCCATACCCCTAAATTTGGTATGTGAGTGATGCATCTAAATAATCTAGAAATATGTATAAATACATGTGATATGATTTATCATGTCATGTCCCATGTGCAAAATAGAGATCAAAATAATATGATGTACACTATTCCTATAATCTACTATTTAGTCTGTAACTATGCCATGCTTTATGAAGCCATATGTGTGAGACATGTAGTAATGTACATGCCCCCAATTTTGGTATCTAGATAGTATATATATTTGTAAATCAACAGTGTATTCCTTTGAATGTACTAAGTGATGTTAAGTGACCCAATGTAATCTAAATCAATAAATAATCTTGACCAAACTAAACTAAGTGATGTTAAGTGACCCATATAATTTGAACCACTATATAATCTTGAACAAATTAAACTGAGTAATGCTAAGTGACCCATATAGTCTAAATCACTATATAATCTTGACCAATCTGAACTAAGTAATGCTAATAATCTAAATAATGGAGGTGTAAAAACCATACTGAGTGACCCATGTAGTTTGAATCACTATATGTTTCAATTGATCTAAGCTGAATCTAAAAATTTGACTGTTAGAGGTGTGAGAATCATGGTGTATCTATCTATGTGAGTGGACAGGTGTGTTAGATAAGTGTAAAAATAGGAATATTAGGAATGATGCCCCACTTTTAGGGAGAAGTCAAAAAATCTAGGATCAAGGAGGTTGAGTCAAAAGTGATGACTAGTGGTAGAATATATAGGAACTAAGTTGGTATTGTTTGAATTTATTGAGAGTCCATTTTTTAATTGGTGAGATTGAATTACTGGGATTGAAAGGTATCTTGGATTGATTAGAATCGAAGCTTGTATCTAGGTATAGTAGATATATATAAACATTCATGTTGCGGTAAGAAAATGAGGTAGTAATAGATTAAATGAAGTGAATGATTAATTTCTTGAATAGGTTGGGTTGCTTGAATGTTGATGAGTAGTTACCAATTTGTATTGTCTGGGTATAAAAGAGGTATATAGATGTGTGTACCCTAGTAGTAAAATGATATAATAAGAGATCAAGGCCTTATTGATGTTGAAGGTGTCATCATCATTATTTTGAGGAACAAAATAGTTTATAAAATGGAGCTACAAAGCTTAAGTTATGGTCAAAATGGCATTTTTAGGAAATTTTGACTAGTTGTAGCATTGTTGTCTATGTTGTAGCATTACTATCATATACTCAACATTGTTATCCTGAAGGCTAGAATTTTTAGGCTAATGCTTAGTTTAGTTGTTGTACTATTTCTTAGAAATTGATTTGGTATGGTTTACTAATGTATTTGTTATTTTCTAGGATTTTTGACTTGTGATCTATTGATGTTTAGCTTGGATATTTGGTTGGATATGGTTTACTGATATATATGTTGCTTTCTAGTGTTTTGAATGGTGAGGTATGGATGAGAGAGATATGTATAAGCTAAGTAATGGAGACTCTAAGATTTTTTCCTTTATCAAATGATGAGAGGGTTGTGATTCAGGTACTATGTAATGGGATAGGCATTTGATTACTACCTTGAATGGGTATGATTGAGGAGTACACAAGAACCAACAAGATCAAGGGCTCATGTGAGACCTAATGAGGCTGAGTTAGCACCATTACCTTTGGGTGCATGGGATGTAGATATAGATATACCTAACATGGACGATGTTGGTTGTATAGAGGCATATACCATATAGTGGGTGGGGTATCAATGGGCTCTATTGTATCCTATTGATGGAGGGGATGCCCCCAAGTATGAGGATCCTTCTATGATTCACATGATGGGAGGTAAGTTACAATTATGCTTGAGTTGTGTACAAGTTTGAGTTTATCTTAGTTTATTTAGATTTTTTTTGAAAATGTATGTTTAACGTAGTGTTTGTATCTTTTCATGCGGGTGGAGTTGGAGGTGTTCAAGATGAGGCACCTGTTGAGGTAGGTTGTGGAGTTATGTGTTCTGAGAGACTATTATTGAGTCTACACTTTGTGAGCTTACATAACATATACCTAATGATGCTACGAAGGAGGGTCTAATAGAGAGAGAGACCATTACAACTGGTGTTTATGCTCACTTGTCTAACAGGGCTGTTATAGCTACAGATGCATATGTTAAGGCAATGTGACACAGAGAGAGAGAGAGAGAGAGAGAGATGAGCTGAGGGCTAAGTGAGATATGCATATGATGCCTCTTCCTAGCTATATATTAGTGAGTATGTAGATAATAGATGAGTATATGGAGTTACAAAGATGGTATGTAGACTTCCATGAGGAGCATGGTCAATTACTAGAGTGAGAGAACCATTATAAGAGCCATTCGATAGGTCAAGGAGGTGTAGGGTCATCGAGTACTAGACATGATTATGGGACTAACACTGGAAGATAGAGTGAGACTAAGAGTGAGGGAATGATACATATTCATGATTGATTATACCTTGACATGATGTATATGTTTTGAAAACTTTATATATATATATATATGCCAATTTGATTTGGAACTCATGTGTATTTGTGTTATAGATTCTGGAATATGTTGGAATATTGATTGTAAGTGGATGATTTTAGAAATAGTTGATCTAGTATTTATTTTGAATTTGGATGTGTTTGGTAAATAGTACTTGGGATATGGGATTTGATATTTTGATAATTATGATACTAGGCTTATTGATTTTGAATTATAATTGTATGTAAGCAAAAATTTGTTTGTTTATGGTAATTGGTAAACTTATTTAGACAAAATTGATTTGGTTTTTGAGGATGGTAAAGTAGGATTTGGATAAGTTTGATTTGGTAATGTCTAGACCAGATAGTCTAGTTCTCGTTAGGGATGGTTATGTGGATTAAAGAATGTTAGTTGCTAGTAGGAGGGGAAATTAAGATAACACTATGTGTGCATTACTTCCCCAACAGTGGTTCAAGAATACAAAGGGTAGCTAGACCTTTGGCTCCATCATTACCCTACTAAATGAAGCTATGAACTAGTGACAAAATGAATGTGTATTGTATCACACTATGCTATATTACTATTTGAACCCTATCAACCACATAAACAAGTACCCATACTACTCATGCTATGTAAGAATGTGCTTTGTAGATGATACTATCTGCTATGAAGAAGGATTATCTATCTGTAACCAAATACCCTATGGCCTATATTGTGATGTATATGAATGTGTAATATGTTGAGATGAAGTTGAAACCTATGATGAGGGCTCATTTAATCTTAAATTTAATGGGTTTTTATATGAGATAGAACCCTAAAAACTTAGTTTCAATGAATATTTCTCTAGAACATTACTCTATAATGTGGGTTCAACTAGTCTTAATCATAGCAGATTGCTATGTGAGATAGGACCCTAAAAACTTGACTGTAATGAATATCTCTCTAGAATATTACTCTGATGTGATACATGTGACTCTACTAGATATGTATATAGATCTGCAATATGTATTCCACACACTATACTGCTATATATCGGTTGCTTGTGCTATACTAGTTTCCAAACTTTTTGAATAGTTGGAATAAGAGATCTCTTGTGAGATTCTATCCTAAAACTAACATTGCACTCATAATGAGTGATCAATAATTATTGTAAAGGAATGTCTTGGGATGACTTAATCATGGAGGAATGTGGTCTAAGGTTTCATAATGGAGGATATCTTTGTTCCCCTATGTGAATGTTATAATACCATTATCAACACATCTAGTAATGCAATCTTTGAGTCCAAAACAATCATTATCTTTGTGTCCATGGATGTGATGATAGTTTCAAAAAGGCTGATGTGGCTATCTATGTAAGAGATGTGGATCTTGTAGATGAATAAAAGGTATTGTGATTAACCTCCTATCTAGTATTGTTGATAATATGATAAATGGCCTATCCTACTCTAAATCAAAATATATTGGTGGTTTACTATTGTTCTTGGTAGTGCATGCTATAAATTGTGTTCTAAAAACTTGCTCTTTATTCTTGACTAGTTTATTTTTTGCTTGTGGTCTTCTATCTTGACTAGGACATGGTGAATACTAAGTAGTAGGACCTATATCTAAAAATGTTGATGTGAATTCTATAGTGATATAATTAGTTGAATCTACCTTAATTAATCCCAATTTCTTTTCCAAATCTAAAACTATGTAATACAAATATCTGGAAAAAGGCTCTATCTGATATAGTAGATGCTTAAGGAGACGTTAGAGAAGGCCCTTGATGAAGATATGTTGAATCTCTAGATCTGTTGGTTTGAACATCAATATTAAAAAATGAGCCTTGAATCTTAATATATACTCACTAACTAGCTCTAAATAATTCTAATGTAGTGTGGCAAGTTTATCATATATAACATGATGGCCCATATTTATAATTTAGTTTTTGAGAAATGCCTCCTCTAAGTCATCATATGTGTGCAATAAACTGATGGGGAGTAGATGAAAGAACCAATTCTATGATTCTCCCACTAATGTCTATTGAAACAACTTGAGTAGAATCAAAAGGCTTGCATGAGGTGGTAAAGCCTTCCAAAAGGCTTGATGATGTGCGAACATATCTCTAGTTCCATCAAAGTGAGGTAATGATGGTGTCTAGAAATGCTTAGGAAATGCAAATTTTATGAATATCTTTAGAACAAGGTTACCATTTAGATCATTGGCATCCATCCAATATTTATAAACTTTGTTTTCCAAGGTAAGGAGATGTACTTAGTGTTTTAGTTCACCAACTACATGCATCAAAGAGATGATATCTTGGGATGGTACATTAGTATCTTGAAGTGGTTCATTTAGTCATTGAATTTGATTGTTAATTTTAACCATGGAGATGCTAAATTTAACAAGTGGATCATAAAGAGGGGGTGTGCTCAATTTAACCTTTAGAGTAATGATAACTTGGACCTTACTATAGGGATGTGGGCTACCATTCTCTTTAGGTGAGGAGTGAGAACTGGGTTCTACTGTAGTGATGGGTGGCTTAGGAGATTCATTGGTATATTTATGTTTTAGTGAGTCACATTCTAATTTAGTAGAAGATGTGTTATTAGAATTAACATGTCCATCATTTGACATAGAATCATTAATAGAAGTAGAAACATCATTTGGAATTGCATTCAATTTGAGAGGAGTGAGAGAAGGATTAAAAGCATGAGATACATTTTATTCTTCACTATATGCATAGTAGCCATCATTATTACATGCATTATCACAATATTCATTTTGTTCATTTGAAATAGAAAAAATTGAAGTATCATTTTCATATTCACTTTCATTCTCATATTCATTTGCATGTTCTCTATCATATTCATCATCACTTCCATCATTTCTAGGGAGAGGTGTAGGAGGAAGAGTTAATTTCTTTCTAATATGTAATAAGTTATCATTGGAATTTTGAATATCATGTGTATATATGTTATCCATGGATGGATTATATGAATTTTATTCATTTTTGACATGAGAAGGAAGAGTAGAAGAGTTATCATTTGAACATTCTTTTGAGAGAGTAGAGTTGGGAACACATAATGCATCTTTTGAACTATGCTTTGGTAATTTGATTCTATTGTATTTATATTTTTTTATTTTGAACATAGCATTAGAAAAAGGTAGAGAGAGATTAGGTTTATAGGGAAGCAAATCATCACCAATAAGAGGTTCACTTGAAACTACATGATTAATTTGTGCATTGTGTATAGGAGAATGAGGTGAGAAGTATCTTTCCCATTTATCAAAATTATTTTCATTAGAAATAATAAAAGAGATGGATTTAAAACAAAAAGATTCATCTATTTGTGATTCACCCTCATAATTACATACATCATCATATCCTTCATTACAACAATAGTCATTATCTTCACTATAAATGAAATCATTTTCTATAGTTTTAGCTAATGTGCAATTTTGTAAATTTATCCAATCATTGCCATAATTGTAAGAAAATTTTAGAAATTGATCTATGAATTGAGAAGGAGGAATTGCCTTTGTGGTCATTTTATCACTAAAGAGAATTTTGAAAATTACTATGAAGAAAATAAATACACAAAGAACTACTAACATTGAATTTTGAAAATTACTTTTGATAACCCAAACAATTTGTAATAAATATAAATTATTTTTCTAAAAATTGTAAGGGAGGCAAATTTGAGGTTTGAGGACCTAGTTTGGAAATCTACGATTTTAATCTAGGGTTTTAATTTTTTTTAAAATTATGCAATAATTTTGAAATCTAAAAAATATTTGAAAATAGGAATATGCACAGAAATTAATACAAAAATCAGAATTTTAAAAATTAAATTTTGCACAAGAAACTAATAATTTTGAAATAATTTTTGAAAAGGTAATTAATCTAGAAAAATTCCAAAATAGTGTTTTAAGATTGGGAAGGAGGCAAGGCTTGTTGTTTGATGACCTAGTTTTGAAATCTAGGGTTTTGAACTAGGTTTTGGAATTTTTGAAAATTATGAAATAATTTTAAATTCTAAAACTATTTTTTGAATAAGATAAATATACAAAAAAATAATACAAAAATCATAATTTAGATAATTAAATTTTTGCACAAGAAGGAAAAACCCTAAGTGTGGCTAAGGTTTTAGGTTTTTTGTTTGAAGTAAGTCGGGTTCACCAAATATTTTATTATTTTAGGAAATTAGATGTTTAATTACTAAATAATAAAGGTATAGATGATAGAAAAAATCTAATCTAACATGGAAAATTATATATTTTATCTGATAATTATACAAGATAAATAAGAATTAGTTTAGCTGGATTTATGCCAAAATGGAAGATTTTGAATCTAGAATTTGAGGAGCAAGATTGGGATAGTATCTAAATTTTGGCTCTATTCTCTATTTATTAATTGGAAACGAGGAATATAAATAAGACACCCTAGTGTTTGGTGATATAGTCATTTTTTGACACTTTTGTCTTAAGGCTAAAAGCTTTCTAGATTTTATTCATCTACTTAACATGACCTTACATACCAAATTTTAGGTCTTGAAAGTCATTGGAGCTCTTTGTAGGTCTATTTAAATCTTTAGTACCTATATTAGTTTGCACACATGGAAAAAAAAAATAGAATCAAATAAAAAATGGGGAAAAATTAGGTTGTGGGAAGAATGATCGTACAATCAAGAACCCCTACTATTCTGATTGTTGCCTACATTAACCCTCAAGCTATGGTCTTAGATCTGATGAATTTATCCCTTAGGGAATGTGCATGATTGATGCACAAATGAATTTACCCCAGACCATTCATTTATAAAGCATGAAAATATAAGTGTGATTCAGAGAAGATGAGCTATACTATTGATTCAATTTATTATGTCTAATGTGCCAAAATAGTAAGTGCTAGATATAAACTGTCTTATAAATTCCTTTATATAGGAGACTCATTATTTTGAATTTGAGAGTTTTATTCACATTTGGTTGAGATTGGAAAACTTATGGATGAATAAAATTAAAGGGGTAAGACTCATCTTGTAGGAGAAACTAACCATTGGAACCAAATTTGCACTTCGACAACATCATTGAAAACTGGGCACCCTAGGATTTAACATTGTAGTCTTATTTGGGTACTATTATCCATGGGGTATGGGACCTAGGGGGATGGGTTTATACCTAAAATATATACGTAGGTTTGAAAGGGTTAAGTCTAGAAAGCTATGGATAACTAGTGATAAGCAAAATGATGTCTAAGGAATGTAGTAAGACCAAGACAAGTTAGATAAAAAGACAGGGCTAAATGTGAATAAAATATCATATTATCCAATCATATTCTACTATAAGAGGAATATGAAAATACATAATATGTGTGTTTTATTGAATAATTTAAGGTATATAAAGTATCTAGTGGGGGATGTGCATGATATGCATGGTGAACCCCTAATGTATCCCCTATCTCCTATTTAGAATGTTATGGAAAAGGATTTGAAAAGATTTTTAAAGTTTTATCTTATGTTTGATTTACTTGAGGAGGCTCAATTAAAGTGACAAGATCAATATTATTTCCATCTATCAAATCATGTATCTTGTGTCTCA
Organism: Torreya grandis; assembly: GCA_037957365.1. Taxonomy (NCBI): domain Eukaryota; kingdom Viridiplantae; phylum Streptophyta; class Pinopsida; order Cupressales; family Taxaceae; genus Torreya; species Torreya grandis. Next base: position 297,659 of record JARHVA010007056.1, read on the forward strand.
AACTAATGCATCTATTTGTTGTATGGCCTGGTGCCCTATGAAACTCATAAAATGCATGTTGATCATATCCTTGTGAAAGAGGCTTTGTTGGGTCAACTTCCTAAATAGGATGGTGAGATATGATGTTACATTCCAATAACTATTGTAAAACTCTAGTTAGAAAAAATAGTAGATTGGTAATTTTACATTGAGGAGGTATTGATAAAACCACACATTGTGGGGGCTCTAAAGTCACATTAACTATTTGTTGATTTTGAGTCTTGTGATTATTGACCTTGAATTTGTATGGGACTTTGCCATTACTCTTGTTGGTTATTTTTGAGATATTCATGTACTTGAGTTTTCCCATAGAAATTAACTTGAATTCTCTTTCCTTTAGTGTGTGACATAATTTAGTGAAAGAAGAGAATATTTTGAACAAAATTGATTCATGAAAAGTTGTTAAGAGACTCTATTTGAAGAGATATTGTAATTCTTGATTAGCCATGTGGCTAGTCATCTTAGCCAAGATAGTTTTATATCGAAGAACATAATCTATGAGATTCTCATTTGAACTTTGTTTTCACTATGCAACTTGGGCGTATGAAACCTTGTCACCAATGTTAATGCTGAAATGAGCTAGGAACATCTCAGATAAAGGATTGAATGTACCGATTGACTAATTCAGTAAAATATAGAACCTTTGTAAAGCATGATCCTTTAGGCTTTATGAAAAGAGCTTGGTAAGTAGCCAGTCATTTCGTACATAGTCTAAGCATGCTATGTAAAAATATTTCAAATGTGTCTTTATATCACTCTTGACATCATAAAGAGTAAGCTTGGATTGAACAAAACCTTTTAGCAAGGGTGTGGAATCAATGTGGTGTGCTAATGATGTATGTAATAGAGAAAAAGTGTCCAAAGATTGTGTAGGTCTAGAGGCACCTTGATCAAGATGTAGCACCTTAAATTGAAGAGATCTTATCTCTTACACAAGGGTTGTGACATTAGGAGACAAATATACACTAGCTATAATTGGTGACATAGAAGAAGGTTGGGCTTCTATAAGGGTTGTTGAGACATAGTTGCCCTTGTAGTGTCATTTGAAACTGGCTGCTCTGTAGGAATGGAAAACTCAACTTGTTTAGCCTTTTTTATTTCCATGAGAGATTTTAATATAAAAGCATGATCTCAAGGCTATTCCTTGAGTCTTTTTATTAAACTTTAGAAGATCAAATATTTGTTGAGTATAACTTCATTATCAATAATGGGTGGAAGAGGATGACTAGTCTAATGTGGTGGAGCATGAGCATCAGTGTTCACATCATCATTTTTATTCTCATATTGATCATTGTCTAAATTATTCTCATTGAAATTGGTGTAATTTGGATGTGTAAAATTTATAATTGGAGTCTAAACTAGTTGTTTATCCATAGTATATGGTTGAGTTGAAAGAATCTGTGCGAATTCAGAAGGGTTGACACTAAGTCTTGCACTTAATCTCAAAGGAAGAGTTGCAAGGAGTTTAGGTGGCATAAGGAAAACAACTTATAAAATGGTAGAAAAAATTAAACATATATAATCTAAACAAAGAACTAGAATATGCATAAAAAGGATATAAAGGTTTCACACATGTAAGGTGATACCTCAAGAAGTGAATAGGAGATAGTACATACAAATATGGTTTTGATTATGATATTTTTACAAAATAATATAGAATTTTGAAAATTAAATTGGATTTTTAATTTAAATATGCAACTTAAATTTTAGAAAATTATTGAAAAATGCTTGATTGAATAGAACCTAACATGTGTAACTAGGATTTTGAGAAAAATATATTTTTTGAAATAACTATTGAATTTTGAATTTTTGAAGGGATTTTCTGATTTTAATATGCAAGAAAAATATTGTTGGAAAATTACTAGAAAAATACTGGAACTAGTATGTGCAACTAGGGTTTTTTAAAACTTACTACTAAATTTTATAATTTGAAATGAATTTTTTATTTAAATATTAAATTAAAAATTTAAAAATTTATAGGAAAAATTAGTAGGAATTTTACCCTAGGGTTTCTAGGGTTTTCGTGTGCAAATGAAGTCAGGTTCACCAAATGATTCAACAGTTTTGAGAATAACTAGGGTTTTCTTCCTAATTTAGTTAAAGGGTTTGGATTGATAAATCAATAAATAATATGTGGTAAATAAGCTATTGATTAGTGAAATTTATTGGTAATTATAGCTTTTCTATAAATAGTAATAAGAGGGATAAAATAAGATTTAACTTAAATATTGAATTAAAAATTAAAAAATTTATAGGAAAAATTAGTAGGAATTTTACCCTAGGGTTTCTAGGGTTTTTGTGTGCAAATGAAGTCAGGTTCACCAAATGATTCAACAGTTTTGAGAATAACTAGGGTTTTCTTCCTAATTTAGTTAAAGGGTTTGGATTGATAAATCAATAAATAATATGTGGTAAATAAGCTATTGATTAGTGAAATTTATTGGTAATTATAGATTTTCTATAAATAGTAATAAGAGGGATAAAATAAGATTTAACTTAAATTGTGTTGATCCAATTAAGGCAGGATCTGATATTCACTGTGTAAGCCTAGGACACTGTTATAAATAGAATTATGAATTTCATTTTTTGATTTTATAGGAGTGTCAAAAGTGTATAGCAATGATACTGACACTATAGTCCTTGTCATACCTAAGAGAGGGATCAGAGGTATCCATTTTGGTAGAGTTTAGTCATACCTAAGAGAGGGATCAGAGGTATCCATTTTTGAGATCCAAAGCCTCTATATATAGAAAAAAGGAGAGAGAGATGGGAATAATGTGTAAGAGAGTGGAAAAAGGGTCTTAGTAATCAAGAAATGTGATTATAGTTCATTGGTTCCTTATATACACATACCTTTTATAACAAGCTAACCTCTTTTTACTCCAAAAAACCTTTGGGCTCCTCTCATTGGCTGAGAGATCCACTAGAAGATGAGGGTTTTTATGCATGATGATAAAGTATTTTTTAATAGAACCAATATTTTTAACTACTTATTCAACCACCAATTCAATACCTTGGGATTCTAAACCCACTTGATGTGTTCATGAGGATCAAATCCTCAAATCTTGAAATTAACAATGTCATGTTATGAGTGGTGTTTAATACCTACTTTATCAATGATGTAGCCATGTTGATAGATGAAACCCTTTGCATTAATATAAAATCTACTCCATTTCCATGTTTAGATCACAGGTTCATTTTGTAGATAGAAAACCAATTTAAGACTATTGGTTTTCTTATAAACACCATATTGGTGTTGACCTATAAACTGCATAAATCCTTTTCTAAATCCAAATAGGTCCAAAATAGGCCCATTCCATCTCCTGTAGAGTTTTAATAACACCATTTTATCCCAAAATATCCATTATTGGTCTAATCTATATCATGCTCATGCTTATGCTCAATTCCATTCATACTTACCTTAGTCAAAAAATGATCCTTTGATCTTTGTTTAAATCACCTAGGCTTGCCTTCATTTGATTGACCATCAAAAACTAACTCAAATCATTAACCTCTTGAATCATCTCACTCCATTGGTCTACCTAATGTGAATGAATTCAATCCATTGGATTTGCTTGGACACACCATTTGAACTCTAACAACTACTTCATGAGCTCAAATTTGATGTTCATGCTCCTGTATTTGATGGTTATAGAAATGCCAATGACGTCTATGCAACCATTAATTTTTTGACCCCAATGGGTGACTATTGAGCTTGATTTTGACACTTGCATCAATGTCACTCTACTAGATCATAAATTCCCTAGGATATTTCTTTCATACCTTTTATTGAACATTTATTGCAGTCTTTGTGTCTCAGCCACTTTTTTCTTAAGGAATTTGTTTGTGTCTCTTTTTGATTAGATAAAATGTCTAGGGAAATTGTCATGGGACAATTTCTCAAAATAATTAATCCTACCTTATTATTGCCTTGGAAAATTTCTTGTAGATAAAATGTCTGATAGAATTCATGTCTCCAGGATTTATGCTTGAGAATAATTTGTCTGAAAGAATTTGGACTTGAAATTTTTGTTGAACATTTTTTACTAAAGAATTATACTTGTGGGATTTATGATTTTGAATGGAATTTGTGACCCTTCAGGACTTTTGTATAGGACATTTTGCTTAAAAAATGACCCTTCAGAGTTTTAGTATCATGAAACTTTGTTGAAGAATGACCCTTAGAGAAAATCATTCAGATAATCTTCTCAGAAGAAATGACCCTTAGGATTTTACTATGGACATTCTCAAGAATTTGTGTGTTTAGGCCTTTTGTTTTGGATAAAAAGTCTAAAACAATTCCTGATGCTTAGCCAAAAACCCAAAACAAATTCCTCAAAAAAATTCCAACACTTAGCCAAATAAAGGTCTGAAAGAAATGAACTTAGCCAAATGAGATCCTGAAGTAATTTGCAAAGTAAGGACTTAGCTAAAAACAAGGGTTTTGAACTTAGCCCTTTTGGTCTATAGGCTCTTCCAAACTTGTTCATGAATTTTAAGTGCTCAAAATGACTTTCCAATGTTTGTGCAACTTTTCCTTGACCTTTGAACTACTCAGACACCATGAAACCTGTTGGTATTTATTACTTTAAATTCTTAGACCCCCTTTACTAAACTTTTGATCCACTACTTTATTAGGAACTTTTCTCATTTTCTCTGTATGTGAAAAATCTTGGTGTGTGGGCCAAAATGGCCAATATTAAGGTATTGATTTGTATTACTAACAATTTATTTTATATCATTCAACCATTTTAATCCAAGATGTAATGTTAAATTTGGTTGATTTATAACCCATAAAACAAGGTATATTACCTTTGGTCCACATGAAATGGGTACTATAATGTACCCAAGAGCTCATGGAAAAAAATGAGAAATATTTTAACTCATAGATATTATGTCCACATATTACAGTGTGGTAATACTACAAACTATGTTACAAGTGTTTTTATAAACCCTGAGATGTTAGTACCAAACCCCATCAATATTTACATTAATAATTAAGTATTAAAGCCTTAGCTATTTTGAAGGATGGTTCTCTTATGAAATATTAGAAGTATTAGGTATTTTACATGATTCAGAGATAATTTGTATACATCCTTAATTCTTATATTTCTAAATCTAGTTCCTCAATGCCTTACATTGATTTGTATGATGACCAATGATTTGATGATGTTACAATATGGTAATCCTTACTTAAGAAAATATTGAGTACCTAATATGTGCCTATTAAGAGGTAAATATATCATGTTATGTTCAGGTAACATGGAAAGTATTGTATCTATAGTATCTTGGTTTGATGTGATCCAAAGAATTTGTTGTGGAGTCTTATAAGAGACCTTCACATTATTTACATGATGTATCTAAATTTTACCCTTATAAGGTTAAATTAATATGTGAATCTAAGAGGTATATATGGAACAACAAACATTTACATGTTCCTCTATGTTTTCTTCTTTACCTTTATCTTGATTTGGGTCTATGTCCTCCAAAGATGAGTTTAGCTTATATGTACCAAGACCTGTAGGTGTGAATATATTATGCAAAATAACTGCATATGGATCAAAATTTAGTTTTTCCAATGTCTCATATGTCATATCATGGGCTAGATCATCATTAATTTCATAGTAATATAAAACATGGCCATCTTATTACTCGACATTAACCAATAAAGGAACTCAATTATTTAATTTTATTTTGTTTTTGGTATCGTTGGTTCTTGTTCTTGATGTGCACCTTAGTGTTAAGTGCTTTATTTTCATCTGGATATAAAGGAGCCATTGTGCTTGACTCAACTATTTTAAAATTATATATATTTTTGGGTAGAATACATTATTTAGGTGGCACGACCATAGAGATGCCTTTTATATTAGAAAGTATCAATTTTTAAAATTTAAAAGGTTCATCATCATCATGAATTGAAAATAAGTTCCCATTATGTACAAATTTTATACACTGATTTAGTGTAGATGGGATGACCTCCATTGTATGTATCCAAGGTCTACCCAAAAACACATTATAATGTAATGATTGAGACATTACCTGAAAAGTATTTGGATGCATTTTTGGTCCCACTATCACATCCAAAGTTATTTGGACAATTGGAGGGTTGTGTGAATTATCAAATCCCTTGATATATATAACTAATTTTTGTAAAATATTGGTGTTAATACCCTCGGTGGTTAGGAAATATAAGATACAAATGTTTAGGCCTAATCCATTATCAATGAACACCCTTTTAATTACTTTGTTATGTATAATAATTTTTATGAACAAAGGAAAATCTTGGTAAATAATTTTTTTTTATGGTAAGTCTATTGGATCAAAGGTAATGAGTTTTCCATTGTTTTTGAGATCTTTCATGATATCTGAAAATTAATCTAGTTCAATATCACTTAGAACTTGGGTATCATGCAATGATTTATATAGGATATGTATAGATAGTTAATTTTTTTAGAAGTTTAAATATTGATATTTTAGCATTTTCTTTTTACTCAGTTGGTCAACAAGGTCATATCCCTTATATTTTATCACTAGTTTGGCTTAGAAGGCAATTGTTGTATATTAAAAAGTGGAAGATTAGTTTGGACACCTTTACCATTTCAAGTAGTGATAGACTATAGAATCCAATATAAGCCATGGGTGAATAATGGGTGTGGGATGGTGACTGGTACTTGAATAAGTTCTAGGTGGATAAAATGGTTGAGAGCATACATTTTGGTTTCTAGATAATGGCCCTATTGTATTACAAAACTAATTATGAATACATATTATGTGTTTCTTTCATTTTTGAACCCTCTCATTATATTGATAGATTTACCTATTTTGGTGAATGATATGCCTGATTAAGTAGTTATAATAACAAATCAACACTATAATAAAAATTTGGACATAAAATTGGGATATATGTGAATCCACATGGCACATATTTATATTAAAATTAAATATGATTTTTATCTTTTTAAATCTTGTTAAATTATAAATCAGACTAAGAAGTAATCAATTTTGCATAGAGAGATAGTGTATGCAAGCCTTTCGATAGCAGGAAGGTTTATAACTGAGAGGAACAACCAAGGTCTATATTTTCCAAGTGTACAAGATTGAGGTGTTATATAATTTAGATTTAGTATCTAAAATATGATGAAATATAGGTTCATTGGTTCCTTTCATTTAATTAGATGCATAACAACAATATATGTAGCAAGATGGACAATAGTAGACCATTATATAGAATGTAAAGGGTATTATTAAAAAAGCAAGATGTAGGGCATTATACAAACTATAATAAAGTGTGTGTTTGTGTACACACACACACACACACACACACACACACAAACACACACACACTCCTTTTTTAAAGACAAGAAAATAATATATATAGATAATCAAGATTTTTTTTTTTTCAAAGATAAATAAGAAAATTTGAAGACAAGCAATTTACACACACACACACACACACACACACACACACACACACACACACACAGACAATCCTTCATTAAAATAATGGTAATACTTTATCTTTGTATACCATTATAAATAATGTAAATTTTGTGATTTTTACCTTACCTCAAAGAAAGTGGATAAATGTCTTTGCAACTTTGATGGTGTGCTTGTATAAACTTACAATGTGAATGTATACCTAGAGGAAATGATAAAATGGGTAAATATAGACACTATCATATGGAGGGAGAAGATGGGTCTCTATCATGATGAATTTATTATTTTTATTTTAATTTTTCTTACTGAAATTTTATGGGGACATGCACACTCAAAAATTAAAGCTATTGTAACATAACATGACACATTAGGGTTTATGAATTCCCATTAAAATTTATTATGAGCCATACACACATGGAACTTGTAGATAATACATGCCATGTGGCATAAAACATGTAAAATACAAGGGGTAAATTTGTATTTGAGTTTAAAAAAATCATCTATGTCAATGAAAATCATTTTTCTCAGTATCTCATTATTCTTACCCATTCACCATTAGTTACAAAAAGGTGATTAGCTCAAGATTTCTAATATATTTGTTTCTTCGTAAGATCCTTTGTTTATGATAACCTTTATGAAATTATTTTAGGAATGCCAAAATGGGATAACATATCAACTTGCCTATTTTACATAAAATTTACTTGTCTCACATACTAAAATGGAACTAAAGTAACATGACAAGGACATGGATCCATTTCAATCTATATATATATAATAAAATGGAATTGATGAGAATGTCAATTAAAATATCACCCAATATTTAACACATTTATTGATAAACAATCTTATGTGATTTTTGATTTACTTTTAAAATAAAAATTTCCAACATATAACATTGTTATCATCAATTCAACACTAACCTAGACCATCTCAAATTATATTAAAGTTAAAATAAATTTTCAATATTATACCTCATTCATTATGCTACTAAATATTAATATGAAGTAGCGTATCACAAATGGTTTCATCCTTCATAATTTTCATGTCGTACTCAATATTGTTGTAGGCTTCACATGTGTCTACTTACCCAAATTCACAAGTAGTGTAAGAATTAGGATGAGTGGATGAAATATCACAAAACATGACTTCCAAGTTTCTAATGGATGGACTAAGGGCACAATTATTTCTTTTTATTATCAACAATGTCAAACTGAATTAGATCTTCAATTTGAATCTCTCTTGTAGATTTACAGACATCATATGGGTTACCTATTATGTTTATAGTAAGAAAATCAAGTTCATCATATATATAATTGTGTACCAAAAAATCACTTCCAAAATTTTAATTTTTTAAATGTGAGGTATGTCAAGTTTTATGGCCATGTGTATAAAATACACTATAGCTATGTGCCTCCCCGATTCATAGTTATATTTTGTGCAATGTAACCTCAATATATTTTTATTTTGAAGTAATCCTTATGGCATTTTGAAACAAGGGAAAAATGTTGGGATTGTGCTTGAGACTTTTATAAAAATATATATAATTAGGAATTGCATTTTATTAAAAATGTAATTGTGGGGGTGTAATTATTGATAGGTTATATGTGGTGAAGCAAAGAAATAAAAATTTAAATGCATAAATAAAGATATCTTTTGATGACCGTAACATACTTTCAAAACAAACATCACCTAAATGGGTTTTGAGTGAATAAGAATCAAGTGAAAATTTGTCTACAAAATAAAATATCAAATCAATCTACAATAAATGACTAGCATCTAAGAGACATTTAAAAATAAATTCCCTCAATCGCATTAAAAAATAGCAATCCAATGCTAATTTATAGCATTAACATTGTATAATTCATTAAATATTTTTGTAAACATGTGTTCCTTAGTAATGAAATATCATACAAAATCAACTGATTTGGAGGACATTTCTAAATATATAAATAAACCTTAAAACATGCATTCATATACAAAATCTATAACACCTAAGGAGGATTTGTAGAAAATTAAACTTGATGATTGATTAACATTGTCGATTATTTTAGGTGTAATTTTTAGTCTCACAGCCTTTATACACTTGAGAAATTATTTGTATATGAAATTAATAAATCGAACATAAATACCTACCTTAAAAAAACTTGTATGGCCATGTGTTGAAACTAAACTATTGTCCAAACTTTAAATTGACCCTTTCAAGACCTGTGTAAAGTTAGTTTAATATATGAAGAGTTTTTTTTTTTTAAAATGCATCTTCACTTCCTAAATTGGTCTTGAAAACCAAAACATATACAATCCAAAGATGGAATTATATTAACCAGGCTGACATTTTTAAAATGGGTATCTTTGATTCCAATCTAGAAGTGTATCTTTCCAAGGAATTGGTTGAGATAATTTTTCATTAAGATATTGAATAAGCCTCCTAAAACTTAATCTCCACACAAAAACATTGAAAATTAATTTATATATGTACCGGCATTTAGACTAGTTATTGGTGATAAACTTGCCTCCACTATACAAGAATATTATTGAGATAACTCGTTTAGTTCAAATTTTATCACAAAATAGTCAGTTTTGTCTTCATGTTTAATTTTCTTTAGGACTGCTTGTTTCAAATTTTTACTACTAGTATTGTAATTCATTGTGTTTTCCATATAACCTACATTACCAACAAATTTTTTTAAATAAATATTATGTAACAAATCAAAACACACCAAAGAATAATATAATAACAAATGAATTCCACATGGTAGCATTTGATACAATTTATATAAATAGGGAGGAACTATCATAACAACCCCTTTTCCCCTACATTCATATTTTTATTTATAAGACAAAACCTCCAATGGTTGATAGTTAAAAAACATCCATCAACTTCAACCATTCATAAGTAAAGACACATTAATACACTACATAAATCCACAAACATAATAATAACATAACAAATTTAGTTATTTAACAAAATTTCATAGTTGATTTGTAATAAAACTACATAATTGATCCAGTGAGTGTATGAAAAGGTTTTGATTTCATTCAATTACCCAACATTACATTTTTGAAAACAATATATCATATAATTTGACATATGTTGATAATATGGAATTATAAGTATCAAATATTTAGACATGAACATTAGCATTTTCAATCATATCTATAACATAGAACATCCTCAATCATATATACAACATAGAACATCCTCAACCATGTCTACAACATGAACATCATCATGCCTATAACACATTAATGACATGCAACATCAAACATTTATTCTCCTCTTTCATTCCTTATTTTATGTTAAACCATCGTTATCCTTGTATTGCAAATTTTGAATATAATTACTTTCATAAATAAATAAAACCACATTAATTTGATTCAATAGAAAGAGTGATTGAAAGTCATTGAGAAATAAATATACTCACCTTCAAATCTCATCTTCTCCCCTTCACATTCTTGTTTTTATCCAAGGCATTTTATATTTCATGTCAAGTTTTTATAACTCATGTGTAAGCACAAGATGTGAATGTATTAGTGAAAAAAAATTATAATAGAAAATACATAATGTATCACTTAATTTTAAAAATTCCCTTTGTCATAGAATATCCTACCTCATTTTCTCTTTATTTTATTTTGAATTATAAATCTTGAGTTATTATTCTATATTTGCCAACCCTTTAGGGCTCAAATTGTTAGATTCATAAGCATGTTATTTTTAAATAAACTTTGCTATGTTTATGCATCTGATTCAGTTTTTTCTCAAAATTCTAATCCAAAAACCTCCATTATCTTATCTTGATTAGATGCATTGATGATTGACAGTGTATAATATAATATAACATGTGCATTTCAGTAATAGGTGAATTGAACGGTGGTGTTAACCATAATTTATCCCACATTCATAGAATGCAAGACATTATGGTGCAATATAATAAAATTGGTCCTTGTATCAAAACTCCTCAATAACATTGTAACCATGATCCTCATATTTCAAGATATTATACACACATAAAAAGGTTAAAATTAAATAAGCATCTCTTCAAAACAAATATAATGATAACATATTAAACATATATCTCTTCAAGTATTGCTCTATCATTGAAGATCTACTATGAAATAATCCCACACATTCTATACCTACCAATACATTGTGTCAAACACAAATCTATCATTTTTATTCTATAATTTTGGATTCCAATAAATTTATTCAATCATTATTTTTTGATCATGTGTTTCTTTCATATGTCAATGTGTCTTTATTTGGAAAATTCTATGTTTACAATTAAAAGAATAATTTTTTTGAGAAATAATATACACCTTAAGTGATTAATAATGTCATCACACTTATATAAAATTAGAATTGATCCATGACATTATGTGTTGAAGTGTTATATGATATAACTAGCTCCTCAAGGTTTATAAATTTGGGATCATAGTTATTAATAACCTTATTTAAAAGACATATTTTTATTATTAGTCTTTATTATCCCTATCCAAGATAGATCATGCAAAAAAATAAGGTTACCCACACTTGCAATGCCACCTAAATTTCATCACCAATTCCACCCAAATTCATATGATATAAATTTTAATTGAAAGGAAAGAAAACATGGGATAATTACCCTTGTACAATACAAAGATCAAGGCATGTCACCATGTAAATCCCATGGTTGATGAAATTCCACATCATCCTCATGGTTACATGAAACAAGTGAAATTATTTATTTCTTGAATATGGTAACAAGTTTCTAGGAAAGTAGAAACACAAAAACAATATCACAATCCCATTTCATATCACTTAAAAATACTCACAATTCCCCACATTTTACCTTCACCTTTCGGGTATGCCCATCTACACAAAAAATGGTTTCAAAGGTCATCCATTCCATTATTTTGATCTTCCTATGAGGGAGGATAATGGGTTCCTATGTAGGTAAAAAAAAAAATAATAATATCAAAATCATGTTTCAAATGATTTAAAAATGAACTCATAAATCCCAACACATTACTTTCTCCTTTAGGCTATGCCCATGTCCATGTGAAGATCTTATAAAATTCATTTTTTCCATTCTTTTTCTCTTGCTATGAGGGAAGGTAAGAGGTTCCCAAGTAAAATTAAAAAAATATAACAATCATGTTTCATACGAATTTAAAAAAACACGCATAGATCATAGCATAGTACCTTCTCCTTCCAACTATGCCCATGTCCATGCAAAGATCTTGCACAGAGGATTTGTTCCATTATTTTAAAATCCCTATGAGGGAGAGTAACATGTTGCTATGTAGCTAAAATAAAAAAATATATCACAATCATGTTTCATGCAACTTAAAAAAAAACTCACAAATCCCAACATATTACCTTCTCCTTTTGACTATGCTTGTGTGTATGTGAAAAGGCTACCAAAGAATCACTTGGAAACTCACAATCTAAAAATTCCTCATCCTCCAATGAAATATGTGTGTACCCTTCGTCACTACCATTTTTTACGTAACAAATATGTAAATCAATTATAAAATTCAAATAGTTATATAATAAGATATATATGTGAATTGAAAATATATGAACATCAAAGAATTACCCTTATATCATGGGAATAATTTGTAAGGTCATAATATGGATCCTCCTTTTCCTTAAATAAAATAGGTGATTATGTTTCTCATTTAGAGATAATAATAGGTTCTTTTGTAGGAAAAATAACAAAGTGATGATCATAATCAAGTTTCATACCAATTTCATAAACTTGCAAACCCCACATATTACTTTCTCCCATATTACCTTCTCCATGGGGGGAATATGTCCATTTTCACATAAGGAGATTTTATAGTATGGTTATATATATTTAATTATTCTTCTCTTCCTATGAATGGGTGTAATGCATCCCTCCTCACTAGTATTATTACACTAAAAAAGTAATGCAATAGTTATAATTCAAAATTATAATTAAACAAAAGAATATTAACATTTTAATATAACAAATTAATAAAAACTTACCACCTTCTCCATTTGTTCCCTTTTTACTAATGTTGTTGGAGGAACTCGCATAAGCTTTTCCTAGGTGTGGCATGGTTTTCACTCTTAACATTCTCATTAAAAGGATAAAAAAACAAATAAACTAGTTAAAATTTTAAATCATGATTTCTCAAAATAATATAACATATGGACACCAAAAATTCACACAATTAATGTTTTCAACTAGGGAAGACTGAGGTCCAGGTTTAACAAAATTAACATATTGAATTGGGTGTGAAACACCAAGGGATATATGTTTCCATGCTTAAATCATAAATTATAAATGGTTAACCTTTCATACAAATTATAATTTATTTAAAATTAAATTAAGTAACATAAAACCAAACAATGTTTGATATTAGCAAATCAATTTCATTTAGTTTAGCCAACATGTCTTCGATTATTTATGTTGGCATATCTTCTAATTCATTATATTATTTTCACAATATATAAAAATTACTCATTACTCATTTAGTTATTTCATGTAAATTTATTTGAGACATTTTGGCTTTCAATGAGTGAAATCTATCAAAAGGATCACAACCATGTTTTTGGTCACAGTTGTTGAATTGATTGATAACATACATGAAAATATTAATTACCATGAATAAAATAACTATGTGTTTACAATATACATATGCACACCATGAATAATTAAATCATTACCTTCTCCATGAAAATCCCATTTACTCATGATAAATCACTGCAATCTAGCTTCACCATTGCATTGGGCTTGAAAAAAAATTAAATAAAAAGGGAATCCAAACTCCACTTCTATATTCTTAAGATATCAAAAAAAATTAATCACTATCTCCAAGAAAGAATAAAATATCCCATATGATGGTCAAGTGGATGTTAAAAATAAGGTTAAAACTACTTTATGATGGTAAAATGGAAAAAAATTGAAAACTCATACTATTACCTCTATCACCACCATGAATGCCATTATAGGTTACATCGAATGATCCCAAAACATGTCATCAATACATGAAATAATATATTTAGTTGTAAAAATAAAATAATAATATTTGAAATAAGACAATCAATCAATTTTAGTGTAAAATAATACAATGTTGCACACTATAAATTATGAAAGTTTGAATAACTATTTAATAATTATCCATCATCTTTAACAAATCTTAAATAAAATTTCGAGGTAAACAAATATAAAATAATGAATCAAATATAACTATTCATTTCATAGTACAAACCATATGAATGATGGTGCTAGTGAGTTTACATACAATATCATGAACTACCTATCATATACAAAAACCTTCATTATCAAGGATAACAGTTTGAGTGGTACTCTATGGTGAACTTATTATCTTTGTTACACTTAGAATCAAGGATAAAAGACTTATCTAAGGTGATTTATTTACAAACTAAGGGTTTTAAAATATTATGAGGCCCATTAAAGGAGGGATAACAAACTAACAAAATGGATGGAGTGAGAGTAGATGTAGTAACCAACAAATACATGGAGGTCAACTATCACACTAACAACTGACTTGCATATGCATGTTGGATACTCCATCTACCCTCCCCTTCATCCATTATATTATCTCTTTATCCCTCTATTGATTGGCCCCACTTCTTACATCCTAAATTTTTAATGTAACAAACTAATACATTCAATGTGAGATAAAAATAAATGATGTAAAAAGAGGGGAGCATCAATGGATGTATAATATGCCAGAAAAATGGATAAAAGGAGAGGGTATCTAGAGTAGATAGTAGGAACATTGAGGTTAAATTTTGATACGATAATTGACCTTCACATTCCTACTAGTTACTCCATCTAACCCCACTTCATCCATTTTGTTAGGCTGTTAGCCCTTCATTGATGGGCACCACTTCTTAAATCTTCAATTATGAGTGTAACAAGTTGGTACATTCATTGTGGATTACCAAGTTAGACATTCATGGAATATTAAATCATCAGTTTCAAGTATGTTACACCTTCATATAATATAAGGGATTCAAAATATTATGGGGCCCATTAATGGAGGGATAAAAAGCCAACAAAATATATGGATCATTGGTAAATAAAGTAACCCAAGAAGATTTCAAGGTCAACTAATATCATGATAGCCCATGCTAAATGTACCATTTGGTTATTCTTAACCAGTCAGTATGTTCACATCCATGTTGGTTACTCTATCAATTTACATGATTTATTTACATTAAGAACTTTTTTTGGTAGATAGAGTAACTCGTAGGGAATTAGAGGTCAACTATTAATGTGATACTCCACATTGATCACACCAACTAGTTGCGCTCACTGCCTCATTATGCTCATAAAATATCCTTGATTTTAATTTTAAACAATTGGTATATTTAGTTTGGACTTCCCATTTGATATATGACCTCCATGTCCTTGTTGATTACTCTTTCCATTCTATTAACCTATGCATTAATTGTCATAACTAGCTAGTACATTTAAGTTTCAAGTTGATGTGTTTATGGGTCCCATGAAAGTGGTCAACTCTCTTTGCTTGTCATTTATTTAACATCCTTGGGTAAGTGCATGAAGATGGGCGGCGGGGGGGGGGTGGGTGGGGCGGTGGAATAAATTAAAAAATTGTGCAATAAATTTCACATACGTATTTCTTAAGAATCATGTATGTAGTTATTAAAAATTGCATACATGGTTCTATGACATAGGTTTGGTATTATCAAGCCAAAACCATGTACATGGTTTTTTTTATTTAAAAAAATAATAATAATAAAAATTGATGCCATTAATTTTTCATCAACACAAACAAAATATATAAATATGAGATACGTAGTTGAGTGAGACCAAGGCAACCCAAACTCAACAATGCCATGCTGAAAAATAGGTATACAAACACATTTTTGTGCATGTAGAAACAAACTTAGTTAATTTTTTTGAATTTTTATTGAATTTTTTTTTTAATAATATGGAAAGGCAAAAGTAACTAAATAAAAACTTGACCTTCCTATCCCTCCTAACTCACAAAACCATCCTATCCCTTCTCACCCACATAACCCTCCTATCCTTCCTCCCTCAAAAAACCGTCTTATTCCTCCTATAGTTCCTCAAACTCCACCAAGGTAGTCAAGATAATTTAACATCCCATATCATTGAAAATAAGATTGAAATTTATAATTTAATTAGGACATTAAGGGATCCCCATGAAAATAAGCCCCAATTCATTTATATGGTAAACACATTACATACATTATTAGATCAAATTGATTCATTAATAGGTCAAATTAATAGGTCAGCTAAGTATAGAAATAGATGTAGGGCATACTATTCTAAAAAATTATCTACACCACTTGAAAGATAACAATATAACCAAAGCCAAAATTTGTGCCCTATTAATTGATAAGAACACTAGTGTGCTACTAGATGTGATAGATGAACATATTACAATCCACTGGTGCACTCGTAATTTGATCAAATAGAATTTTTAGGACTAATGGTTGATGGTCTTTGATCACTTGCCTTGTAACAATAATTAGGTCCTATTGTATTTGTTGAGAAAACTATATTGTGAATTTTTGTTAAATGAATTTTCGTAGTATTTTGATTTCTTAGAGTTCTTTAGTAGAGGAAAGGGATCTCGCTAGGATAGGATGAGTAGATATCATGAACATAATCAACCTATGAGATTACTTATCAACAAACTACATCCTCTTAAGACCCTAATTTCTACAATCAAGGTGACTATAGAGACTAGTACTTTGTATGTGATTAAGGTGCTTACTAACACCTTCATTCAACATATAAGATAGATTTATCATACTCTTTTTGGTGAGGGTGTACATGGAAAGGCTTTCTTTAGAACTGATACCTTGTGAGCTCACTATTATAGATCATGTGGTGTTATATGCACCTGACTTGAGGAGAAGGAGGATATCATGAAACCCATTCATGGTGGTATTTTTGTGGGCCTAGATGATATTGAACTCACTATGTTTCAGTTATCTTCATTTTATCTAGACACATTGTCTACAACTTCTTAGATAACTTTAATATTTTGCTTGTTGCAAAAAGTGTCAAAATTGTTAAATTTTAAATATTTGTACAATTTAAAAGGTATTTAATTATTTTTATTATATAAAACTAAATAATGCATATGAATTTTTTATGTTGTAGTAGGATTTTGGATACCATATGAGTATGTGTTACTTCTAAAACACCTCTATATACCTATACATAGCTGATTTTTAAGGATTAATTAATGTTATTGATGTAAGTAGCCTACCATTATTTACTAATTACGATCAATTTTTATTCAATTAGGCTTCTTTGGTTTCTACAACTAGTCTTATTCATACACTTATCATATAGGTCTACAAATTTTTTATTATTCTCTCCACTCTTTATAGGCCTATCCAATTATAATATTTTTCAATTTGATTATCTTATTAAGATTGGTCTTTGGAAAGGCCAATGAGACTTTCAATGGCTTCAATAGGGACCCTTTCTCTTTAATTTAATTAGGCCTTATACCAACTTAAGACTCAATCACCTGTAATGTATCTTTAATACTCAATCATTAAACATCTCTTTGATTTTATTCTCACTTCAAGGAAACTCACACAAAACTCAAACCTCACTCACCATCATTCAATCCTCTTTTCATGAACTTTGATCCTTCCACATGGAAACCTTAATCTTACTAGACCTTGTTTATTAGGCCTATACTTACATGGATTTGATTTAATATTTTCATTGATGACATGACCTTGTATATCTAAAATGATATTAATTATTATAATATATATCTTCTAGTTTACAAGATCAATCCTTGAAAACCTTTACTGACACAGTCTTACTCAGAATCTCAAAATTATGCCTCCCTAAATAGTCCTTTAGGATTTGACGTAGGTATAGTAATTAATTAAAGGAGGTTTTTTCATGAAATTAAATATCTTAATACTTGAAAATGGGTTTAAGGTGAGTTTCTCAATGACTTAAAATTTGAGAATAATAATTACCACTCTTTTAGACCTTGTATAAATAACATGATACTAAATAAGATTTTAACACAAGAAATTACAAACTTAAGACTAAGAGTTTATATTACTTTCCATTTGATGGATGATATATATATTATAAACCATATAATAAACTAAAAAACACTACCAAATCACTCAATACTTCTCTCATATACCACCTTCTAGGTTTGGTATAGGCCAAACTCAGATTTTTTAGTTTTTTACTCCGTTTTTCCACTTGTGTAGACCCTAAAACATTGATAAATTTATCCTTAATAAAAATAAAAAATAAAACCATCTTATAAACATCTAAAATTCTCCCTTATAGTCACCCTTAAAATTTTATACCATTTGTCTATGTGAACCAAAAGATATAGGTCTTTCTTGAACTCTAAAACCCTAGGCAGGGCTTACACAGTCTTACTAGGCTAAAAGTAAAAAAAATTATATATTTCAGCTTATAGTGACTATTATGGACCATTTTCACTTGGATCAGGATCCTAACCCAATTTAATTACTTTTTATTCAATACCAAGAGTTAACAATGATTCAAAGGCACCAAAATAACTCATTTTCATAAGACTATCACAAACTAAGTTTCTCAGATCTGAGAGTAATAGAAAAGGAATTTATTAGATTTCAAAAGGTTTAAAATATTGATTTCAATTTTAATAGTTACTATCAACATGTAATCAACTAATCCCATCATTAAAATAAGTTTACACTAACAAAAACATGTTAGATCCTCACTTTTACTTGACTATGGTTTATTAACCTCTATTTTCAAAACTGAGGGGAGAAATAGACAATATTCCACACACAAAAAGATGTATAAATAATTTTTTGACTCAAATAACTTCCATAATCATGTATATTACTTGATAAATCATGAAATTTACCCCATGAAACTCAAAACACATTCACATCTCTTTTGTTTGTCTTCTTATATATAGATTTCTATTTTTATTCTACACACTCATCATATATAGACTCTAAGAAAAATTAACTTCATATTAATATTACAAAATGGTCATGTACTATAAGAATATAAATAATTCTTTTCCATCAATAAAACACTTTATTTTACTATTTAAAACTTAAAAGTATAATGCATACCTTCTATAAACCTGCAACCTTGTAGACCAACAATGATCTCCCCTTTCTTTACTATTCATCCATCTCCTTTTTATTGCTCTTTATTGATTTTTTCAAGGATAATTCCATGCATAAATTCTCATTTTATCTTGTTTGTTCCACTTTATATGCATTTGTCCAAGAATATGTCAACCACATATTATTTTGGTCTATTTCTAACATTGAGACCTCTTCTAGACAAGTTTAGGACAATTTACCTTTACATGAAGGTATAAGGACCTTTAAAACATATTAATAGACCTTAAGAACCCTTAACTAGTGTTTGTGTCCTTTATGATTGGTCATATCCCTTAAAAGTCTCCATAAACAATTTAAAAGTTTAAATTTTCCAGTTTGGAGGGAAAATGGAGTAAGACTCTTAAAGACCTGGAATGAGTAAATGAAGCTCTTTAATGTCTTTCAAAGAATATTAAAACCTCCTAAGAACTTATTAAACAAAACTTATACAATTTACATGAGATTTACATATAATTTTATGATTCTCCTACATCAATTATGGTTCATTGCATATTTATGTTGTTGTACATATATGTTGAAACTTGACCAATAATGATTTTTTTTTGTTCAGTTGATGACCACACTAGACACTCCATCATCTATTTGGTAGGGATTAAATATTTTCTATTTTTATTTCATCTACACAACAACTCACTAAGATAAATTAGAGTTATTTTAATGCTTAAATGTAAATATAGATGTGTTTTTTTTTAATTTATTCTACGTACTTGTGTAAATAGATGATTCACAAAATAATTGTCGACGCAGAATCCTCTAATGATGTCTTTTGGTCCTATTAAAATGATTAGTAGGCATGACATGGTATAATTAACAATTTAATTTTTAATTTTTTCTATCATATTTCAATTATTTAGTCAATTGACTTAAATTTTGATGAGCTAAATTTGAATATATATATATATAGCTGAATTAAATTTTTATATCTAAATTTGAGTTATTGTAATGTTTAAATGTAAATATGGATGTGTGTTTTTTAATTATTCTCTATACTTGTACAAATAGTTGGTGCATGCAATAGTTTTCTATGCAAAATCCTCTGATGATGTCTTTTGGTCCTATTGAAATGATTAGCATGCATGACATGGTATAGTTGAAAATTTAATTTTTATTTTTTTCTATTATATTTAAATGATTTAATCAGTTGACTTAAATTTTTATGAGATAAATTTGAACATGTGTGTGTGTGTGTGTCTGTGTGGACCCAACCCTTACATTATCATGAAAATGTCACAAACTCTTAACAGTGATCTATTTCACACTTTCATTCTCCAACATGAACCTATCGTTGAACCTATTGAGCACTAGTCCCAAATTTACCATGACTGTCAACTTGTAATAAGTGCACATGTGAATAATTTTTGTATCATTTAAAAAACTTTTTCTAATTTTTTAAGCATCTTGTTATACTACATTTAAATTTTTTGATAATATTTACATATGAATAGTTGGAGTAATGCAAGTTTTAAGTGGAGGAGGACTCATAGTCATTTAGATATAACACCTCTAGTTGTGAGAAAAGCATCCAAAGGAGAGGCTTCTACAAGAAAGGCAAAGAGAGAAATGCATTTTAATTATTAGGATCATGTCTTATGACATTTTTTTGTATGCCTATATGGCTTGATGTATAGATATTTAGTAGTATTTGCCTATATAGAATTGACCTAAGATATTGTATCAAGTGTTCACATTTTTAACACCTTTATGTGGATTTTATGGATCTATTATATGCATATATTGTTCAACATTTCACTTTTAAAATATTCTCTTTGATTTCATCTTTTGGATTTTGTTGTAATTTAATACATATTCTATTACATGTTCACATTATTATATTCCTTAAACCTTTATTGAGCATTAAAAATATACCTTACAATATATTGAATGTTTTTGAATCACATGGGAAATTTATGTATAATTATTTTATTAAAACTTGAATGTCTTGAATGATCATAGGAATCATCTCAGTCAAAATATCAGTTCATAATCAAGTCATATTTCTTTAATAGATTGAAAGGCTACAAGCCATAAGAGAAAGACTACACAAGTCATGAGTATGAATATAATGGATCCGTAAATGAAAATGTTGTAAGAGTATATAAGGGCACAATGGTTAATGATTTGAGAGAGCTAGTAATCCTATTGAAAACATGAATAATCTCATTGGTTTTGAAGAAACCAAAATAAGAATGTTAAATAGCTATATTGTAAAGCAAGAATAACACTCTAGTGAGATAGATTATAAGAGAAACATAAGCACATTTTTAAAGTTAGGTAAATAAACCTAAAGTGTTCATTAATATTACAAACTAACATAAAATGAAAATACTAAGATCACTATGAAGATGAAGGTTGTCATCTCCAAGAACAATAGAAGAAGTAAGAAGTCTAGTTAAGGGAGACATGAATAGATTATTACAAAAATGAATAAAATAAATAGGTAATAAAAGTCTAGTAATTTAATTTTCATTAAGTCATGGATAATCATCCTGATTGAGATCAATTTTTGGAAGGTATTAACAAAATTTGTAGTTTCATTTATAGTATAATTATGTGACTAGAGAACCTAAAAGACATACTAAGATCTATATCTTCAAGACATCATGGATAAAAAATAGAATATCCACCATATTAGGGGTGGTGATTAAACTCTATGAATTCATTATTGGCATCTAAGTATTCCTGGTTAGGAAATGGAGCACCCATTTCAAGCTCAAGATGGTATTTCCCTAGATACAAGATGTAAACCACAGTTGGAGATATCTATCTCCAAGGCCTCATGTTTGAAAAATAGAATTTTCACCATGTTTATGGTGGTGATTAACCTTTAATACCATATTATTAGAATCTAATTATGTCTAATTGGGAGATGGAGCACTTGTTTTGGCCTCAATATGGCATTTCCCTAAATGCAAGATGCAAGTTACAGTTGGAGATATCTATCTATGGGGAATCATGACTAAAAAAATGCATCACCACCATGTTTATGGTATTGATTAAAATTTATTACCAAATTATTGGCATCCAAGTATGCATGGTTAGGAGACAAAACACCTTTTTTGGCCTTTAGACTGTATTTCCCTGTAAGGCAAAATTATTATTTTTTAGACAAACTTTGGACAAGAATAAAATAAAAATTGTAAGTCATATGCATAAAATTAAAGAACCATAATGTTAATGTAAAATTACTATAATTTCACCATGAATCCCTTATATTTTAAATTATTGATAGAATCGTGGTAGAAAATTTAGTGATTAGTCCTAAAATGTAACTTCTATGTGGTAAAGATATATGCTCTTTACCTCTAATAGAAATTTTTACTTCTAGGACATTTGATTAAAAATAAATAACTTCCAACACCTTAGGATGTTTAATTTACACTTTTTCCCACCACCATGGACTCAAAATTTACATGGAAATCCTTTTTATAATAATTCTAGCCTTGATCAACATTGACAACAGATGTTGTCAAGATGCAAGCTGTAGTTAGAGATCACTATCTTTAGGGCCTCATGGATGAAAAATGGAACCAAAACCACATAATTGGTATTTAATATCCCTAGGATTGAATTATTAGTATTTTATTATGTTAGGTTAGGAGATGGAGCACCCATTCTAGCCTTAAGATGGCATTTCCCTAGATGCAAAATACAAGTTGTAGTTAGAGATCTCTATCTTTAGGGCCTCATGACTAAAAATTGGAATCACCACCACATAAGTGGTTGTAATTAAAATATAGTAATCCATTAATTACATCTTATTATGTCTAACTAGGAGAGGGAACACCAATTCCAGCCTCAAGATGACATTTCCCTCTAAGGCCAAATTATTATTTTTAGGCAAATATTAGACATGCATAAAACATAAAAAATAAGTCATATAAATGAAATGAAATAACCATGAAGTGCATATAAAAGTATTTTAATTTCAACCTAAATCCCTCAGATTGAAAATCATCAATGGAATCCTAACAGAGGATTCAGTTATCGGTCTTAAAATGCAACTTTTATATAGTAAAGAGACAGGTTCTTTGCCTTGGATAGACATTTATGATTTCAAGACCTCCAATTATAAATAAATAATTTAGAAAACATAAATATGTGTAATTTACACTCTTTCCAACTATAATTTCCTCATAATTCATGTAGATGCCCTCTTTTGCAACAATTATGACCTCAAGCAACATTATTAAGAAATGTTGTCAAGATGCAATCGAAAGTTGTAGATCACTATCTTTGAGACCACATGGATAAAAAATAGCATCACCACCACATTGGGGGTGGTTATTAACCTCTATAAAAACATTATTTTCATCTTGAGTATGTCCAATTAGGAGACAAAACACCTATTTTAGCCTCAAAATGGCATTTCCCTAAATGTAAGATGCAAGCCATAGTTTGAAATATCTTTCTCCATAGATTCATGACTGATAAATAACATCACCAACACATTAAAGGTGGTGATTAACCTATAATACCACATTATAAAAAATTTACTGCTCAGTTAGGATATAGACACCCATTATGACCTTAATATGACATTTCCCTATCAGGCAAAATTGTTGTTTTTAGGTAAACTTTGGACTGGTGTAAAATGAAAACCATAAGTCATATCCATGAAATGAAAAAACTAAAACATGAATGTCAAAGTCATATAATTTCACATTTACTCCATTTCGTTAAAAATCATCAATGAAAACATGATAGATGATTTCATGATCAGTCCTAAAATGTAACTTTTATGTAGTAAAGAGATAGATTCTTTGCCTCCAATAGATATTTACACTTTCAAGACTTAAAATTAAAAATCCATAACTTATAACACCATAGATGTGAAATTTATAGTTATTCACACTACAATAGCCTCACAATATATACACATACAATGTTTTTTCAATAATTCTAGAATCAAACAACATTGACAAGAAATTTTGTCAAGATGCAAGCCATAATTAGAGATCACTATCTCTAGGGACTTGTGGCTAAAAATTGGCATCACCACCATGTCAAAGATGCATATTAACATCTAGTACCACATCTTTGGCATCTTATTATTCCTAGTTAAGAGATGCATCACCTATTTTAGACTCAATATTGTATTTACCTAGATGTAAGATGCAAGCCATAGTTGGAGATCTTTATCTTTGGGGCCTCATGACTGAAAATTGACATTGTAACCACATTGACTAATAATTTTCAAAAATAAATCAATCATATACGTAGTATCAAATACATGAAAACACATGCATTATACAAGTAAATATATATAACATAGCAAGTAATTATTCCATAAAACACAATAACATATAACCCATCATTTGTTAAATTTTCAAAGTTTGCATGCTCACATACACAAGTATACCAGTTTCAAAAACACACGCTATCAACAAAAAATAATAGTAGGTATACAATATATATAGATAAATACAGATATGAGTTAGGTATAGAGACATGTTACCTTTTTACAGTTCTAGAAAACTTCATAATTTTTCCTCTCTACTTCATGCTCTTCCAATGTTTTCCCTTCTATTTTTCCCAAAGCATAGAATCCCCAAAATTCCCTTTTATTAATTTTATTAAATAAATGCTAATTTTTTTTGCCTTTTTTTTTCTCTCCCATTTTAAGATCTTTTATTCTTTTCCTATTTTTTTTGTTTTGTTTTTCTCTTTTCTCTTTTTCCTATTAAAATAATTCTTTTTTTAATATTTTAATATGAAACTCCATTTTCATATTTAGCTAATTTAGCATTTAATTATGCTTTAGTAATTTAATGGTAAAACAATAACCTGTATTAATTTTAGCTTTATTAAATTTAACTTTATGTGTAATAATGAAACATTAGTCTAAGCACATAAGAAATTTATTTTTATAATTTACTTACTCAGGAAATCACAAAAAAAATTAAACTGATACCAAAAGCAATCATTATAAAATGCATTTTCTATAATGATTAACTTTTGTGTGTGTCTAGGGTTTTGCTAGCTTTTGTCCACCTATGATGTCTCCATCTACAACATCCTCTTCGATGATTCTCTCCCTATGGTACATTCAAGAGAAGAATTCTCCTGTGTCTACCTCACAATGTGCAAGTCATTCGATCATTTCACATGATAATCATAAGCAATAATATAAAACTAAATCAATACATTAATATGCTTAAAATGTAAAAAAATATAAAAACCATTATATAATAAGTAATCATATATTTACATCTAATCAAGAAACATTCTATTATCTCAAAATAGCATAAATCTCAAGCTTAGTCAGAAATATAACCAAATCTAAATTATCAACTACAATTTTCCATGGATAATCTAGCAAGTTTGTCTAGTGAGAAACCAGGATGTAACATCATTCCCCCTTAAATCTAGTCATCATCCCTGATGACTCTTATTCAAATATAAGTTCTTAAAATAAAAAAAATTCTTAGTAAAGTAATAACATGATATACAATGTCAAACTATGTAACTAGATGAAAAAATTACTTGTAGAACTCACCATGGTTCTTCAAAGTTTCACTATTTTTAGAGTGTTTATCCCATAAAACCCTACTCATAACATCTCCCAAGTGAGCAAACATAGTTGTGAATATTATTTACTTTGACTGATTCTGTCATTACCACCCTAGGGTCCAAAATTGTCTATACAATCCTATATACTTTAGGACTTGACCACTTCTGTTATAATGAAGAATCTCACATGTCTTAATGAATATTTCACTGACTTCTAAAAATACATAAGATCATCATACAAGTTAAAATAAATAACTAGGGAGAGTTTAAAAAAATCTTTCAACCTTCAACCCATCTCTCTAAAGAGTGTTTTTCTCATTCTAGAGAAAAATAAGTAGGGAATATGGTAAGAATAATGTGTAAAAATTGATACTAATGTTACTTTGCATAGCTTTGAATGAGTATAACATGTAAATTCTATCACTACTCCATGTATCTCCTAAAAATTATGATGATGAATAGGTATGTTAAATATAAGTATACAAAAACCATGGAATACTCATCCATATGGAATCTTTGTCCACCATATACATGTGTATGACCATACGAATAAATTTCATAAGATCCACCTATCAAATCATAGATTTGACAAGTCCATCTATTGATCCAACTCAGTACCAATAATCTAAGTTAATGTGAGGCTAAGTATCATACCATCCTACCACTTAGAACTCATTTTCCTAATTCACCACTCTTAACTTAGGTCTTCACGACCTAGTGATCTATAAAATGTGTGTAATATTTCAAAGAATCTTAGTTTTATTATATCAAATCATTGAAAGTAAATTTATATTCTAAATGATTTTATATGTATTCTCATACATGCAAAATAAATCATACAATCAGTCTATAATTCTATTTACTTCTAGTAAAACATACTAGTACAATGTTTCACAACTGAACTCATTCTAATATGTTCATGACTAAGATGAAATAATGTTATAATTAGCATAACATACATAATACAAGAATTACACCATTATTTTAACCTTATAAGGGAATAAACAATCAATATCTCCTTACTTGTTCAACTAGAACATAACAAGTTAAGAGTTTATTCCAACCTCAAGGTGTTTCGCACATCCTAAACCACTTACTTCTAGTGAAAGGTACAAAAATATTTCTTTAAAATAATAGGGTATAAGCAAAATAAAACCATATAAATATATAAAAATGTGTATAATGATAATTATAATCAACTTTTAATTCTTAGTATATAATTTAATATATAAATTAAGGTTTGACACCTTACATGGTCTAAAAATCACCAATTAGATCAAGAAATTACTCTAAATAGTTTTAAGTAAGAATTAAAGAGCTATCATCTCAAAACATACTACATACCTTCACTAGGTAAAATAAAACACCGCAACTCAATATTTCCAAACACTACCTACTTACTAAATCTTGTAAGTATGGTATCTCAATCTACTTCCACAACTGGAAGAGAGATATGCCAACATAAAGATGTGTCCATCCATATAATATTAAAAC
Organism: Torreya grandis; assembly: GCA_037957365.1. Lineage (NCBI taxonomy): Eukaryota > Viridiplantae > Streptophyta > Pinopsida > Cupressales > Taxaceae > Torreya > Torreya grandis. The sequence continues at coordinate 325,293 of JARHVA010007056.1, forward strand.
TTATCTCTCACCAAGAGTAGAAAACATTCTCCCATATATTCCAAGGGAGTATAGTCACATAATATTAAAAACTAATTCCCATTTAAGATAACACTAAATCAATGCCATGAATATGTGAATCTTCTCATCAGCTCAAAATGATGTCAAGGGAGAATGAGATAATAAAAACTCATTTACAAGCCAACTATGAGGGATGACACCACATATATTAATATTGTAAATTCCATAAACAAACTCCTAACACAATGGAATTATCAAATAATATAATGGAAGAAGATTTCCATTGCCCTAGGTGGTACCAAAGGAAAAAGGGTCTAAAGAGATTTTCCACTCCTAGCTTTTGTAAAAAAAAGACATAAAAACTAAAGAATATTAATTTAAGAGAATCATCCCAAGATTAAAATAAAAAAACACAATGACAAGATGAATTTATGATCCAGGTAACAATTTAGATGATAATTCAGGTGATGGGTCCACCCCAATTGATGGCAGAACTTCTGGGAGCCATAACTTTTGCACCGTAGCTCCAATTGACTCGTCGTTTGAATAGATGGAAAGATAATAATGAGGGGAAAATAATGAGATGGAATTGATATATTCTTAATGAATTTTGACCCCTAAAAACCCAATAGAAGTGTCCCAAATTTCAATTTTAGTAGTGCAGTCTAAAAATAGTAAGTTTCTAAAAATAGTAATTCTTCAAATTCTATATTATTATTATTATGAGATTTTGAACCACTTAATCTCCCTCAATATTGGTGACCTTACACATCCTCCTCACACCTTAAAAACATGTATAAATTAATATGTAACCCAAAATGGAAATCGGACATCTCTTCTCAGAGATAGGCATATGTTTGGGTCAGCAATTTTGATTAATAAAACATCTCTTTTCAGAGATAGAATTATTTGTATTGTGTTGTTCTTATTTATAAATTATCTTTCAACCAAAGATTTCAAGTTTTAGATCAGTGGTATTAGATAATTTTATATTTAGAGTGTATGATCCCAAGGATGAGGTCATATTACAAGAAGCTTGGGTGGAAAATAGAACCAGCAGACTATCCACCTATTTGCTCCAAACGACTTTAAATGGTAGACAACACTGAGACATCTGATCCTTTCAAGGAAATGGTCAATGAAGTCCTCTAATATCAGCAAGCATAGATGATACAACAATTTAGTCAAATTTTCCAACAAATCTCGATGGGAAATTCTAGCTCCTCATCTGCACCTGCACATCCTTTCAGTGCCCTAGCACCATTCAAGGTTCAGGTGAATTTTGATATCCCTACATTTAAAGGCAAAATCAATGCTGATGTAGTATAAAATTGATTATATCAATTTTCATCTTATTTTTCTATAAATAAATTCATCAATAAAGAGAAGATTACTTTTTCTCATTTGAAAGCATCATTACCTATAAAAAATTGGTGGGAATTGTACAAAAAGAGATTTAGTGTAGATGATATTGGCCTTGAGATGGAACCTACATGGGATGATTTCATAGAAGCTATAAATGAAGAATACTACCCCATTGGAGCATATGACAATCTATATATAGAGTGGCAACAACTTTGCCAAGGTAAGGAATCATTTGTTCAAGATTACACTATCATTTTTCATTCTCTATCTATGAGATTGGGCATCCAAGAAAGTGAGAAACATAAGGTTCTCAAATATCATGTTGGACTACAATGGTACATATGGGGAGAAATGGAACTCTTCAATTTGGAAACCATCGGTGAGGCATACAAGTTCACAGTGAAGATTGAGTAGAAGCATGGAAGAATGAATATAAATAATCAGTCTTCAAAATGGAAAAGTGATAAAGAATGTCAAACACGAGGCAAAAATTGGAAGCAAAAATAAGGATAGACTAGGAAGTGGTGTGATTATCATAAATCTAGAACTCACTCCAAAGAATAATATTGAGCCATTAAGTCACTACTTTTTGAGTCATAATTGTCAACATCTACTACTCTACCTCCTATAGACCCTATAGTCAAAGAGGTTGAAGAATAAATTATAGATGCTGATCCTGAAGCCATTGTTGCTTGATCACAGACCCACGATGAGATGCTAGATGACAAGGAAAGGTTGTTTCACTCTAAGTTATGGGTGAAAGGTAAGCCTCTAAATTTAATTCTTGATAGTGGAAGTCAAAAGAATTTAATCTCTACTAATGTTTTGAAAAGCCTAAATCTATCCATGAAGCCTCACCTAAAGCCATATAGTATTGGATGGTTGAGTCCAGGGAGAAACCTCTGTGTCACCCACCAATGTCTTCTCTCATATGCAATAAAACCTTTCCAAGATGATGTCTTATATGATGTGGTCAATCTAGATGTTTGTGATGTACTATTTGGTCAGCCATTCATGTATGATAGACATGGAATCTATGAATCAAGAACTCAAAGGATCAATCTCACTCTTGAAACACAGTGTTACAGGGTACTAGAAGTACCACCTTCTACATCTGTCTCTCTGATTAGTGCCAAGAAATATATTCTTATGGTGGTCAAGCCACAACAATCCAAAAGGGTTGATGTTACAGCCTTGACTACACAAACAACACAATAAAAGAAGCAAATAGATACCAAGCTGAATGAGTTCATGACTTTCCATCCATAGACTAATGGTCAGATAGAAATGGTGAACAATCGGGCCCTGCACAGTTCTATAAATCACAATCCCTTCCAAGTATGTATCAAGAATCAAATTGAAGTAAAAGTACCACACTTGATGAAAAATATTGATTAAATGGGGACCATTTCTTCTCAAGGAGGGAGGAATTGATCTGGGCAACAATTTAGATGATAATTTAAGTGATGGGTCCACCCTAATTGATGACAAAACTTCTAGGAGCCATAATTTTTGCACCGTAGCTCTAATTGACTCGCCATTTGAACCGTTGGAAAGCTAATAATGAGGGGAACATCATGATATGGAATTGAGATCCTCTCAATGAATTCTAACCCATGAAAATCTAATAGAAGTTCCCCAAATTTTAATTTTAGTAGTGCAGTCTAAAAATAGTAAGTTTCTAAAAATAGTAATTCCTCAAATGATGTATTGTTGTAAATCATGGAAGTTGAACCACTTAATCTCCCTCAAGATTGGTGACCTTATATATCCTCCTTACACCTTTAAAACATATATAAATGAAGATGTAACCTGAAATGGAAATTAGACATCTCTTCTTAGAGATAGATAAGAATTGAAACAAAGTCTAGTATCTCTAATTTTATTTTTAATAGGCACCAAATTGGTGACCCATGTTGAATGTCTAATTGGAAAGATGCTTCATGCTACAATAAATTTATGTAATTCCTCATGTATAATGAGGTTTAACACATGACTAAATGATCCATGCCTTTATCTAAAAGGATTTTGTCCTTATTTTAGTGGAATGGTATGATTAATGACTTTAGAATGAAATATATTTAAGTTATCATAAGACCATACAATTACAAAATTTTACCACTAAAGGAGATATTTCAATTATTCTATTTTTATCTTAGAACAACTTAAGCCAATGTTAATGCATTGGGGAAGTTCTATTGTCACCAAATTAATAAGAGTATATTCTTTATTATTGGGTTTTGTCGATTATTCTCTCTAATGAAACCATACCTTTGGGAATATTACTCTCTTTTAATTACATAATCGCATCATATTAAATTTCATTCCCAGTGAGACATTTCTTATCATTTTCATATATTAACTATGATTTGAAAACCCTTAAATTATTAATGAATTGAATTTTTTTGGGCCACCTTTAAACACCTAAAAAATTATCAAAGTTTTAGGAACATAAGGAAAAGCTACTAACTCAATATAATAAATATATAATTTTGAATCATTGGGAGGGAAAAAAATTGTAACTAAGGCTGCCAAAGAATCTACAATTTGGTTTTTCTCTCTAAAAATAGACACAATATTTAAGATCTCAAATGATTTGATCAAGACCCAAGTTTTGTGTTTATATTTATTTAGGTATGATAATTTTCATTTAAAATTGATTTTTATTTGATCAACCACTAGTTTTAAGTCTCAAAGCATATATAACATTTTCAAATCATGATATAAAGCAAATAAAAATCCAAGGATTAGTGATTCATATTTATCAAGATTAAGGAAACTATAAACTATATGAAACTAGATACTATTTTTTGTGTGGGTATACTAATTAAATCAATTTTAAAACTCTTTGTTTAGACCAAGATCCATCAAATTGAAGGGTCCATAATCTAGATTAATAAATATTTATACTCTTTTAAAATATAGACTTGAAGGTGAGAGTAAATATTCCAATGTTAGAAGAAGTGAAATTTACCTTTTCATTCTTATCATTATACTTCGTAATCCTTTATTTTATTTTAGGTTTTTATTATATTGTAATTTGATTGGTTACACCTCTCTAAGTGAACCACATGTGTCATAAATTATTTTTCATGTACCCATTAAGTATTTTGGACCAATCCCTACTCAACAACATTCCATAAGTTTTGGGGATACCTACCACATGTATGTTAATGAACTGATATATCCTAGGTTTATATGCTAATTAAATGTGTAAAATTATCAATTAACCTACTACCTTAAATTCATATTTTTAAAACTTAATCACAATCCTTTCAAATTTTATTAGGCTTAAAACTATTTTTCTACAAATTCAAACTAGCATGACATTAGCTTAAGTTATTGAATCAACCATAAAATTATGCAATTAATTCTAAAAATCCTAATAGTGAAAATAAAAGTAAGAAATTCATTATTGGTCTTATGGATTATCAAATTTTAATGTGAATGTTTTTGTCTATTAGACACTATATTTTTTTGTTAAGTATTTTAAAAATAAACATGTTATTTTGTAAACTGAGCTAGTTCATGGAGCATGATATTTTCCTTAATTTTATTCATGTCATCCTATACATTTTATCTTATTTTACTTAAAGTAGGCTTCATGTCAGTAAAAAGTATTTGATAATTTACTCTCAAAGGTGAAGCATCATTATTAGCTTATGGATTAGGAGAAAGAACTGTAATATTTGGTGGTGTAGAAGTAGTGATGGGTTATTTTTTATTAATTCTCAATACATAGTTTTCATGGTGGTATTTTTTAAATTAATGCATTTATTTAGTATTGTCCTCTAGCTCATTGTCATTGTCATCCTAGTTATGGAAGCTAAAGGTTTCCAACATTATTGTTACACTATGTGTAGTATTATACGAACCAAAATAATTATTTACATTAGAATTAGATGGGATAACTTCATAACCTTTGATTTAGTTTTTTAAAATATTAAAAATATTAAAAATTATACACAATCAAGTTATCCTTGTTGATTTATGGTATGCACTCAACACAAATTAGCCAATGCTACCTCACAAATATTAATCTTTGATAACCTATTTAGAGATGGATCAATATTATTTGCTTGATTATTTGGAAGCTTAAACCTTTGATAAGAGTAGTTTAAAGTATTATTATATCTATATGTGCCACCTAATTGCCTTTGGAGATTCATAAAATGATTTTAAGTTTTTAAACTAAACGTTCAATTTTATCGAGTTCTCTTTTTATTAAATCTTGGGTTAGGTTTGTGTATTATTAATAATAGGGAAAAAAATCTTGGTTTTTATTTGTAGTTATGTTTTAATAATTTATAAAACTAATTGATTGGTTTGTTAAAAGGTAATGTATTATTAATTGGATTAGGACTCCTAAAGGGTGTATTTTGATTTGTATTGGTATTTGCATTCAACATTAGAATAACATAGTTCATGTTTGAAAAAATCAATCCCTATCAGTTCAATTAATTATAAATGTTAATGGCCTTATAATATGCTTCAACCAAGTCATTTATTTGTGCAACTCATATGATAACTACAATAGTCATGGGGTATAATGCATTTTTTTACATTTCCAGGGATAAAACAATCTTTCGCCTATGTGGTTCACAAATATTAGTGTATATATTTTAGAATGTGGAATTAAAATATATTATGGACTCATGGGGATATCATTTCATGATAGAAATATATTTGTATAGAACACTAGGATCAATTACTCTTATGAATTATGCTAATAAATTTATCTCAAAATTATCCCGACTATAGATACATTCATTTATGTGTTAAGGAACCAATCATATGAAACATAGTATAAAGGAAAGATGAAGATTCAATAAAAAACATATTCAATATATAAATTTAATATTTTAGGGATGATATAAGTGATGTAACATGTTCCTCTATAATTTTGGCACCAATAGGAGAAAATTGAGGAATATACATCTTGTGGTTCCTTGGGATGTCATGGATATCTATTGGGATTTTAATTTTAGTTCCAACCAACCAAGAAACCATTAGTGTGAAAGGTATTAAATTAGGAGTTATTAAATAATTTGGTTGGCCATGTTAAAGTCTAGGCCTTAATTTATTATATCTAGGCTTCATATGTACTTCTAAAGGTTGAAGCAAAATCAGGCTAGATTTAGAGTTTGACCTAGTTAACCTTATAGGGACTTCTAAATTTGATTTATCCTAGCTAGATAAAAGATTAAAAATAGTCAAATATTTTGGACCCTCCTTCTAGCACTAGATAAATCTTGTTGATGTGAGTACAACCCACCCAATGATTTTGATGAAAAAATCCCTCTCATTTAAGGATTATGAAACATAACCTAGGACGAAAGCTGAAGCTATTTAGTTTCATAGATTAAAAAGTGGTAGTGGTTGATCAAAGTGGTGGTTACTTCCAAATATTATCCATAAATATTTATTAATTACACCTAAGAAGAAGACAATCTATCCTAAGGGGAATATTAATAATGGTTCCATTGTACAGAAGGATTCTTGATCAAAATAAACATAAAAGGAATGAAGGAAAGGAAAAAAATGAGTGTTTTATGAATGAAACATAAAAAGTCTCTTTTAATTGACTAATTTTTAAACTCTACTGCATGCTATAATAAAATGCTTGCTTATATCTAGATATGACTGAAATATACAAAAATAGTGAAGAGTTTGAGGAAATTATATTATTAACCTAATTCACATAGCATTAATTTGTAAGATTCTAATTTATGACAAATCACATTGGCACATTAATTAGTTAATCAATAATTATAAAGCATTTCTTAGCCATGAAAACAAATTGAACTAGATAACATGCAATTCATCTAATTTTCAAATTATAAATATAAATTTCATCTATAAATGAATAAATTTTAACATATTATGCACATTTATAAATTGAGAGAAGAAAATACATTAGAACTCATCTAGAATTTCCATATAATTTTGAGATTCTATTGATAAAATATTTCTCCTTTAAGACGTGAAAACAATTTTTATATATAATTGGATTGAAACTACCCAATCTCAATTTATAATACATGAAAAGATTTTTAAAACATTTTTTTATAAATATGACTAAAGCTATAATTTCATGTAAAAATTTAAAAAAAATTCTAAAACATTTCATAAATTGCCAAATTAGGGTTTTCTCCACTTTATTATATCTTTGGTGGATATTTGGAAAGCCAAATTGAAGTGTTTGGAGGGATTTTTCACATACCTATTAATATTCATCTATTTTTGACAATTTGACAATAAGTACCCTAAATAGTGACTTTGTGTTGGCCAATTGCATTACCTTACTAGTTAAGGGAGTTTTAAATGTGGTTTTCATTACAAGTGCACATTCTATTTTATCCCTTGAATATCTTAATAAATTGATAAATTATGTATTATGTGCCATGTTTGCTTCCCAAACCTTAATTTTAAACTCACTCATAAAATTAGCCAACTTATCTACAAAATTGGTGAAAGATTCTAATTCAGCATCTAGAGTAAATAGTGAAATAATGTGGACTTATTTAAATAGTTCTAAAATTATAGTAGAGTCAATATCAATGACATTGAGAACCATGTACATTTTATTCTCCAACTCTTGTAATGAGGTTCTCATGTGGATCATTCCATTTTGGCATAGCCTAATGTCATACAAGGTCATGAACTTTAGGTGTGGAAACCCAATTTTAGTCATAACCTTGTTTAAGTTTCATAACTTGACATCAAATTTAGCATGACGGTTTTGATAAATCTTTACCTTTTGATGTAAAGTTATGATTATTTATTTTTGTTATAAGTTCTCTGCTAAAATCTCATATAGGGAATCAAGTGCTTTATGTACTTCTTTAATGATACCTTAAGGTATTGTGGCCTTAGTTTAGGTCATTAATATTTGCATCTTATGTTTTAAGCCTTAGACAAAATTCTTTTAAATTTACCTTGATACAACCACCATATATTCATGGTCCTTTGCATACTCCTCTCTTTCCCTAAATTAGATTTCCTCTTCCTAGTCAAACCAAATATCTCTTTTGTCTCATGAAATGTCAGTCTCCCATTTAGTATTTTTTATTCACGTAACTTGATTGAGTTTTCAAGTATGTTTCTTAAACTCTAGATTTACCTTAGGTTAATTGGATATTATAATTTATTTTATTTAATTCTTATCCAATTGGACTCATTCTATCTAGTTTTCCTCTACTTGGGATATGGAAGTGGATGTGGATGAGGGCAACATGGATAATGTAGCCGAGGATGTGGAAAATGGAGAAGGTCTAGGAATGGTAGTTATGAGATAAATCATAAAAAATATGTATAAGAGGTTAAAACAATAGGGTTTTTTTATATAATGAGTGGAAGATAATGGAGCAGAGGATGTAATTAGAGGAGAAAAAATGAGAACTTCTGGAGGATAAACTATTATTATCATTTGAAAAGTACATTACTTAGACTGCCAATTTAGCTTGGTTTAAGAAAATGGTGGACACATTATATTTTCCCTTTGGATATTTTAGATTAGATATATATTGATAAATAAAACTTAGAGGCCCAACCATGATAGTGACCTTTGAAGTAGGTATAATTGTGATAGGTTGTATTATAGGAATTATGGCTCTTGAAGGGTCCATTAGAGGGAATTATATGTTAAATGAAGAAGTGGTGAATATTATAGAGGAAAATATTGTCACCGTACATGAGATAGGATAAAATTTTACTTGGATAATAGTTTGGTCTTGAATAACTACAAAATATGACTCACTAGGGGGGCATTGAGTATCAGTCCTTAGGGATAGTTACCCAATATAGACTTTGGTGATAGTGACAAATCTATTTATAGTAACTAGTAGCCACTTCCATTTGAGGCATTGGCTAAGGAGTTTATAACAGGACATCTTGAAGTGGAATAATTTAAGGAGAAGAAGGATGGGTAATCAGTGTTTACTCTATTACTTGTTTTGCAAGAATAGAAGAACTCTCTAAGATTGTAATATAGGAATATAGAGATTGAGGAGAAGCATTGGTAGATGAACATGTTACCTCAATCATAAGAATTTTCCTCTTGGATATTATTGGTGGAGGTAATACTTTTATTAATTTTCTCTTGAGTTGAGGTTTTTTCCCATGAGAATCATCATGAAATTTAGAGGTATCTAGCATTTGCTCTGCTTCTTTGGGTTTCTTAGGTTTTGAAGGTGTCAAAACAATGTCAACAATCTATATATGTACCCTTTTTATTGTTTTTATGGCTGATAATTAAATCCCAAATGATTTTTTATACAACCTTTCTTTTGTGAGACAAGGTTCTTTTATTTCAAGGTTTTGAGATTTCAGTCCATATAGGTTCTTCATGCATGCTTTGTTTTTTAGTTTATCATGGTGTAACATAGCAATAATTGTAATTATTGGTAGTAGTATATTCTAAGAGTAATCTATGGAAACAATTTCCCACAATCTTGTTGGGACTAGAAGAGGTGTGTAAAAATCTTACTTCTTATTGACCAGCTTGGAAATTACACATGTGGTATAAGACTTGATATATTTAGTAACATCATACTTGAGATGTGGCCAAAAGAAGTACTTATGGAAATTTTCAATAGTGTTTCAAATCCAAAATGTCTTAAAAACTTTATAAAATGAGCCTCCCATATTATTATTTTTCTCTTTGCCTCATGCAAAATGCATAGGTGCCAAATATGTTATTAAAGTCCATGCAAGTATAAATCTAGAGCTGAATCACTGCATAATTGTTTTGGATAGATATATACAAAATCCATGTTAAATGGATATAATTTTGACCATGTATTGAATTCATGTACAAATTCATCAAGTATAAAAATGAGAGCTTGAACTAGTGGATGGCTTAGAAAATTTATGATTGGATTGGTACTCTCCTTCTTATGCTTGATGTTTAGATGGAATTGTTTAAGATAAGAGAACCATTTTTATGCCACTCTTGCTAAAACATGTTCTAAGTATAAAATAAATTAATTTTATTATGATATTTATCGATCATAATATCCTTTCCCAAGATATAATGCTTCTAATGTTTACATGTCTGAATAATAACATAAATCTCATAATCATATGTTGGCTAGTTTTTTTACCATTACAGTGAACATTTTGTTTTGATAAGCAACTAGATGAGCATGTTGATTTAGGAATACTAAAAATGTAAATGTAGAGGCATTCATATTAAATTAAAATGGTTTTTGAAGGTTTGGTAAGAAAATTACTAGGGTCAAGAAATTGCATTTCAATTATTAGAATGTTTTCTATTGTGTGGCATCCTACATGAACTTTGATTTAGTACCACCTTTGGTAACTTGGTTTAAAATCCATGTCACATCATAGAAACCAATTAAAAATATCTCATATAAATTTAATACTCCTAGGAAGCTATGAAGCTCTATGAGATTCTTTAGTTGTGGTCATTTATGGATGACTTGAATCTTAGTTAGATCTATATGCACTCCCTGCACATCTATTATGTATCCTAGATACTATATCTCATTAATATAAAATGATCATTTCTCCATGTTTGCATATATATTGTGTTTTTAAAAAGTGTCAAGAACTTGCTCTATATGGCCTAGATGTTCAATACATGTTTTGTTGAGGATTAGGATGTCATCAAGGTACTATAACAAATGAATTAATGAATCTCTTAAGAATGCCACTCACCATGTAAATGAATGTAAGTAGTGTGTTGGTCAAACTGAATGGCATTAATAACCATTCAAAAAAACCTTCTTTGGCCTTTAAGGTTATCTTCCATATTCTATTATTTCAATAGGAATATGATGATACCCAAACTTAAGATCAATTTTGATGAATCATTTATCATTATGGAGCTCATTCAGTAAGTACTCAATCTTTGGAAGAGGATAGTGTTTCTTCATTATGATCTTGTTGAGAGATCTATAATTAATTCATAACCTTCATGTATTGTATTAATTTAGTGAAAACACAATTGGATTATAACAAGGTGATGAGTTGGGCATGATATGTCCTTTGTCTAAAAGTTTATGGATATACCACTTAATTTATTCATTCTCTATAAATGATCTATGATATAAATAAGCATTAGGTAAAGGTAGTTTAGGGATTAAATGAATATTGTGCATCATTACATAGTGTGTAGACACTTTGGTTTATAAAATATGTAATTTGATTCTTCCATCTTGATCTTCATATATGTTTCTTTTGTTTTTATTTCTAGAGGAACTATGGTATATTTTTTTTCCACGAGGAATTTCTTGTTATTAGATCTTACCATCAAAAGCATAACCTTTTTACTATATGTGACTATATTCTTCCATAGTTTGGTGATAATGAATGATAACTTTAGAACTAATTTTTTTATGTGGTATCTTATATCATTAACATATAAGATAATATTTCTATTATTTTACTCATAGACTACATGTTGATGGTGAATATATGGTTGACTAAGTAAATTGTCACATACCTCTAATGGATCGATGTTTTAGATGAATGTATCTTGGAAATGTTTGATGGTGTAAACCAATTGAAATTTTTGAGTGACACATTTCTCATATCATACACTAAACCATCCAATAGAGTATGGTTTTGGGTGAGAAATCAGTGGAAAGTTCAATCTATGAACTTCTTTAGTAAAATTTAGGTTCTTTTGACTTTTGTTGTCAACAATGAAGTGTATTGGTTGAACATTGATCCACATTTCAGAATGGAAGAATATTTATAATTAATTTATTTTCAAGGAGGTAGATGATATTTTTTTGGTACCCACAAAAGTGTTAGGCTCAAAATCCACGATCTACTTACCTTTATTTAATGATCTTGTTTTTGTACCTATTGATTCAAGATGTGAAAGTAGAGTCTTCCTAGTACAACATTATTCATTGGAATGATTATTGAAGTTGTGAAATCAACAACACTTTCTAGTCTATGACTAATTAGTCTAATCATTTGATAATTGTTGTTTCATTTTTGGAGGGTGTTTGGAGCTATTATTTGATTTGTAATTATGATTAGAATATTTAGAATGTTATTTGGTATGAGACTTAGAAAATTTTATATTAGTCTTTGTGTTGGCCTTTGTTTTAAAATTTCAAGTAAATATGTATGTTTTTATGATTGAAAATATATGTAATAAATCCAAATATAAATAAATACTAGGTCTCAAACTTGGCCTATATTTCAAACTAATATTTTGATTTAAATCATGAATCCCAAGTTTGGACACCATAACATGGAAGGTATATGTGTATTGTTTCACATATTGTTCTTTGACTTGGCATAATTGAGTGAAGTTGATGTACTAATAATCATAGTTTCCAATGATATGATAGGTTTATTTGAGTACTTGTATGAAACCATTCCATGTGTCTACATATTTGCCTAAATTGACTTAATCATCATCTGAATTAGAATAGTTTTCCCACCATTTACTTATTAATAAAGAAACCTTTAGATGAGTGAATGTAATATTTTCTTTGACACATAATCATTTAATTATGAGTATAAAATATAAGGTTAGGAAATTTATCTAGTGTATCTTAATATACTCTAACTTTAAACATAGGGATGCTTAGATTTACTTGTACCTTATATGGAATTTTCCCACCAAATGGTTGATGATAATGAGACATGTTGGAATGAATATAATTATTTAAAAGTAGCAAGAAATGATCAATGATGCTTGCTCATTCATATGCATGACATTATAAAAAATATTCATGTTGTCTTTGAAATGCATCCTCTTGATCATAATTTGGAGTAATTTTGAAGTTGGCACCATAAAATATTTGTCTCACATTTGAGGACATGAAGGAAGGTATGATTAAGGGCCATGAATCTATAGCCCTAGAATCATGTAATCAAACATCATATGAGTGGGTATTTTAACCTTTTATAACTTAGTGAATGTAAATATTATGTTGTTAAATAGATGAGTATATAAAATTAGGATAGAAATATGAAATACATACAACCATTGATTTGTTATAGAATTGACTAAATTTGACCATTATAAAAATAAAAATAAGGAAAATAAGAAATTAGCTATAAAATGACTAAGATAGATCGTCTAGAGGCTAAAAAATATGGTAAAGGCTAGTTTTAGTATCACAAACATGATATAAGGGTAAAAACCCCTCCTAGATAGTAACAACCTAATTATATAGTAGTGTTATGAGGTACTATCCCTAATTTATTGGTAGTTTCCTCTATGTAGGACTATCTCGAGCTTCTAGGTGCACTTGTGTATGGATATGTAAGACCTATTCCTACATGTACAAGGTCTATAAACGTGTAGATGGCCTATTTTGATTGATTTTATGAGTAAACCCTAATCCTGTATATATCTAGGGCATCTGTTTGATACAAGAATAAAAGTGTGTTTTTTAGTGGGGTAGGATGGACATATTCAACACCCTACTATGATGAGAGTTGCCTAAATACCAATACTCTAAAGAGGGATCAAGACCAATGTACTTCTCTTCACATAAGTGTTGATGCAAGTGAAGCTAGTATGATAGTTGACTTGAGTGATTTGAATGTGATTGAGACTAGAAATATGAGTAATATAAGCTTAGGAATGTTTTATAATGTAGTATGTAAAATTAGGGTAGAATAGGGATTGATAACCTTAATTATGAACAACTTGTTCCAAGTTTGCATATGTAATTTGTATATAATTTACATCTATTGGTTAAAGGGATAAAATTCTTGTTTATTTACCATTTTAGTGCTTTTTTGGGTTTTAAAAGAGGTCTAGGCTAACCCTAGGAGATTTAAGATTTGGAAAGATATATGTTTGTGTAAAAGGAGGAAAAAGACAATAGTGTCAATATTATGGTGCTACTATCCCTATTATGGTGCTAGTGTCTAGGTGGAATAACCCTAGGCATGAATGAAGGGTGAGGATGCAAGAAACAAGGGCCTACAACTACTTTAGGGATGACTAGGGATGCTTGTGTCCTACATGAAAGATGGATAAGTGTGAAAATAGGCCTTAGGATAGGTCTAGGGCTAATTTAAATATAGGTTGTATCAATTGGCACTCTTATCACTAAAGTGTTACATTTAGGTGATTACATACCCCCCTTATTCTATAAATGTGGCAAAGTGAAATGAATAGGATAAAGGAAAATGAATCATACATGGATTTAACTAAGAGGTGAAGTCCATGATTTTGGATCTAAGTATGTGAATCATGCTCCATTACATGTCTTATAAGAAAAAATTAAATAAATCAGTCCTTACATAAGAGATATCAAAAGCAAAGAAAAAAATAAGTAAAGAAGAAAAATTTATTAAAACTAAGTAAAGGAATAAGAGAGAGGAAAGGAATAAATACACCTCACTGATACATGAATTAATGCATAAACCTAGTGAAAATTTATGTGAGTACATGTATATAGTGATCAACCAGTGACTATCTTGGATTGAGTTTATGGTTTTCTTAATCCTCATGTGTGGGTGGCTCAAACTTGATCCAATTTTGTATCCATCATTTCCAACCCCTACTTGGTGGATCATGACCTATGAATAGATTAGATTGGATTGATGTTATGTCCAACCCTCTCATGTAAGTGGATCAAGAACTCAAGTAAACTATGATTCTATAATTGCCTAACCATGTGTAGTAGATGCATATGAAACCAAACTTTCACAATGTAAATATAAATATTTAACTGGATAATTCAACTTTGTAACCACTCAGGTATATTAGGTGGCTCTGGCCACTCAAGAATGCCAACCATTATAGATAGAGTAAGGCATGAAAATGGTGCGAAACCTAGAATATGATGTATAATGTATACAATATAGAGAATTTCATATAATTTTTTGTTCCATTTGATCAACCAGTGTTTAAGTGGACATAAAAATAATGTGTTGGACACATGCCCCCAAATCTAATATCTGAGCATATGGATTTTCAACTATGTTGTAATAATCTATTTCTAAGTATCTTAAATGTAAATGGGATTGATAATGTCATGTAAGATGCCCATAATTTGAGTAAAATGGTATGAATCTAAGCTAAATTGGTATGAATCTACACTAAACTAAGTAAAATTGGTAAATCTATAACTAAACCTATACAAACCTGGACTATACCTATTATACTTTTCTAGCCAATCTAGGTTTTTTTTAAAAACTAAAGCTACTAGACAGTAGTCCATGTGGCTCTAGTGTCCCAATTTGGGTACTAATGTCTTTCTATTCTAATTTATGTGTAACTCTACTAATCTCTATGTCACTATTTCCCACTATGTTTACCTAAGTCTAGTTTTTGTAATCTAAGTTTGTATGCTAAAAAATGTACTGTGAGTGCATTATGGGATCTTGATCTCTATGATAAACACCTATTAATGCCCCCTATTTTGAGGGGTTATTGAACCTATGCAATAAATATCATCAAAATAAAAATCTCTGCCAGATGTGTGTTAGATAGAACATTTATGATATCTACGTAATAATCTAATATAATGTGCATACATAACATCATAATGTAAGATAATTTGAGTGTAAGTTTTTAATATGTGATGTATTTTATGCTTAGCATTCACAAAGTTGTTAAACTATATATAATAATGTATGTGAACAAAAAAATTGAGTAATAATTGAGTAGCTATGTAGGGGGATGGGGCATGATGTCCATCATGGAACCCAAGAAAGAAGGGGAGATGCATGAGGTTCCTCATGACATATAAAAATGGAGTGTGTGATAAGGAAGATACAAATGTCATGGCCATGATGAATATAATAAAACATACATACAACACATATGGGGCACACAAAGTAGGCTAAGGGGCCATAATATAAGGTACATGGGCACATGTCACCAAATCTGAGAATGTAAGATATACAAGGACATGTTAAAATGTCAACTTATGCAAACAACAAGCAAGTTGGCTTAGATCCACATAAAAATACATGTTCAAATTTTTCCATACACAACAAGGAAAGAAAACACAAGTAAATGGGAACATATCCAAATCATACATATTTTAAAAAGAAGTGGCATAGAGCCAAAGAGCAATAACATATTCAAATGACCTTGAATAGAAGTATAGAGATACAATCGATTCTAAACTAGGTAAGCTAGAAATGAAAGAGTGCATGAACATGTAATACAAATCTATGTAAGAGATAATATGTACATATATTGAGTCTAAATTAATAGTAGCTAACCAAAATTTTAGTAAGTGTAGCATGATCAATATCAAGATATAAAAATGCTAAAGCTATGATGTAAAGTATAGAAAGATGTATCCTAGTAATCACAAGTATGTATAGGGTGCCCTTAAATGGGCTAATGTGTCAAATGAATAACTTGTGTATTAGTGTCTATGCCCCTATTGGGTAGTGGAACTAAGTCTTGTAGTAATCTATAGGTACTCGAGAAGAACAAGTGAAGCATGTATGTATGATAAAATCGACTATACTAAGATAACTAACATATGTAGCACCTATAAAATATAATAAATGTAAACATGATAATCCATATAATTTGTAATTTTGAGTTAATATTTGAGTGTTTTTGTGTTTTTTAAATATTTTATTTTTTTAATTTTCTGGATATAATCTATGTAAAAGAAACATTAAAATGAAACTATGTATAAGGAGCAAGAGAGAAGGAAAGTATGTACAAAAAGCCAAGAATAATACTAATTGATGAGTGTCATAGGAGACTCACTATCAATGTGACTTGTGTCAAATAAAGGAATAGTGATCTTGTGCATTGTATGAAAATGTAATTTACATCCAAAAACCTATTGTACTGAGTGATATATAATTGGAAACACATGTGAAGTGGCATTAGGAATTTATGGAATTGATTGTGGTGTCTTATGAACTGTAGGGGTCTTAGGTACCCATCTCATAGAAGATGTTATAGATGGCATAGTTTCCCTATATTGAGAAAATAAGAAATCAATATAACTAATCTTGAAATAAAATTAGTAGAAGGAGGCCCTCTAGAATCTATAACATATAATTTTTGTATGGGTCTTTCTAATAATGGTCTCCATGGGAGAAAATACATATGTGAAACACTATAGGAGTATACCTCACCTATATTGGTGGCTCCATTAAACTCTATGGTGTATTGATAAGAACTATGATTGGAGTTGTAATGGATAATTGTGTCATAACTAGTAACTATGTCGTAACTAGTCACTTTAATGTAACTACCTATGGGATAGGTAGAGGATACTCATAAGAAAGACCCTCAAATGTGAACACTTCATTTGCATGTATATAATTTAGGAATGTATGCATAATGTATGGTATAAATCATAACTGATGTATCCATATCCTACCTAATAACATGTAAAATGTGCCCTTACTAGGTACTACTAGTAATCTAGTGTCCAAATGTGCCAGTCTAACATGTAAAGGAAGTACAATCTCCCCAATGGAGCTCTGAGCATGGCCAATGAAACCATAAATAAATATGTCTATAGAAGATATATATATTACTCTAAATATCCTAAATGTTTTATAAGAGTGATAGTTCATATGTTAATACTTGACCCATTACCCACCATAACACTCTAAATATGATGATGATCTATGTAGGCTTATACAAAGAGTACATATAAATCTGAATCATCATCAACAATCTCCTACTCTGATAAAGTGACGAGTGGTCTAGATAGAATTATAGTATGGTACACATTAATGATATTGTGTAAGGTGTGTGCATCCTCTATAGTACTGTGGTATGATAATGGTGGTGGATGTACTTGATATGTGTAGTGAACACCTGAAGTGTTCCCCACCTCATTTTTTGTATGATTTAGAAAAGGATCTAAGAATATTTTCATTGCCTTAGCTTCTATTTTTTAAACTTTTAGTACCTCTGTGGTTATGCCCACATCAATAATTTTAGCCTCTATGAAATCTTGTATCTTATGTTTCAAGCTAATGCATTGGTTTGTTAAATAGTTAGGTGTCCTATGATAGTTGCATAATGCATTAGAATCATAGTTATTTAGAATAGGCCATATTGTATCAACCTATTTGATTGGAGGGAGAGATATGACATTGCATTCTAAGATCTTCTATAAAACATGTGTTAGCGATTTTAGAAGGTTGGTGAAAAATTTGTGTGGAGGAGCTATTAAAACTAGGTGAGGAAATGGCTATAAATTTGTATTAACTATGGCCTTTGAATCACTCTTATTTTTAGAGGCCCTTACCTTGTATGGAGACCTATTTTATTCTTATTCACTTGTGTATTTTATTTTTCCCATAGAGATAAACTTAACTTCTCTTTCTTTCATTGTGTGGCATAAATATGTGAAGGTTGGAAACTTCTTGAAAAAGATAGCTTCATGTAATGTTGGTAGTAGGTTATATTTAAATATATCCTAGAGCTTTGTATCTACCATGGGGCTAGTTAGTTTAGGAACTATAGTATTATATCACAATATATATTCTAAAATAGGCTCATTTGATTTTTGTTTCAATTGTGTTACTTGAGGATATGATATCTTATCACTGATGTTTTTTGAGAAGTGTGCTATAAACATATCTACCAATGGATTGAATGTGATGATAGATTGATTTGGTAGACCATAGAACCAATGTAAGGCATAATCCTTTAGACTTCATGGAAAAAAATTAGTGAGGAGATAATCATTAGACACGTAGTCCAAATATGCTACATGAAAAGGTCAAAGATGGTGCTCTGGGTCACCCTTACCATCATACTATGTAAGTTTAGGTGCTATGAATTTATATGGCAAAGGAGTTGTCACTATGTGATGTGCCAAATGTGTATGCAAAATAATATGAGAATACATGGCATGTGATATCATAATGTCTCCCTGCTCAAGATGTAACACCTTAACCTACATAATATAAACATCCTACATAATGGATTATACATCTGAAGAGGAGGAAATAGCCAAAAGAGGTGTAGTTGCCACTAAAGCTTGTTGAGTTAAAATTGGTTATTGTGGTAGCTGAGTTGGCCCCAATATAGGCGTAACAATGTTATTATCTAGGGGAGTATAAGATTGACCATTGTTTGATTTGTTTTTTATTTCCATTATGAATTGTAAAATCTATGCATGATCATGGGGTTGTTCTTGAAGTCTATCTATGAATCTCTATATAATCTCATCCTTATCGACAATTAGGTTTTCATTTTTAAGTGGGGGAGAGTGTCTTGATTCCCACCTTGTGTATCATATTGATATTGATTATATTGCTCATATTTGGATGAATCATCATTGAAATCCACAAAATTAGGGTGTAAAGGATCAATGATGGGAGTTGCAATTGGTCCCTTGTCCATGCTATGAAATTGAATATAAGGAATTTGAATATGCTCAATAGGATTGCCACTAAGCCTAACACTTCTTCTTAATGGAAGAGAGATAAATTTTTTAGATGGCATATAGTAAACAAAGTGAAATAGGGATGCCAAAATAGAATTTATGAAATTTTAAAAGCTTAACATAGCCAACAAAAATAGGAAAAAGAAGGTTATAAACCCTAATATCATATAGGGTTAGGGTTTAAATAGTATTCGAAGTAAGTCATGTTCACCAAATGTCTTAACCTTTTAGGACTTAGTAAATGTAAATCCTAGGTTGTTAAAGAGTTTAGTATAGTTAATCAAGGTATAAATATGCAATAAATACAACCATTGATTTGTTACAAAATTTACTAAATTTGACTTTTCTAAAAATCATAATAAATAATGCAAATAAGAACTTAGCTAGAAAATGACTGAGACATATGATCTAAAGGTTGAAAATTGAGGTAGAGGCTAGTATCAACTTTGAAAATAAGATGTAGGTGCAAAAACCCCTCATGGATAGTATTTCCCTAATTGGAAAGTAGTGTCATGTGGTGCTAGAGTCCTTATTTTAGTGGTAGTGTCCTCTATGTAGGACTGCCCCCAGCTTTTGGGTGCACCTGTGTCTAGATTTGTAAGGCTTGTTCTTGCAGGCATGAAGTTTGAAACCTTGTATATGGCTTGTTTTGACTTATTGTAAGAGCAAACCCTAATCCTCCATGTAACTAGGGTATCTAGTTGATACAAGTAGAAAAGTTTATTTATTAGTGGGGTAGACTAGACATCCTCAACACCTCGCTATTACATGAGTTTCCTGCTTACCAATACTCCAAAGAGGGATTAAGCCTGATGTAGTTCTCTCCACCTATGTGATAGTATAAGTACAAGTAGAGATAGTATGATATTTGACATGAGTGCTTTTAATGTGCTTGAGACTAAAAATCTAAGTAATCTAATCTTAGGAATGTTATATATGGTAATATGTAGATGTAGTGGAAAATAAGGATTGATAAATTTAATTGTGCACAACTTAACTTTCTAAATTTACATATGTAATTTGCATCTGATTTCCATCTAGTGGTTAGAGGGTTAAAATACATGTATATATATCATTCTATTGCTTGTGTAGGTACTAAAAGAGGTCTAGGATGACCCTAAGAAGTTTAAGATTTGAAAAGATATTTATTTGTGGAAAAGGTAGGGAAAGGACAATATTTTCAATATTGGGACACTATCACCATGTGGTACTACTTTACCTATTATTGTGTTAGTCTCTAGGTGGTATAAGCCTAGGCATGAAGGCCCATGATGCAAGAATGAGAGTTTAAGACTACTTTAGGGATGGCTAAGGATGTTTGTAGCCCACACAAAGGCTAGATGAGTGTAAAAGTAGGCCCTAGGAGAGGTGTAGGTCTAAGCTAAGGATAGGTGGTCTCAAGTATAACTTATAGCACTCTGTTGGGAAATACGGAAGCACACAATTAATTACCAAGCAACTTAATATGTGTAAATTAACCAAAATACACAAGTAACTAGAATTCAAAAATAACACTGAATATGAGAGACAATACACAACTTGTATTAAAACTCTTCCAGAAGGAAATACAACAAAGAAGATTGCCACGGTTCTTCTTCCTTACACACCTCTAGGGCTCCCACACCTCTAGGGTATAAACAGTAAATCTTCCCTCAAAGCTCTCTCTCTCTCTCTCTCTTACGGTCTCAACACACAACTCAAACACAGAGTTGGTGTTCACCTCCAACTAGTCAGTATCCACTACTGCCAGTACACCAGTGCTCCACGCACTCCACAAGTGCTTCACGCACTCCACAAGTTTTTCACGCACTCCACAAGTACACAAACATACTTTAAGTAGATCTCCCCTAAACTACAACAACTTGCAACCCAAATGATCTCACTTATGGAAGGAACTACCTTGCCTTCCTCTTTGCTCTCTTTTTGAGTACACACTGTACTCCAAGTAGATCCTGCCTGATCCTGCTCCCTGTTGTGTTGCTGTCCTCCCTGATCTTGCACACCTGCAAATCAATCTGGTTTTGCACACCTGCAAACTTGGATCATGCACACACATACACCTGTAGATCAATGATCTTACTTACCATGCAGATCTCCTAATGTAGCCATGCACACTTGATGACCAAGATCCTACACAACTGAAGAACCCTTCTGATTCTCCAAAACCAACACCCACCTCGGCACTACTGTGGAACTAGGAGGAACACCCTTGCTCACCTCACACACAAAAGGAGCTAACTTTTCTCAACTCTAACTAGAACACCTTTACAATACAGCCTATGAGTCTCTTAAATAGATCTCATGCAAACAATAATTAGACATCTAATTACAAGAATTAGATCCGCAACTTCTAGTCTAAATTTGGATCTTGAAATGCAAACACTTGGTTCATTAACAAACTATCTGTAACACTCACAGTTCAAACCACACAGGTGACCAATGTCAGTCCCTGTCTGCCTGGAGGTGACCGACGCTAGCCAATCCCTGACCGACGTCAGTTGCTCTTCCTATCTAATCCGGTCAATGTCAGTTGGCTTGATCGATGCCAGTGTCTGTGACACTCAGCAAACTCTCTACAACCTCCTCCTTTGTTTACATCAGTGAAGCTTTTAGCTCCACAATGTAACAATCTCCCACTTGGAGATAAACAGCTGCACTGTACCTATACCTATACCCCATCTAATCTATTTCCTGGCTTGTATCCCTCTTCAAGATCAACCTTGAAGACCACCCACCACACAACCTATGGTGCACCTCCTGTCATTCGAGTACCCTACCACATTCGAACCTACAAACCCATGTATTGAAGTCCTGACCCTACATAGCATGAATCCCTGCTATCGGTCCCTCTCAAATACCTGAGAACCCACTTCTCTAAATTGGCTCCTAACTCTCTGATAGTTCCCACTGCTTGGGAAAACTCAGGTCTATAACAGACCTTATGTGATTTTGGACATTGAATTGTCTAGCCCTTAGTATGCTCTGGTTCTGCATCCAGCATAATGAACCTCACCAACACCTAATTCACATCAGCTCCCACTGGAGACAAAATCAACCTATGATCTCCATGTCTCTCATGCTAAAGAATTTTGCTGCTCCAAATTCCTCATGACATGCCACTGAACTAACCTTACCCTTAGCTCAATAAAACCTTGTATGTACAAACCTGCTAGCTAGCATACCATCCACATAAAGTAATAGGATAATGTCATGACCATCATCCCCTAGTAAGACAAACACAATGGTTACACTGACACTGACTAAAGCCCTGCTTTGTCATCCACCTGTCAAACCTGTACCACTATCTACGGCTTCCTCAAGACCATATGACCTGGCCTTCCATCTCACGTGTCTGTTCTCTCTCTTCTTCAACTAAGGAATCCATTCGTCTCTATGTTTTCATACTGGTTGGCAACCCTACCAAATCTCTCACTTGGTTCTGCATCATATTCCTACCATGCTCCCACTATTTCCTAGATCCTTCCTACTCTATAGTCAAAAACTAGTATAAAGAAGAAGAACAATGAATTTGAGGCTTACTTACCACCTTCAGTCCTCCATATGGGCATTTGAGACTCCTTAACAGCTTGTTGTCCACCCAAAATCCATTATAGTGACCGACCTTAGTCACCACACAGTCTGCATCCAACCAACATCAGTTTCCATGTGCCTATCCTGACTATCGACTCTGTCGACGTCAGTGTCTCCTGTTGCCAATGTCAGTCCTCCTGACTGATGTCAGTCTTACCTATTGCCGATGTCAGTCCTCCTGACCGACATCAGTCTTACCCTACCTGACATCACCGGCTTCGATCTGCACATGACCGACATCGACACCTGTCTATTCGACACCAGTTCCCCTTGACAGATGCCGGTCCCTGTGTTCTCCTGTGAGTGATCACTTTTTACCTGCAAGCTCCTTTGAATCAAAACCCATGTCCAAACTACCCTGCTCAGAAGTATCCAGCCCCATCCACTGGTCTCTGTCTGTCATCTCCTCCAAGAACACCAAGGCTTTCTAGTTCTTAAGTCTATCAATCACATCTATTTTCTGCTTAAGAACATGCATCTCCTTCTTGCTCATGTGACCAAGCCTACAAAGCCACATCTCTGTAACAGAAGAAGAATCGATAATATAAGCAAGTAGATAAAGAGTACCTACTTTCTTACCACCAGTTAATTCAAGTGTATCTGCTATGAGAGTTCTTGTGCATCTCTCATCACCCAACTTTCCTAAAGAAATTAGCCACATCTCCAAGCCTAGGACCTGCATGACCTCCTTCAACACCCATGTGTTGGCCGCCTGCAATTTCAGCTTCACTTCCCCTTTGCCAATTATTTGGCAAGGCTCACCAGCCCCTAAATAAATCTTTCCAAAGTCTCCAAAGACCTTACCATGAAAATATACTCTATTTCAGACTGCATGGAAAGAGGCAACAGAATCTATAAATCAAGATTCTACTTTATCCAAGAAACATCCCAGAGCATCCTGTGCAACAACACCTGCAACATCTGCTTCTTTAGTTCCTTCATGCTGATCTTCCACAAACCAACAATTTTCTTTTCTCTGCTCTTTCTTTCCATAGGACCATAATTGACCATTCGTGCTTTTCAATTCCTCCATTCTTATCTTACTTTCTTCTACCATTGCTCTACTCCCACTCAATCAGAAACCCCTGAGAGTGACCTGTAATCAAACACAAAACCTACTCCCTACAACCTTAGCTCTGATACCACTTGTTGGGAAATATGGAAGCACACAATTGATTACCAAGCAACTTAATATGCAGAAATTAACCAGAATACACAAGTAACTAGAATTTAGAAATAACACAGAATATGAGAGACAATACACAACTTGTATTAAAACTCTTCCAGAAGGAAATACAACAAAGAAGATTGCCACAGTTCTTCTTCCTTACACACCTCTAGGGATCCCACACCTCTAGGGCATAAACAGTAAATCGTCCCTCAAAGATCTCTCTTTTATGGTCCCAACACACAACTCAAACACAGAGTTGGCATTCACCTCCAACCAGTCAATATCCACTACTGCCAATACACCAGTGCTCCACGCACTCCACAAGTGCTCCATGCACTCCAAAAGTACACAAAAATACTTCAAGTAGATCTCCCCTAAACTGCAACAACTTGAAACCCAAATGATCTCACTTATGGAACGAACTACCTTGCCTTCCTCTTTGCTCTCTTTTTGAGTACACACTATACTCCAAGTAGATCCTTCCTGATCCTGCTCCCTGTTGTGTTGCTGTCCTCCCTGATCTTGCACACCTGTAAACCAATTTGGTTCTGCACACCTACAAACCTAGATCATGCACACACATACACCTGCAGATCAATGATCTTACTTACCATGCAGATCTCCTAATGTAGCCATGCACACCTGATGACCAAGATCCTACACAACTAAAGAACCCTTCTGATTCTCCAAAACTAGCACCCACCTTGGCACTATTGTGGAACTAGGAGGAACACCCTTGCTCACCTCACACACAGAAGGAGCTAACTTTGCTCAACTCAAACTAGAACACCTTTACAATACAGCCTATGAGTCTCTTAAATAGATCTCATGCAAACAATAATTAGACATCTAATTACAATAATTAGATCCGCAGCTTCTAGTCTAAATTTGGCTCTTGACATGCAAACACTTGGTTCGTTAACAAACTATCCGTAACACTCATAGTTCAAACCACATAGGCGATCGACGTTGGTCCCTGTCTGCCTAGACATGACCGACGTCGGTCGATCCCTGACCGATGTCAGTTGCTCTTCATCCTGTCGACGTTAGATGGCCTGACCGACGCCAGTGTCTGTGACACTTAGCAAACTCTCTACAACCTCCTCCTCTATTTGCATCAGTGAAGCTTTTACCTCCACAACCTAACACACTCAAGTGTCATTTTAGATGATTACAATAGGTATAAAAATAATTATAAAGTTTATATACACCACAATACAACACAAAAATGATACAAAGTGTGAAGGCTATGATACCATTAATCTAGGGATGAGGGGAGACCCAAAATACAACCCACTTAAATGGATTTAAGAGGTTTATGAATGGAATATAATTAAGAATGATAGATAACATGAATGTGAAAATCTCTCAAATAACAAATGCAAAGCAAGAAAGAGATGAAAACCAATGTAGACCTATAATATCAAATTTGTATTATGAAAATTTATGTACAATATCTAAGAGATCAGATGTATAGTATCTATGTGATTTATAACTCTATTATTATATGGTTATACTAACCTATAAAGAATGGAAATGTACATTATTATACAATGAATGAATATGAAACATTAGTTGAACCATTACAATAATCGGTAACGACCACTTCATAATCAAAGAGTGCAGTGTTATCACTAAATGTCATTAATGATGAGATGCAAGTTATATTATTAACACTACATGAGTTGTGTGGCAATGTAAGAGTGGAATTATATTGAAACAACTAACATGTAAGTGTATATTCTACCATCAATGTAGTTAATGTTAGTTTAAAGTTAGATGTGTAATTGTGGTAATGTTTAGTATGATGTAGTGACCAAGATCCCATGGATCAAATGATGATTAATTTAAAACTACTAAAAATAGGGTATATTCAAAACAATAGAATAAAAAATAGGTATGAAAGTTTTAAAATTGTCACGAGGGTCCAAAAATGGCTTTTTAGGTCCCTAAAGTCTGAAACTCTATGAAACACTTCATCAACAAAATAAGTCTATAATCTTTTATCTAATAAGTATTTTAATGTGTGAAACTATCATAATCTTCTCTATTTTAACATAACCTAATCTTCCATAATATATATAAATAAATCCATGAATAAATGAAATATGTATAGTTAGTTGTTCACACCCCTTGAGGTTAGGGTAGTGTTAAGAATCAAGCCTTAATATATCTCTAGTACATGTGAGTGACCCATCCTAATGTGAGAGAATACTACATCCTCTTTCCCTATGATAATAAATATAACTATATGATATTTCACTAAATGAAATATTTCTTTTGGTACAAGTACATAACCACAAGACTTTAAAAAATGATAAATGGAGAAAATGAGGAATGTTTATGCTCCCTAACAAGTGTACAATGGATGTGATTAATGTAATTCAACATAAGATCTCTGAAATGACACAGGTTACATGTATATATATGGGTATCTTTTAATTCAAATTCAAACACATTCAACCATGGAAAAGTGTGAAAGATTAAAATTAAGGCACATGAAAACATGACATTATAGCACAAAGGATCCAAAAATAATTTTACCAGTTTTGGTCTATTTCAAAAATAGTCAAGGCACTTTTGAGATACTCTAAAAATGGTCAAGGTAAAAAAACCCATTAAGAAAATACTAGAATGAACTACATTATAATTTAGTAGATCTCTAGGTAGAAAAATGACATAACTAAATGTGTTTATGAAAAAATATGCATGACACAAGACTATGAAGGGTCTAATGTCAAGGGAAAGTGCACCAAAAATATCTCAGAGTAATAAAACATTCATAAGTATGAAAAATGAACCAGAGCTACATGAAATGTACCAAAATTAGGTGTCTATTGTAAAAATAGAGAAGACATTCTAAAATCAAAATTAATGATAAAAGCTACACATGATATGAAGGAGTGTATAAATGATGAAATAAATAGATGGAACATATTTAATAAGAATGCTAGGAAATCATTCCTTAAGTCTTACAAACATAATGAGAAAAAAGGTAATAGGTAGTTGTCTAAGGTCACAAAACAAGGTTTTATGTGGTAAGGTTGACCCCATATTTATAAAATAAGGTTACTCATGCAAAACATGAGTAAATGGGATAATTCATAGGTGAGACACACATGATCATACATGGTATTACATAAGTGCAAAAAATAGTTTTGAATAGATAGTCAACACACACATGAAGGGGAATCATCTATAGGTTGTGAAGAAAAAAAAATAAGCATTAGTAGGGTAAATTTTAGAGGCCCATAAATAAATTAAATTGGGTCTTTTTAGGAGAATTTCTAAGTATGTGTTCCAAAAATATGGAAAAAGTTAATAGATGGTATTTAGGTAAATGAACAAACAAATCATAATGGGGTGTAGAAACCACACACTTCCTTCATACCTTTCCTCCTATAAAAAGTTAACATTATGAGTATATGGGTATATTTTTGTTAACATGTAATGGTGAATAATCTCATATTGAATTTTGATGGAGTAGCAATCTATATTTATATATATGAAATTTATTTTAAATAGTAGGTGAGCCAACATGGAAAACTAACTCACACCTTGATAATTTAGGTGAATCTACATTGTTCAACACCCCATAATAATAGCTAAATTCCAATTTATAAAACCAAAATATTTGTGAACTAACAAAGAGTAGACACTAAAATTTACCCTAAGCATTAGTGCATGAGAAGAAAGAAATAGAGTTTGAAATTAAAATAAAAAGGATCAAAGAATGGAATATTCAATAGATGTCAAGCATCAAGGAAGAAATAATGCATATGAAGAGGGATCAATCCAAGTTAATCAAGATTTATTGATGAAAAATATAAGGGTAAGGATAGGTGGAAGAACAATTGGACAAAATGGACATAAGGATTTGAGTTAGCACAAGCTCATAGAGGCTAAAGGGGTATAGGAATTCTATAAATAGTGGTGTCGACCTTGTTATCAACAAAATTTTCACCCTTGGAAGGTGTTTAAACAATTCTAAATTTGGAATAACATGAAGACAATCCTAGGCTATAGGTGGTCTAATATTGGATTGAATCTCTAGGTTAAAGGGATAGCTCCCCTGGATGTATCACTTAGGATCAAAAACTAATCTACCAATATGTGTAGAAAAGAGAGAGAAGCCTAATTTAATCAAGGTGATGCACCAAATTTATTTACAACTACCAACCATATTCAAATGCATTTCAACCATGAGACTAACCTAAAATAAACACTATTCCTAATTTGCCTCTCTATATCAGTACTTCATTTTGGAGGTTAATGAAAGATTCTTGGGCTAGGAGGAATAAACAAGGGGTCATGAAATGAAATTAATGCATAGAAAACTCACTCAACATTCACACTTCAATTTTATACTTCATAAGACCTACAAAAAGACTTTCAAATTGACTATGAATGCTAGATAAAGACAACATGCCAAGGAAGCAAAGCTAGTCACTTCATAAGATAACCTAGTCATACACACACATTGAAACCAATTGAAGGAGGATATAAAAATATACCTTTCTCATTGATCAAAAAATTGTAAATGGGAAGGGATTCTCCATACCTAGGTGGAGGATATGTGCATAGCCTATCAAGTCTAAATTTATAGAAGTGTGCGAGAAGAAGAGAGAAGGGCATACAAGAGAGAGGTGAAAAGTATAAATGAGAGTTACAATAAAGAGAGTGGTTATGAAACTATCTCAATATTTATTTAATGTGATTTTTTACTCTTATGAAAATGTTTTTCTCCTCCAAGTGGCATGGAGTTTCATTCTTTTGCTTGACACCTTGTCTTCTCATTGAAAACTGCCCTTTATCTTGGCTTGTGAAATGACAAGTGGCCTCATTCAACATCAAGTATTCTTGAGTTAAATATTTATCTATATTTGACACTTTACACTTTTTTATGAGTCTTCATAACTGATGCTACAATGATGATTACAACTCCTAAGTATCTTGAAGTCTACCCGGCCTTACTCCACCTACCTTTGCTTACAAGTGTAAAATATTGGTTTAATACTCACCAATGAAATAAATATCCTTTGAAATCATCCTAATATGATATAAAACCTAAAAAAAATCATTTTGAGGCCTCAAATTTTTTTCAATACTTCATTTTACACCAAAAACTCTCACTTGGCCTCAAATCCTTATAGCCCTAAAAACATGAAAACCTCCTTGTGTAGAATAATCTATGGATTGTTTTTGAAAATTTATCATATATATAAGGAAATAATATCCCCTTACATATCCATTACAAGTTTTATGACTTGGTACCAAGTGTAAGTACACTTTTAATGCTATTATGTCTCCTCAATTAGGCCTCCATGCCTAGAAGATTGAGTTTCTATTCTAGACTTATCCCACACATTTAAAACCACCAAAAAACATTTGATTAATTTTACCCATTCCATTACCATGCTCCATGAAAAAATTAAATATCAAACACGTTGTATGGATGGGCAAACCATGAAATGGTCAAAACCCTAGTCTAGGCATTTGAACAGGATTGAAAGGTGATTAAAGTGGTTTACAAAGAAATTCTTAGGTTCTAGTTCTTGGAAGAGATTTTTTGAGTCTAAAACATCATAATAAAACTCAATATACTGAGAAGAGTTATCTTGAAGTCATTTATAAGCCTACATATAGGCCTTTTAGCTTGTAAAATAGTGCATTCTCACTTTATTGACCAACTTGATGACTTGTAGAGCTTATATACCTTTATATGAGACCTGAAAATAATAATGGATGATTTTATAACCTTTATCAAGTATTTATAGACCTTTAATCTTGATTTTGAGACCATCCCATACCCTTTACCCTCACAAACACACCTATAACCATACTTTTTGAGTAATTCTATACACCTTTGTACCTTCACATTTCAACTAGTACCATGCTCAAATTCTCATGAGACTTGGGAAGGTCACCAAGGTAATTTTCAGGTTGAATCAATTCATTTTAATTCATTTAAGAGGTATTTTCTTCCATCAAGTCACTAGAGAGCTTATCGGTAGTTTATGAGTGTTTTATCATATTAAAGATGATTCATAAAGTATAGGCCATGGATGAAAGGCTTAATGCCCCAAATATCTAGTTCATATACCCCTCTATCTTCCCCTGTCATCTCTTACTACCATGTATCATTTCATGAGATATCCAAGTAAAAGTTGGTAGATTCTTAGGTTGGTAGATTGTTCTTGGTGAGGTCAAAAGAGAATGCAATCTTAAAGTGCTAATTTGGTATTTGGTTTGAGTTGAAAATAACCCATTTAGGTATATAACATCTACCTTGACCTCTTCCAATTTTCATTTTCATAATTTGTCTCCACAATCTTGTTACATCTTCCATTTCCCCATACCTAGGGTTTATGAGCCTAACACTATAAGAAACCCTAGCTGACTGTGTTAGCATTTATACTCTATTTAGAAGGGTTCAATCCCTAATATAATTTTTTCATGAATCATTATATATTTATCAGGGTCTATAAGTTCCCAACTCATCCTTACTAACAAACCTTCATCTTTAAATTACATATATAGTCCTTAAATTAACTCATGATTTATAATTTTGTCTGTAGTTCTTCATTACTATTTTAAAGAATTTAGTTATTGAATAATAGCACTATGAGGATAAAACACCAAAATAAATGGCATTATATGATCCTTTAATCTCACCCATATACCATTTTATGTGCTCCATAGGAATTGAAACCTCTTATTGTTTAAGTGGACCATTCTTCCTGTAGGTCTATAGGGTTGAATGGCTCTTACACACTGAGCTTAAAATTTAATGTTTTCAACTAAAATATTGAAATCTATTTTTAAAAATTTATAGTACTTGTTCACAGTATTCATAATTTATTGGTGTCTTTAACATAAAATCTAAGTTATACTCCAATGATCACAAGACTCTTTCTCATCAACTCCCTGAGTAGGCGTGTGAGTGCTTATCTGAGAAATTACCTTATAGAGATTGAGGTTAGGCTTATTGGTATGAAAATTGGATAGCATTAATTTCATTAATAGGGTTTAAAAATTATATTAGTGTCCTAGTATGCTTTTATTCTATTCTTTGTGATCATCTCTATAACCTTCAACAATACACAAATTCTCCTCTATAAGCTTGACTATAAAGTGCTTGTAATAAGTCCTTTTAAATTATACAAATTAATGGTGATGATAATAGAAGATTAATTACCTTAAAAAATCTCATAGCATTTTACCTAGAAAATGTCTCATCAAAAAAAATTAACTTTCATTTTCTCTTACTAGTAAGCTTTCTTTAAGCATAGGTTTGTAGGTGATCATTGGTTGTCTCTAGCATTGATTTTTGAATACACACCCTATATATTAGTTTTAAATCCACACAATAATAGACGAAATACATTTCCATCAAAATTTATGTTTAAAAACACAAATATTTATGCACATTTCAATATCTTTCTCATTAAAAGTAGACCTACAGGTTTGTAGACCTGTAGGTCTGTATTTTCATGCCTTAGGCCTCTTCATGATTAATTTTTTTAATATTTACCACTAATAGCATATATCAATTTCCTCATTACCTCTATACATGGTCAAGACTCTCATATAACTTCTTAAAATTAAATAAAATCCTTTTGAAACCACCTTAATGTAGGCAGACCCATATGCACAGTCCCAATTGGATGGAAAACATTGTTTGTTGCTTGGAGAAGATGGAATTGGAGTGATAATGGAGAATAATTTTTGGATATTTAGATCAATGGGAATATTTAAAAATAATATATAGACATGTATTTCATCCCTTAAAATGTTGAAAACCCCGAAACAAACCAAAACCATTACATCCAACTTTGTAAACTGTGTACAAATGAAGTTTTATTTCCTTTTTGAGCCCAAACATGCAAAAGGGGACTTGAAAAAACATTAAATATTCTTTTACATACCCTATAGACCCTTTTTAATTTATTTATGCATTCAACTTACCTAAAACCATTATCTCAAGGATATAAAATGAGTTGTGGGGTTGACAAGATTTTTCAAACAACTCTACCTTCTTAGTGATTGTTCATAAAGCTTAGGCCACAAATATGATGACAATTTCCATGAATATAAATCTCATGATTAATCCCCTATTTTTTAAAAATATAAGACACTAAATCTCATCATACTATATGAAATGAGCACTTGAATTTGACCCTTACTATGTTGTGAAGAGCCTAATGGAGAGAAACAAGTAGATTTTACATTTTGAGGACTTTAAAATTCATTCCAAGCATTAATATAACCTATAGAAGATGAGGATAGACTAATAAACTATTTTCACTTGAAAGTGAGTTTCCCAAGTTTGTACAAGTGAGTGAAACTCCCTTCTTTGGTGTTGAACTACAATAAACTGATCTCTTTTTGACATCCTGACATATATGAGAGTTTCATAACTCCTCTAAGAACCTTGTAAAGTATCTTATAAATATTATTCATATTATAATATTTTTCAAAAATTGGAGTTAGTCAAAAACATCATTTTCTTCATAAAACTTTACCTTAAAGTTTATAAATAAACCTTAAACTCTCCAGACATGTGTGAAATGTTTATACAAAGTGATGAAGGGCTAAAGTGAATTTCAGGGACACCTAAGGACCTATGAAAACATTTTAACAAGTCTCATTACACCATGACATGTCTAGCATAACAAAAGACCAAGATAGAACATTACCTTAACTTTTGCAAATTAACCTTAAACTTTGCTAATAAAGCTTTATAAAGGTTATTTGATGACCTTATAAGGCATGAAAAAGACATGAACAGGGCTAAAAATACATTAAAATAAATTTTTTACCTATAAAGGTTGACATTTTAACCTTGAGGGTCAAAATTGGTCAACAAATTAACAATTCACAGGGGTAGCATGCCTATAATGATTACTAGACCAGTAGCCTTGTCTTTCTATTAGACAATGGAGCCGCTTGCACACAACCTTAGACCTAATTAGAACTTGAAAAGGAAAAACAAACTAAATTAACCACCAAAACAAACAAAATAAGGAAAACACACAATGCAAAAGAAACTAAATAAGATAACACACACTTATCATAAGGTACTTATGGAATACAAAATAAAACATAAGCAACTAGTATGTATAATTGACCTAAAAAAAATTCTTCCTCATGTATCAAAGAAGAATATTATGAGATATTTTGATCCATAAATTGAATAATATCTATTGGGAAATACGGAAGCACAATTGATTACCAAATACAAGCAACTTACATGCAAAATTAAACCAGAATCACAAGTAACTAGAATTCGAAAATGACACAGAATATGAGAGACAATACACAATTGTATTAATACTCTTCCAGAAGGAAATACAACAAAGAATATTGCCACAATTCTTCTTCCTTACACACCTCTAGGGCTCCCACACCTCTAGGGCATAAATAGTAAATCTTCCCTCAAAGCTCTCTTTCTTACGGTCCCAACACACAACTCAAACACAGAGTTGGTGTTCACCTCCAACCAGTCAGTATCCACTCCTACCAGTACTATAGTGCTCCACACACTCCATAAGCGTTCCACGCACTCCAAGTACACAAATGTACTTCAAGTAGATCTCCCTTGAACTTACAACAACCTACAACTCAACATACCTTACTTATGGAAGGATCTACCTTGCCTTCCTCTTTGCTCTCTTTCGAGTACACACTGTACTCCAAGTACATCCTGCCTGATCCTGATCCCTATTGTGTTGTTGTCCTCCCTAATCTTGCACACCTGAAAATCAATCTGGTTCTACACACCTACAAACCTGGATCATGCACACACATACACCTGCAGATCAATGATCTTACTTACCATGCAGATCTCCTAACGTAGCCATGCACACCTGCTGACCAAGATCATACATACATGAAGAATCCTTCTGATTCTCCAAACTAGCACCCACACTTGACACTGTTGTGGAACTAGGAGTAACACCCTTGCTCACCTCACACACATAAGGAGTTAACTTTGCTCAACTCAAACTAGAACACTTTACAATACAGCCCATGAGTCTCTTAAATAGATCTCATGCAAACAATAATTAGACATCTAATTACAATAATTAGATCCACAGCTTCAAGTCTAAATTTGGCTCTTGACATGCAAACACTTGGTTCGTTAACTAACTGCTTGTAAAACTTGCAGTTCTAAACTGCACAGGTGATCGACATCAGTCCCTGTCTGCCTGGAGGTGACCGATGTTGGCCGACTTCTGATCGATGTCGATTGCTCTTTTGTCTAATCCTTGCCGATGTTGGTTGGCTTGACTGATCCTGGTGTTTGTGACACTTAGCAACCTCTAACAACCTCCTCCTCTATTTGCATCAGTGAAGCTTTTAGCTCCATAACCTAACAATCTCCCACTTGGAGATAAATAGCTGCACTGTACCTATACTTGTACCCTGTCTAATCTATTTCCTAGCTTTTATCCCTCTTCAAGATCAATCCTAAAGACCACCCACCACACACCCTGTGGTGCACCTCCTGTCATCCGAGTACCCTGCCACATCTGAACCTACAAACCCATGTAGTGAAGTCCTGACCCTGCATAGCATGAATCCCTACTATTGGTCCCTCTCAAATACCTAAGAACCCACTTCCCCAAATTGGCTCCTAACTCTTTGACAGCACCCACTGCTTGGGCAAACTCAGGTCTATACCAAACCTCATGTGATTTTAGACACTGAACTATCCAGCCCTTGGTGTGTTCTAATTCTACATCTTACGTATTGAACCTCACTAACACCTGATTCACATCAGCTCCCATTGGAGACAAAATCACCTTGTGATCTTCCATGTCTCTCATGCCAAAGAATTTCACTACTCCAAACTCCTCATGACATGACACTGAAATAACCTTACCTTTAGCTCAGCAAAACCCTATATCTCTGAACTTGCACCAAGCTCATCCTTTACATACAATAATAGGATAATGTTGCGACCATCATCCACCTGATAAGACAAACACAATGGTTCTACTGACATTGACTAAAGCCCTACTTTGTCATCCACCTGGTACCGCCTGTCAGCATTTTACCACTATCCTGCAGCTACCTCAAGACCATATGACCTGGTCTTCTGTCTCACATGTCCATTCACTCTATTCTTCAACTAAGGTATCTGTTCATCTCTCAGTACTTTCTTCCGACTGGAAACCCTACCAAATCTCTCATTTGGTTCTGCATCATATTCCTGCCATGCTCCCACTATTTTGTTGGATCCTTCTTGCAGTGAGCAACGAGTATAAAGAAGAGGAACAATGAATTTGAGGCTTACTTACCACTTTTAGTCCTCCATATGGGCATTTGAGACTCCTTGATAGCTTGTTGTCTACCCAAAATACATTACAGTGACCGACCTCGATCACCACACAGTCTGTATCTGACTGATGTCAGTTCCATGCTCCTATCCTGACTACTGACCCCATCGACATCGGTGTCTACCTACTACTGATGTCGATCCTCCTGACTGATGTCGGTCTTACTGTCACCAACATTGGTCGTCTTGACCGACGTCAGTCTTACCCATCCTGACACCACCAGCTCTAGTCTGCACATGACCGACATCGGTGCCTATCTATTCGATGCTGGTTCCCCTTGACCGATGCCAGTACTTGTGTTCGCCTGTGAGTGATGAATTTTTACTCGTGAGCTCTCCATGGATCAAAACCCTATCCAAACCGCCCTGCTCAGAGTTACTCAGCCTTCTCCACTGATCTCTATCCACCATATCCTCCATAAACACCAAGGCTTTCCAGTTCTTAAGTTTGTCAAAGACATCTGACTTCCTCTTAAGAACATGCATCTCCTTCTTACTCATGTGACCAAGCCTACAAAGCCACATCTCTGAAACAAAAGAAGAATCAGTAATATAAGCAAGTAGATAAAGAGTACCTACTTTCTTACCACCAACTAATTCAAGTGCATCCATTGTGAGAGTTCTTGTGCATCTCACATTAACCTAACTTTTCTGAAGAAATTAGCCATATCTTCAACACTGGGACCTACATGACCTCCTTCAACACCCATGTGTTGGCCACCTGCAATTTCAGCTTCACTTCCCCTTTTCCAATTCTTTGGCAAGGCTCACCAGCTCCTCTCTTTGGGGCTGCATGAAAAGAGGCAACAGAATCTATAAACCAAGATTTTACTTTATCCAAGAAACATACCAGAGCATCCTGTGCAACAACCCCTGCAACATCTACTTCTTTAGTTCTTTCATGCTGATCTTCTACCAACCAACAATTTTCTTTTCCCTGTTCTTTCTTTCCATAGGACCATAATTGACCATTCGTACTTTTCAATTCCTCCATTTTTAGCTTACTTTCTTCTACTGTTGTTATACTCCCACTCAATCAAAAACCCTTGAGAGTGACCTGTAACCAAACACAAACCTGCTTCCTGCAACCTTAGCTCTGATACCACTTGTTGGAAAATATGGAAGCACAATTGATTACCAAATACAAAAAAATTACATGTGGAATTAAACTAGAATCACAAGTAACTAGAATTTAGAAACAACACAAAATATGAGAGATAATACACAATTGTATTAATACTCTTCCAGAAGGAAATACAACAAAGAAGATTGCCACAGTTCTTCTTCCTTACACACCTCTAGAGCTCCCACACCTCTAGGGCATAAACAATAAATCTTCCCTCAAAGCTCTCTCTCTTACGGTCCCAACACACAACTCAAACACAGAATTGGTGTTCACCTCCAACCAGTCAGTATCCACTACTGCCAGTACTCTAGTGCTCCATGCACTCCAAGTACACAAATGTACTTCAAGTAGATCTCCCCTGAACTTAAAACAACCTGCAACTCAACAGACCTTACTTATGGAAGGATCTACCTTACCTTCCTCTTTGATCTCTTTTGAGTACACACTATACTCCAAGTAGATCCTGCCTGATCCTGCTCCCTGTTGTGTTGCTATCCTCACTGATCTTGTACACCTGTAAATCAATTTGGTTCTGCACACCTACAAACCTGGATCATGCACACACATACACCTGCAGATCAATGATCTTACTTACCATGTAGATCTCCTAACATAGCCATGCACACCTGCTGACCAAGATCATACATACATGAAGAATATTTTTGATTCGCCAAACCAACACCCACACTTGGCACTATTATGGAACTAGGAGGAACACCCTTGCTCACCTCACACATAAAAGGAGCTAACTTTTCTCAACTCAAACTAGAACACTTTACAATACAGCCCATGAGTCTCTTAAATAGATCTCATGCAAACAATAATTAGATCTGCAGCTTCAAGTCTAAATTTGGCTCTTGACATGCAAACACTTGGTTCGTTAACTAACTACTCGTAAAACTTGCAGTTCTGAACCACATAGGTGACCGACATTGGTCCCTGTCTGCCTGGAGGTGATCGACACCAGCTAACTTCTGACCGACGTCAGTTGCTCTTCTATCTGCTCCTTGCCGACGTCGGTTGGCCTAACCGACGCCGGTGTCTATGACACTCAGCAACCTCTAGCAACCTCCTCCTCTATTTGCATCAATGAAGCTTTTAGCTCCACAAACTAACAATATCATGAGGCAAGCTACCTCTTGGACCTTTCTATTGTTGACTTCACCTTCCTCTTGAATGTCAATCCTCTTGGCATGCTCTTAAATGATGTAGAAATAACTAACCAATCTCTTATGAAGATGAATTCATCATGTGGCTCAAGATCCACTCCATATTGATTAGTAGCTTCAATATCATCCAAAGGTATTATATCTAGACATGTTTCTTGGTCTTTCGTAACATCTTGAATGAAATCATGTTACTTATCATTTATTTTAAATTCATCAAGCTCTTCAAGAAGCTTTGCATACTCAATCTAAGCTGTATTATGGTCTTTAATGGGTGTTTATTGATTAAAATCCTCATAAGCATGCTCAATAAGAAATATATCTTTACAGAGGCCTTCAATATCTTACAGAGACTCAAGGTACTATTGCCAATCATCTTTTAACTCCTTACCTTGGTCAACTTGAAAGGGACTAAATTGAATAAAATCTTCATATTTCTCCTCAAGATCTATAGGGATATCAAGAATATCAAAACTCTATATGTAGTCATGATTTGACTGGTAATAAAATTCTTCAAGTTTACTTTCTTTTTCATTGGAAAAAATTTCAACTTCATTCACAACCTCAACCTGTTGGCTTAGAGAACCTTTAACATTAAGACTAGCTTTGAAAATTGAGTTGGATCTTTGTTATCCAAGTGGAATACCAATGAAAATTTATTCCTCATAGACAATTAAATCATCTTCATTATGTTCACTTGAAACTATAGCCTAATATTCTTCATTTATCACCCATAGGATAGTTTCCCCTTCAATAAGGGAAACTATGGGAGTGTGATTAATATGTTCATGAGTTTGATAGGGAGTATGAGGTATGGTAGGTTGTTTATGAATAGGCTTGGAAATTAAGTGATCTTTCTTGAAACTTTAGGTATTGGGAATGGAAGGTTCTTGTAATAAATCTTGGAGGGAGAGAAAATTCCGATGTGTTATAAGTGTTTCATTCTCTTCAACAAGCACTTCACAATTCTCATAGCTTTCTTGAGGCTTCGTAACAACGACAAATTAATTTTCAAACTTATCAACTAAGACCTCTTTATAGTCTTCAAATATTTCTTGGATATACATCCAATATTTAATATCTTAAGGTTCTTGAGGAAGGGGAAATGGGATTGAATATACAAAAGGTCTTCTTCCTTGACTTCAATTTACTTATCTAGACACTCTTCCTCTTGTTTCTCCCAAGACTTAACTACTTGATTCCAAGTTGAGACTTGAAAAATAGTAGGTTCTTTTGGATATATAATTATCTCTCTTGGAGTCTCTATTTTAAGATGGTCAATGGATTCATGAGGATATGGAGCATAGGAAGGATGATAAGGAACACAATAGGGTTCTTGACACATATGATCCAACTCTCTTTGCTACCTCTCCCAAGTTTCCATCTTCTCCAATACAAATGCACACAATGCATTTCTCTTTAGTGGATCATTAGATGTATCTAAAAACAACCCAATCACTTAATTATATGGAGAATTTGAACAAACTCTTTTTTCACGTTATAATACTTTGCTTTCCATCTCATACATTCCATATTGAAAAGCTTGAAAAGATAATGGAGAAGGTGTAGGATGATAGCATGGTTGAAAATAAGGTTGTTCATCTATGTCACCATAAACATATGGGGATTATGTAGGCTGATCATGATATTGATATAGATCATAAGGGGGATAATAATGATGTTGTTAATAATAATGGGGGTAACAAGATTCATAAGGCTGTTGAGGTATAAAGTTAGGGTCATAGTGAGGTTGATAGGGAGTACCATAGGGCTGATATGAACCATAATACTACTAGTAAGGTTCATTATAGGACTAATAAGGGTCATTATAAGTCTTGTATGAATCATTATAGGACTAATAAGGAAGTATATCACATAAATTATCTTTATACCCAGCCATCAAACCTCATGGAGTAGCCAATAGCAAGAAAAATCATCAACAAATCTTTGAAATAAGTAACTAGGCTACTGGAACCAACTAATTGAGATCATAGATGCACTTGATGTTTTGAATACCTCCAAAAGATGATATGTAAAATAGCAACACAAAACATCCTTCCACTTGTTTAGAACTTAACCCCACTAGGCATGCCAAAACTATTATCAACCAAATTTGAACCCTTTGAAGGTAATTCAATCCTTCAAACTTTGGAATAACATAGAGACAATCTTAGGCTATTAACAACCTAATGTTGGCTACAATATATATATTAAAGGGATAAACTCCCTTGACATATCACTTAGACTCACAAACCAATCTACCAACTTGTTTGGAAAAGAGATAGAAACCTACTCTAATGGAGGTGATGCACCAAATTGATTAGCCACTACCTACCAGTTTCAAATGCACTTCAACCATGAGACTAACCTAAAATAAACACCACTCCAAATCTACTTCTCTATACCAAAACTTCATTATGGAGGTTTTTGAAATATGCTTGGGTTAGGAGGACTAAATAAGAGGTCATGAAATGACATGAATGCATAGACAAATCACTGAACCTTCAAACTTCATAAGACCTACAAAAAGAATTTCAAATTTAATATGAATATCATATTAGAACAATATGCCAAGGAAGCAAATCGAGTCACTTTACAAGATTAACTGGTCATACATGCACACTGAAACCACTTGAAGGAAGAGGTAAAACTAGACTTTTGTCATTGATCAAAATCTTCAAAATGGGAAGGGCTTTTCCATACCCAGGTGGAGGATACATACATAGCCTGTCAAGGATGAATTTATAGAAGTGTGAGAGAAGAGACAAGGGCATAGGATAGAGAGGTGACAATTATCAAGGAGAGTTACAATAAAGAGAGGGGTTATGAAACTATCTCAACAAGTCTTCAATGCCACATGTTACTCTTCTGAATATGTTCTTCTCCTCCAAGTGGTGTGGAGTTTCATTCTTTTTCTTAATGATACCTTATCTTCTTCTTGAAAATTTCCCTTTGTCTTCTCTTGTGAGATGAAAAGTGGCCTTATTAAACATCAAGTATTTTTGAGTTACATATTGCTCTATCCTTAACACTTTGCACTTCTTTAGGAGTCTATGTAATTGATTCTACAATGATGATTACAACTCTTAAGTATCTTGAAGCCCGCTTGACCTTACTACACCTACCTTTGTTTAAAAGTGTCAAATATTGGTTTAATATTCATTAAGGTAATATATTTCCTTGCAAGGCATCCTGATGTCGTATTAGACCTGAAATAATTCATTTTGAGGCCTAAAACTCTCTCTCTCTAAGACTTCTTTTTGTATCGAAAGCTCCCACGTAGCCTCAAATCCTTGTAGCCCTCAAAACATGAAAACCTCCTTGTGTAGAATAATGTATGAGGATAATTAAAAATTTAACATAAATATGAGGACCCATCATCCCCATACATCTCCATGCCATGTTTCATGCCCTGAAACTAAGTGGAAGTACATTTTTTTGCTATTCTCTCTCCTCAATTAGGCCTCCATGACTAGAAGACTGAGTTTTTATTCCAAACCTCTCCCACATGTGTGAAACCACCAAAATATTTTGATTTATTTTTCCCATGCCATGACCATTCTCCATTCCAAATTTAAATTTATGATACCTTGTATGGATGGGTAAACCATGAAATGGTCAAAACCCTAGTCTAATCATTTGGATAAGCTTGAGAGGTGATTAAAGTGGTTTGAAAATAAATTATCAGCTTATAGTGATTGGAAAAGATTTTTTTGAGGTATAAAACATCATAATACAGCTTAATATACTAAGGAGAGGTATGTTGAAGTACTTTATAGGCCTTCATATAGGCCTTTTGGCTTGCAAAACAGTGCATTATCACCTTCTTGGCTAGCTTGATGACTTGTAGAGTTTATATACCTCTGTATGAGAAATAAAAAAGAGTGTGAATGATTTTAGAACCTTTATCAAGTCTTACTAGACCTACGATCTTTATTTTGAGACCATCTCATACCTTGTACCCTCACAAATACACCTACATCCATGATTTTTGAGCAATTCTATACACCTCTGTACCTTCACATGCCAACTAGTACCATACTCAGGTGCTCATGACAATTGGGAAGGTCACCAAGGTAATTTTGAGGTTGAATCAATTCATTTTAATGCAATTGAGATGTCTTTTCTTCCATCGGGTCACTAGAGAGCTTATTGGCATCTTGTGAGTGCTTTATCATCTTAATGATGATTCATAAATTACATGCCATGTATGGAATAATTAATTGCCAAAATCTATAGTTAATTTACCCCTATATCTTCCCCTAATGTCCCCTTCCACTATGCATCTTCTCATGAAAGATCCAAACAAAATTTGATAGTTTCTTGGGTTGGTAGGCTATGCTTGGTGAGATCAAAAGAAAATGCAATATTGAAGTGATACTTTGGTGTTTGGTTTGATTATAAAATTACCCATTTAGGTATGTAAAATATAAATTAAATATTCAAATGGTCATATTCACCATTTCTCTCCATAGTCTTGATACATCTATTTTTCCATGCTTAGGGTTTATGAGCCTAACACTACAATAGGCCCTAGCTAACTATGTTAGAATTTATCCTCTTTGTAGGAGGGTTAAAGTCCCCATATAATGTTTCTTTGAAGTTTTTATAACTTTCTCAGGGTCTCCAAGTTGTCAACTAATCCTTACTAACCAACCTTCATCACCATTTTCATACACAATACTCAAATTAACTCTAATTTTATCTATAGGTCCTCATTATTGTTTATAAGCATTTAGTTATTAAATGAGATAAATGTGAGGCTCAAACACCAAATTAAAGTGACTCCTCTGATCCTTTCATCTCACCTATATACCCTCTTATGTGCTCCATAGGACTTGACACCTCTTATTATTTAAGTGGACCATTTTGCCTATAGGTCTACAGGGTTGAATGGCCCTTGCATGTTGAGATTGAAATTTAGTCTTTTCAACTAAAGTATTGACCTCTATTTTTTCCACTTTCCATTAATTATTCATATTTATAATAGTTTATTAGTGTCTTTAACATAAACTCTGAGTTCTGATCCAATGATTATAAGAATCTTTCTCATCAACTACCTAAGTAGGCATGTGAGTGCTTATCTGAGAAGGTACCTTATCAAGATTGAGGTTAGGATTAGTAGTCTGAAAAGTGGATAGAATTAATTTCATTCACAAGGATTAAACATTACATGAGCATCTTGGTATGCTTTTATTATATTCTTTATGATCATCTCTGTAACCTTTAACAATGCACAAACTCTGCCCTATAGGGCTGACTGTAAGGTGCTTAGAATA
The DNA here is from genome assembly GCA_037957365.1 of Torreya grandis. Lineage (NCBI taxonomy): Eukaryota > Viridiplantae > Streptophyta > Pinopsida > Cupressales > Taxaceae > Torreya > Torreya grandis. Next base: position 368,676 of record JARHVA010007056.1, read on the forward strand.
AGTCATTTTTCATTTTAATCAATTGATGGTTAGGATAAGTGAAGAGTTAAAGCATCACCTTGAAAACTCTCATTGAATATTACCTATAAAAGGTCTCATTAAACAAATTTTAACTTTCATTGTCTCTAACCAGGAAGCTTTCTTCAAACATAGGTATGTAGGTGATGATTGATTATCTCTAGCATTGAGTTTTGAAGACACACCCTCTCTATTGGTTTTGAATCCACCCAAGAATAGAGATAATACATTGTCTATAGACCTGTAGGTCTACATTTTCATGTGTTAGGCATCTTCATGATGCAATTTTATTCTCCTAACCACTAACATCTCTCCATTACCTCCTTACTTCTCTCATGAGGCCAAGACTCTCATATAACTTTTGAAAATGAAATACAAACCTTTCAAAACCACCTTAATGCAGGCAAACACATATCCATAGTCCAATTGGTTAGAAAACACTATTTGTTGCTTGGAGAAGATAGAATTAAAGTGAGCATGGAGAGTCATTGGTGAAAATATAAATCACTGGGAAAGTGAAAACATAATATATCAACATTCGTTTCATGCCTTAAAATGTTTAAAACATTTTAAAAAATAAGAACCATGACATGCACCTTTGTAAACATGTACAAATGGAGTTTTATTACCCTTTTGGACCCACACATGTGAAAGGGGACTTGGATAAATGTTCAATATGCCTATACAGATCCTATAGTCCCTCTGTAATTTATCTTATGTGTTCAACTTGACTCAAACCATCATTTCAAGGAGAGAAATTGAGCTTGTGGGGTTGCCCAACTTTTTCAAACTTACCTATCTTCTTAGTGTTTGTTCATAAATCTCATGCCACTAATATGATGACTATTTACATGAATATAAATATTATTAGGACCCCCTTCTCTAGAAAAAAAAGTTTAGACCCTGAATCTCATCTTACTGTACAAAATGAGCACTTGAAGTTGACCCTTAGTAGCTTGTGAAGAGAGAAATGGAGAAAAGGAAGTAAATTTTACATTTTTAGTACCTAAAAATTCATTCCAAGCATGAATATAACATGTGGAAGCTAAGAAGTCACTTATAAACTATTTTCACCTAAAAATGATTATCCCAAGTTCATACAATTGAGTGAAACTCCCTTCTTTGGTGTTGAACTACAAGAAACTAATATTTTTCTGACATCCTACCATATAAAAATTATATAAATTCTCCAATAACCTTGGAAATTTTACTATATGGATTACTCATATTTATCTTTGTCACATGTTGGAGTTAGTCAAAAACATCCTTTTCTTCATACAACTTTACCTTCAAGTTTTCAAATAAACCTTAAACTCTCCAAACATGTGTAAAATGTTTATACAAGGTGATGAAGGGGTAAAGTGAATTTGAGAGACACCTAAGGACCTATTACAACATTTAACAAAGTCTCATTACACCCTGACATGTTTATCCTAACACAAGACCAAGATAGAACATTACATTAACTTTTACAAATTAACCTTAAACTTTTACTAATAAGGATTTATAAAGGTTATTTGATGGCCTCATAAGGCATGCCAAAGCTATGATCAGTGCTAAAAATACATGAAAATCATGTTTTAACCTATAAGGGTTAGAATTTTGACCTTGGGTGTCAAAATTGGTGATTCACAAGGGTAGCATGCCTGTAATGCTTAATAGATTACTATCCTTGTCCTTCAATTAGGAAATGGAGTCACTTGCACTCAACCTTAGACTTGATTAGACCTTGAACAGGACAAAACAAACTGACTTGAACTCTAAACCACACAAAACAAGGACAACACACAAGGTAAAGGAAACTAAACTAGACAACACACACTTATTCTAACTAGGCACTTATGGAACACAAAACAAAATATAAGCAACTAGTATGTACAACTGACTTGAAACCAACTTCTTCCTTCTAGATCCAAATGGGAAATTATGAGATATTTTAATCCATGAGGTGAAGAAAAACATGAGGCAAGCTGTCTCTTAGACCATACTCTTAGTGAATTCACCTTCCTCTTTAATGCCAATCCTCTTGGCATGATCCCAAATGAAGTAAAAATAGAAAACCTATCTCTTATGAATATGAATTCATCATGTGGATCAAGATTCACTCCATATTCATTAGTATTTGTAACCTGATCCAATAGTGCTCTATCTAAGCATGCTTCTTGGTCCTTCATGATGAAAACTCAACCTTGGTCTATTCTGATACAACCCTCACCTATTGGTGCAAGCAGATTACTGTATACAGGACCGAATATATGTTTTAACAGATTATTCTCAATAATGATGAAAAATTGACCTTCAGCTCTGATATTTGACAGCAAACAGGGATATGGCACCTTTCATGAAATTTTATGGCTTCATGTCATTGTCTTACCTTATACTTGGATTCATCTGGTTTCTTCAGTATGTCCGATTTTGGAAAGATCTATTGCAGCTTCATCACTGTATTACTGTTATTTGCAAAATATCAAAAACATCAGGAATCAAACCTCTTCTTATGCTTACCATCATTCTCATTCTCAAAGCATCTGGACAAGTCACGATCACTGGACATTGCTATCAGCTGAAAGGCATTGATAAAAACAGGATGAATATTCAATAGTTCTTTTAATAAGATCGTCAATGGCTGTATTGCAAATGCAGAGACCTTATCCCACAACGAACTTTTGAGCTTCTCTTTTCTTTAATGGCTACAAAGCCATTCCAAAACAAAGATCATGTTCCTTAAAAAAAAACACTTTTATCTTGATGTCTCACAGGCTCGGTCTTATATACAGACCTCTGCCTAAATATATCTGGGTCGAACAAAATAAAAGGCTCATTTTAAAAGGCTCTGGATTGCCCAATACATATCAGGAATTGAACTACGTGGCTACGAAGCCATTATATTTTGTCCTCCACCCAAGGCTATAACAGCCTTTACAAATAGGCGTAGATCACTCTTTTCGGGGTTGTATAGAGGTGCCTCCATGTGGAACTACATAATTTTGATGTGCCGTCACCCATTCAATACCCAGGCACAGGGGAGTTTAATGTTATATATTTTTTGAATTGTCAAAACATTTCAATACTAACAATCACCCAATAAATAAACAGACTTCGACAGAATATTTATGCAAAATTGCATGTTTTTGTCATAAGTAAACTGGGAGACTCGGCTATGCAGAAATGAAGGCAAAAGGAAGAATGGATGCGCCGGTCAGTCTTTATTTATGCTTCGGTACACAATCCAATTCAACCTAGTCAGCAAACTCGGATGCAGGCTAAACAGAATGGTCAGGCGCATTTCTACAACAAGCCCAGGCCCCTAACATTTCAGTACAATAATTGATACAAACACCAACACCTCTATTCCAAAACAGCACGTTTGGATCGAAGGTCTGCTGAATGAACACCTCAATTTAAAATCTCGGAGGCTGTAAATCATAATCTCTTCTGGCTTTTAACAGACTACATATATGCTTTTGACAGAGCCCGCTTTATACACCTTCACTCTTCACTTTAAACAACGCTTGACTATTTCAAAAATGGATGGATTTCACAATATTAAACAAGAACAAGAAGATATCGATACATACCATGATTTTTGGTAATGAATCAAGAATTACAGTCTTCACCTGTAACATGGTCTTCTCATCAGTTCTGATGGAAGTCTACGCCAATGCAACCTTTGCACTCCTTTCACAACCCAAAACGTAGTTTTCTGTCACCACAATCAAAAAACAAGATACTACAGGCTGAATGGCCTAATTGATTCTTCTTCTCCTCCTGGAGATCCTCCTCTCTGATTCGACTTCCTTTTCCCAAGGAGATCCTCCCCTGTTTTTCCTCTTTGACTCCCCTATCTTCTATGAATTCCAACGTAATACATATATTACTCTTTTTTTCTCTCCTACGCCCAACTTGGATTTTGAAAACAGTAAAGAGAATTTTTCTAAACAATTATCTAAGTTGAGAGATAATCTCAACCATCTCTTCTACTTCTACTCAACTAACTCCCAACGTGGAGATTCCCACTTTCACCCCTTTTATTTTTTTTTATATTTACATTTACAATTACTCCTCTAAGACATCATTTTGGAGACAAAAAAATACAATATTTTGAAATTCGAATTTAAACATGACTTATCCTGCAGATGCTCCTGCATCATACTCTCCCTCTAGAAATAATTTGAACCTTAGTTTAAATGAGCTACTTCCATGCTTTAGCCTTCATTCTATACCTGGATCCGACGATCTTCTTGTCAATGATAATGCTGTTGTTTGCCTGTGATAGTCTTTATCTTTCATCTTGCTTTTCTTTCTCTTTAGATATGTCCTTCTCATTTCTTTCTCAGCTGTCAGCTCCTGCTTCCATGCTTCATTCTCATATATATCTTCAAGATCTTCTTGATCTTCCATACCTGTATTCAAAACATCAAAAGCAACCTTAGTAGAAAAACATTGAGGCCATGAAGCCTCTTGGCTGCCTTCACATTTCTGCTCTTGTTTCTTGACCAAAACTGTCTTGGTCTCATTGCTTTGCTCTTGTCTTGTTCCACTCTTTCCAATGCTGCCTTCACCATTACCAAATAGCTCCTCTATCATTCTCAACTCTACTTTTAGTGAGATCTCATCTATCTCACAATCTTCATCAAACTTGGGCTTATCAATCTGGAGGATTGCTTGTTCCTTACTAGCCTTACTCTTCATTTCATCACTCAACACAAACTCATTCAAATCTTCATGTCCTATGTCAAAATTAGGACCAGATTGTCTTTCATCCTCTATAATTACATTCATCCACTTTATAGTTTCTTCATACAAATCAGCTTCTTCATCCACATCAGTACATTCATCAAAAACAATTGCAGTACTCATACCTTCTGTCTTCTTGCTTTCTTCAATCGCTGCCTGGAGCCATCTTGTCTGTTATGCTGTATACTTTCTCTTTTCCCCATCATCCATCCCTTTGGAAGTCTCTCCTTGCTGTACATTAGTTCTTACAGCCACTTTCCATTCCTCATTTTCCATAAAAAGATTATTAAATGATTCAAAAATATCATTATCCCTTTCATTGCAAACAATTGTCTTACCTTTCCATGTACTTGGGTCATCCTTCACCTTCCTCCATTGATTTCTCGGTGTTGTTGTCTGAACACTCACATCTTCATTCTTTGCCTTCTTAGGCACCCACATTAGATTCTCCTTCTTATCATTTGACTTCTCAAGCCATTTAGGCATCCTATAACCATGTTCTTGTGACACTACTGAAAAACTAACTTTGTTTGTCTTTTTATTTTCTTGCACATTCATATGAGAAAAATCAATCTTATAAGGTAAACTTGCCTGCTTGCTTACTTGTTGCTTGCTTGTGTGTTTCACCATCCACTTAGGCATCACATATCCATGATTGATTACTTTGTGTGAGGATTTCATCTTCCTCTTGCCTCTTCTAACCTGTGCATTAATATCTTCATGCTCACAATAACAATCAAAATCAGCACTTAACACTTCATCTACCTCTTTGTTAGCTTGTTCCATGGAGAAATTTTTCTCTTCCTTTGTGCTTGGCTGTCCTCTTTCTTCTTCCTGGCATTCAATGGCATCTTGGAATTCATCGTCATCTCCCTTATCAACAGCAAACTCACTTCTCTCTCTTGCACATTCACTTGTGCATTTGGTGTCTTTTCCTGCACCAATCTCTTCATTCTCCAAGGCCCTTCTCTTGACCTTCAATAGGCTGCTCATACCTGCATTTACCCACTTAAAAATAGCATTAAATATAAAAACAAGAGACCATAATGTCTCCATGAGTATCCTCTTAATGGACATTCCAAGTGCTCTTCTTGGCACTTCCTCTTTTCTTTCTTCTCTCTTGTTCTCCTCAATGAGAACTTTCTTCTCAACTTCTTCTTCTTGCTGCTCACTTGGCAACCTCCTTATTTTCTTGCCTCCTTGGGCTTCCCTCTTCATGACAATCTTCTTTTGCCTCCTCCTCTTCACTAGGAGATCTATTGGCCACTTCAACCTCTTCTTTATTGGCCATGCCCATGTTTGCCTATTCAGCTACATCCAAGACTCATACTCATCCTTAACCTTAGCTAATTCTTTCTTCAAACTAGCAATTTCTTTATTAAAATCAACATTAGTCATACCTTTGATGCTTGCTTTCCTCTTGCTGCCCTCATGTACCTTGCTGCTCTGTAGTGCCTTCAACAATGCTTCCATCTCTGAGATCTTCACCCAAGTCTTTTCCACCTTGGTCTCTTGATCCCTTGTCTCACCCAAGCCTTTTCTCCTTGACTGGTCTTTTGACAATCCACATGATCTCACCTAGGCCTTTTGCATCCTAGTCTTTTGATCTTCTTCTCAATCCTGAAGCAACTCTTTAGACAACTCTTTAACAAACACAAATTACAAATCCAAGCTTACCTTGCTTTGGATCTTCTTCTTCTACGCAGTCCCTTTATCACTCTTCTCAAAACTTCATCCTTTACCTCACCTAAGTCTGTTTCACCTTAGTCTTTTGGCAAACTATCCAAGCTTCCTCTTGGATCTTCAATAAGCCTTCCTTGGCTTCTTCTCTTCTTAAGCCTCAATGGCTTGGCTGCCTTTCTCTTCACCTGCAACTTCTTCACTTGATTGCTTCTTAACAAAATAAACTCATATCAAAAGCAAAGTTGCTCATACCTTTTCTTCAGCAAATCCCAAGAGCTTCAAGCTCTGATACCAAATGATGAAAACTCAACCTTGGTCTATTCTGATACAACCCTCACCTATTGGTGCAAGCAGACTACTGTATACAGGACTGAATATATGTTTTAACAGATTATTCTCAATAATGATGAAAAATTGACCTTCAGCTCTGATATTTGACAGCAAACAGGGATATGGCACCTTTCATGAAATTTTATGGCTTCATGTCATTGTCTTACCTTATACTTAGATTCATCTGGTTTCTTCAGTATGTCCGATTTTGGAAAGATATATTGCAGCTTCATCACTGTATTACTGTTATTTGAAAAATATCAAAAACATCAGGAATCAAACCTCTTCTTATGCTTACCATCATTCTCATTCTCAAAGCATTTGGACAAGTCACGATCACTGGACATTGCTATCAGCTGAAAGGCATTCATAAAAATAGGATGAATATTCAATAGTTCTTTTAATAAGATCGTCAATGGCTGTATTGCAAATGCAGAGACCTTATCCCACAACGAACTTTTGAGCTTCTCTTTTCTTTAATGGCTACAAAGCCATTCCAAAACAAAGATCATGTTCCTTAAAAAAAAAACACTTTTATCTTGATGTCTCACAGGCTCGGTCTTATATACAGACCTCTGCCTAAATATATCTGGGTCGAACAAAATAAAAGGCTCATTTTAAAAGGCTCTGGATTGCCCAATACATATCAGGAATTGAACTACATGGCTACGAAGCCATTATATTTTGTCCTCCACCCAAGGCTATAACAGCCTTTACAAATAGGCGTAGATCACTCTTTTCGGGGTTGTATAGAGGTGCCTCCATGTGGAACTACATAATTCTGATGTGCCGTCACCCATTCAATACCCAGGCACAGGGGAGTTTAATGTTATATATTTTTTGAATTGTCAAAACATTTCAATACTAACAATCACCCAATAAATAAACAGACTTCGACAGAATATTTACGCAAAATTGCACGTTTCTGTCATAAGTAAACTGGGAGACTCGGCTATGCGGAAATGAAGGCAAAAGGAAGAATGGATGCACCGGTCAGTCTTTATTTATGCTTTGGTACACAATCCAATTCAACCTAGTCAGCAAACTCGGATGCAGGCTGAACAGAATGGTCAGGCGCATTGCTACAACAAGCCCAGGCCCCTAACATTTCAATACAATAATTGATACAAACACCAACACCTCTATTCCAAAACAGCACGTTTGGATCGAAGGTCTGCTGAATGAACACCTCAATTTAAAATTCCGGAGGCTGTAAATCATAATCTCTTCTGGCTTTTCACAGACTACATATATGCTTTTGACAGAGCCCGCTTTATACACCTTCACTCTTCACTTTAAACAACGCTCGACTATTTCAAAAATGGATGGCTTTCACAATATTAAACAAGAACAAGAAGATATCGATACATACCATGATTTCTGGTAATGAATCAAGAATTACAGTCTTCACCTGTAACATGGTCTTCTCATCAATTCTGATGGAAGTCTACGCCAATGCAACCTTGGCACTCCTTTCACAACCCAAAACGTAGTTTTCTGTCACCACAATCAAAAAACAAGATACTACAGGCTGAATGGCCTTATTGATTCTTCTTCTCCTCCTGGAGATCCTCCTCTCTGATTCGGCTTCCTTTTCCCAAGGAGATCCTCCCCTGTTTTTCCTCTTTGACTCCCCTATCTTCTATGAATTCCAACGTAATACATATATTACTCTTTTTTTCTCTCCTACGCCCAACTTGGATTTTGAAAAACAGTAAAGAGAATTTTTCTAAACAATTATCTAAGTTGAGAGATAATCTCAACCATCTCTTCTACTTCTACTCAACTAACTCCCAACGTGGAGATTCCCACTTTCACCCCTTTTATTTGTTTTTATATTTACATTTACAATTACTCCTCTAAGACATCATTTTGGAGACAAAAAAATACAATATTTTGAAATTCGAATTTAAACATGACTTATCCTGCAGATGCCCCTGCATCACTTCATAACATCTTGAATGACATCATGTTGTTTATTAGCTATTATAATTTCATCAAGCTCTTCAATAAGCTTGGATACTCAATTGAAGCTACATTATGGTCTTGAATGGGTGTTTATTTATTAACCTCCTCATAATCATGTTGAATAAGAAATGTATCTTTGCAAAGGCCTTCAATCTCTTGAAGAGATGCAAGGTACTAATGCCAATCATCTTTTAACTCCTTACCTTGGTCAACTTGAATTGGACCAAATTGAATAGCATCTTCATATTTCTCCTCAAGAGATATAGGGATATTAATAATTTCAAACCTCTCTATGCATTTATGATTTGATTGGGTTAATCAACTTATTCATGTTTAGCTGCTTGCTCATTGGAAACAATTTTAATTCATAACCTCAGCTTCTTGGCTTAGAGAACCTTGAACATTAAGAATAATTTTGAAAATTGAGTTTCCTCTCTCTTCTCCAAGTGGATTACCAATGAAAATTTCTTCTTCATAGACACTTTAATCATATTCATTATGTTCACTTAGAACTATAGCATGATCTTATCCATTTATCTCACATATGACAGGTTCATCTTCAAGAATGGAGATGGTAGGAGGGTGATGAATATGTTCATGAGTTTGAGAGGGAGTATGAGGTATGGTAGGTTTATCATGAATAGGCTTGTAAATTGAGTGAACATTATTGCAACATTAAGTCTTGGGAATATAAGGTTCTTATAGTAAATCTTAGAGGGAGAGAAAATTCAGATGTGCTATAAGTGTTTAATTCTCTTCAACAAACACTTCATTATTCTCATAGCCTTCTTGAGGCTCCTTAATAGATGAAAACAAATTTTCAAACATATCAACTAGGACCTCTTTCTTGTTTTGAAAGATTTTTTAGATATAATTACAAGATTAAATAGCTTGAGGTTCTTGAGGAAGGGGAAATGGGTCTTGCATAGGCACACAGTCTTCTTTCTTAACTTCAATTTCCTTATGTAGGCACTCTTCCTCTTATTTCTCCTAGTAATTAACTACTTGATTCTAATTTGAGACTTTGAAACTAACAGGTTCTTTTAGAGATTAAATTGGCTCTCTTAGAGGCTCTATTTGAGTATGGTCAATGGCTTCATGAGGATATGGAGCTTAGGAAGGATGATAAGAAACATAATAGGGTTCTTGACACATTTGATCCAAATTTGTTTGTTGCCTCTACCAAGTTTCCATCTTCTGCAATAAAAATACACATAACTCATTCCTATCTAGTGGATCATTAGATATAACATGAAATAGATCAATCAATTCCTTATATTTAGAATTTGATTAAACTCTTTTCAAAAATACTAGTACTTTGTTCTCAATCTCATCCATTCCATCTTGAAAATATTGAGAAGTTAATGGAGGAGGTGGAAGATAATATGGTTAAAAATAATCCTATTCATCTACATCATCATAACCATATAGGGATTATGTAGGCTAATAATAAGATTGATATGACTCTCAAGGAACATAATAGTGATGTTCTTGGTAGTACGGGGGGTAACAAGATTCATAAGGCTACTGAGGTATGAAGGTGGGGTCATAGTGAGGTTAATAGGGAGTACCATAGGGATGATATGAACCATCATACTACTGGTAGGGTTTATTATAGGACTGATAAGGGTCATGAAAAGGCTGGTATGGCTCATTATAGGACTGATAAGGAGGTATAACACATAAATTCTTTTCATACCCAACCATCAAACCTCATGGAGTAGACAATAGCAAAACAAATCATCAACAAATATTTGAAATAAGTACCTAGGTTGATGAAATCAACTAATTGAACTTGGAGTCACCATTAATGTTTTGAATGCCTCCAAAGGTTGATATGTATAATAACAACACCAACAACCCTTCAACTAGTTTGGACCTTAGTCCTAACGGGTGTGCCAAAATTGTTATCAACTAAATTTTCACCCTTGGAAGGTAGTTCAATCCTTCCAAATTTGGAATAACATGGAGACAATCCTAGGATATGGGTGGTTTAATGTTGTATTGAATCTCTATCTCCCCTTGATGTATCATTTATTCTCACAAACTAATCTATCGAATTGTTTGGAAAAGAGAGATAAACCTACTCTAATGGAGGTGATGCACCAAATTGATTGACCACTACTAACCAAATGCAAATTCACTTCAACCATGAGACTAATCTGAAATAAATACCACTCCTAATTTGCCTCTCTACATCAACACTTCATTATGGAGGTTTGAAAAAAGATGTTTATGTTAAGAGCACTGAATAAGAGGTCATGAAATGGCACTAAAGCATATACAACTCACTCAACGTTCACACTTCACAAGACCTATAAAATGACTTTCAAATTGAATATGAATGCTATATATGGACAACATGACAAGGAAGCAAATATAGTCACTTGAAAAGATCAACCAGTCATACACACACATTGATACCAGTCAAATGAGGAGGTAAAACAAAAATTTTATCATTGATGAAAATATTTCAAATGGGCAAGGCTTTGCCATACCCAAGTGGAGGATACATGCATAGCTTATCAAGGCTGAATTTATAGAAATATGAGAGAAGAAGAGAAAGGCATAAGCGAGAGAGGTGACAAGTATCAATGAGAGTTAAAATCAAGATAGGGGTTATGAAATTATCTCAATCGGTTCTCAATGCCATGTTTTATTATTATGAATATGCTCTTCTCTTCCAATTGGTATGGAGTTTCATTCCTTCGCTTGACACCTTGTATTCTTCTTAAAACTTACCCTTTGTTTTGGCTTGTGAGATGGCAAGTGGCCTCATTCAACATCAATAATTATTTATTTACATATTCCTCTATTTTTTTACTTTGCACTTGTTTAAGAGTCCTCATAGCTAATGTTACAATGATGATTACAACTCCTAAGTATCTTGAAGCCCACTTGGTCTTACTATGCCTAACTTTGATTAAAAGCGTCAAATATTGGTTTCATCCTCACAAATGAAATATCTCTCCTTGAAATGCATCTCTATATCATATTAGACCTAAAATAATTCATTTTGAGGCCTCAAATTATCTCCAAGACTTCATTTTGCACCAAAATCTCTCACTTGGCCTTAAATTCTTATAGCCATGAAAATGTGAAAACCTCCTTGTGTATAATAATGTATAGATGATCTTGGAAAAATGAACATATATATAAGGACCTAGTATCCCATTACATCTCCATGCTACGTTTCATGACCTGAAACCAAGTGGAAGTAAACTTTTTCTATGATTCTCTCTCCTCAATTAGGCCTCAATTAAACCTTTATACCTAGAAGATTAAGTTTCTATTCTAGACCTCTCCCACACATGTGAAACCACTAAAATTTTCTTTATTTAATTTAACCATGCCATTACCATTCTCCATGCCAAGTTTCAATTTCTAAGACCTTGTACGGATGGGTAAACTATGAAATGGCCAAAACCCTACTATAGGCATTTAAACATGCTTGAGAGGTAATTAAAGAGGTTTTCCAATAAATTATTAGGTTATAGTTCTTGGAATATATTTTTTAAGGTTTTAAACATCATAATACAACTCAATGTAATGAGGAGAGGTCCCTTGAAGTACTTTACAGGCTTGCATATAGGCCTTTTATCTTGTAAAATAGTGCATTCTCACCTTCTTAGCCAATTTGATGACTTTTAGAGATGATATACGTCTTTATGATACCTAAAAATGTCTGTGGATAATTTTATAACCTTTACCAAGTCTTGATAGACATTTTTCTCTTTATTTGTATACCATCCCATACATTGTATCCTCACAAACACACCTATGACCATGTTTTTTGATCAATTACATACACCTATGTACCTTTCACATGCCAACTAGTACCATGCTCAGGTACTCATGTGACTTAGTAAGGTCACCAAGGTCATTTTTAAGTTTAATTAATTCATTTGAATTCATTTAAGAGATCTTTTCTTCCATCGGGTCACCATAGAGCTTATTGGCAACTTGTGAGTGTTTTGTCATATTAATGATGATTCATAAAGTACATGTCATAAATGGAATAATTAATGCCCCAAATATATAGTGCATAGACCCATATATATTACACTAATATGTCCTACCACCATGCATCTTCTCATGATAGATATAATCAAAATTTGGTAGCTTCTTGGGTTGGCAAACTATGCTTGATGAGGTTAGAAGATAATGCAATCTTGAATTGTTAATTTGGTGTTTGGTTTGAGTTTAAAATGACCCATTTAGGTCTATAATATATACTTGACCTATTCCAATGGTCATGTCCACTATTTTTCTCCACAGTCTTGCTACATCTTCCATTTTCCCATGCCTAGGGTTTATGAGCCTAACTCTACAAGAGACACTGGTTGATTATGTTAGACTTTCTCCTCTCTGTAAAAGGTCTCAAGTCATAAAATAATATTTCCATGAATTATTTATAAATTTTTAAAGTCCTCTAAGTTCTCAACTCATCATTACTAACCAACCTTCACCACCAAATTACATACACATTCCTCAGATTAATTTAGGATTGATAATTTTATCTACAAGTCATCATTACTATTTTCAAGAATTTAGTTATTAAACAAGAGAACTATGAGGCTCAAACACCAAATGAAAGGGATCCTCTGATTCTTTCATCTCACCAATATACCCTCTTATGTGATCCATAGGACTTGAGACCTCTTATTGTTTATGTGAACCATTCTACCTGTAGGTCTACAAGGTTGAATGGTTATTGCACATTGAGCTTGAAATTTAATATTTTAAAATAACATATTGAACAATGGTTTTTACACTTTATATTAATTATTCATAGTCCTCATATTTTATTGGTGTCCTTAACATAAAATCTATGTTCTGCTCCAATGATTAAAAGACTCTCTCTAATCAACTACCTGAGTAGGCCTGTGAGCGTTTATATGAGAAGGTACCCTATAAAGATTTAGGTTAGGATTTTTAGTATCAAAATTGAATATAATGAAGTTAATTTAAAAAATTTAAACATCAAATGATCATCCTGGTATGCTTTTATTCTATTCTTTATGATCATCTTTGCAACCTTCAGCAATACACAAATTTCCCCCTACAGGGCAGACTAGTAAGCTTTTTTCAATTTATGGTAAGGAAAAGTGAAGAGGTAGAGAATTAAATTTAAAAATATCATTTTATATTACGTATAAAATGTATCATCAAACAAATTTTAACTTTCATTATCTCTGACTAGCAATCTTTTTTCAAGCATAGGTTTGTAGGTGATCATTGGTTGTCTCTAGCATTGAGTTTTAAAGACACACCCTCTCCACTAATTTTGAATCCACACAAGCATAAAGGAAATAAATTTACCTCAATATTTAAGTTTATAAACTCAAATATTGATGCATTTTTTAGTATATTTCTCATGAAATGTAAACCTATAGGTCTGTGTTTTCATGCTTTAGGCCTCTTCATGATGCAAGTTTGTTCTCTTTACCCATAATAAAATATATCCATTACCTCATTACCTATATAATGATTTAGATACTCTATTATAACTTTTTAAAATACAATACAAACCTTTTGAAACCACCTTAATGTAGGCAAACCCATATGCATAGTCCAATTGGTTGGAAAACACTATTTGTTGCTTGGAGAAGATGGAATTAGAGTGAGCGTGGAGAATAATTGGTGGATATTTATATAATTTTTAAGAGTGAAAACATAATATGGATACATTTATTTCATCCCTTCAAACATTTAAAACCTTTAAAGAAATAAGAACCATGACAACCACCTTTCCAAATTATGTACAAATAGAGTTTTCTTGCCCTTTTGAGCCCACACATGTGAAATTGGACTTGGATGAATGTTAAATATTCATTTAATAACCATATAAACCCTATAAAAATTCTCTTATGCATTCAAATTTCCTAAAACCATCATTTCAGGGATAGAAATAGAGCTTGTGTGGTTGACTAGCTTTTTCAAACCACCCTACCTTCATAGTGATTATTCACAAAATTGAGGAAACCAATATGATTAATATTATAATTAATATAAATATAATTATGACCCCATTATATTTTTTAAATATTAGACCCTGAATCTCACTGTATTGTATATAATGAATACTTGAAGTTGATTCTTACTAGTTTGTGAAGAGAGCAATGGAGAGAAGGAAGCATATTTTACATTTTTAGGACATAAAACTTAATTAAAAGAATCAATATGACATTTTAAATCTAAGGATACACTTTTAAACTATTTTCATTTTAAATTGAGTTTCCAATATCCATACAAGTGAGTGAAACTCCCTTCTTTTGCGTTGAAATGCAAGAAATTGATCTCATTCTGACATCCTGACATATATGATAGTTATATAACTCCTCAAATAACCTTATAAATTTTATTTTATGTATTATTCATATTGTAATTTTTTACCCACTTTTAAGTTATTCAAAAACATCTTTTTCTTCATAAAACTTTACCTTAAAATTTTCAAATAAGCCTCAAACTATCCAAACATGTGTGAAATGTTTATATAAAGTGATGAAGGGGTAAAGTGACTTTGAGGGATACCTAAGGAATTATTAAACCCTTTTACTAAGTCTCATTACACCATGTCATGTCTATCCTAACACAAGACCAAGATAGAACATTAACTTAACTTTTGCAAATTAACTTTAAAATTTGCTAATAAGTCTTTAGAAAGGTTATTTGATGACCTAATAAGGCATGAAAAATCTATGAACATGGATAAAAATACATGAAAAGGAAGTTTTTACCTATATGGGTTGACATTTTGACCTTGGGTGTCAAAATTGGTGAATATACCTCTCATTTGAAAAATATGATAATTGTTACATGACTTACACGATACACAATTGGAGAGAACTTGAAAAGTAAATTTAGGATTTGAATAATAGGTTGAGCTTTGGAAGGTGATTTAATATGTTGTATCATGCTTTTCATAATAGATATTTAGTGTTTACAATAAATTAGGATTTGTACTTGTTAATGTAAAATGTAAAGATGTTGTACATGATTAATAAGTATGATGTTAAATATGTTTGTTATGTTGATTGAGATTAATTTATGTTATATATGAGATTGGAATTTATATGCAATGTGTATGCACTTATTCATCTTAATATTTATTATATTAATGAGGTTATTAATGTTCTTTTGTTTCATCTCAGGTGAATATCTATAACTCTCTAATATAAATAATATTATAACATTATGAGTATTCATATTTGTTATGTGTAATATAATATATGCAATATTATGTAAGAGAAGACCTTTTTAAAAAAATAAAAAACAACACTTTGATATTTTTTATTCTTCAAGGTTTTTTATTCCTTCTAAAGGACGTATTCACAAAAATGGTGGATTGTGGTTTCTAGAGCCATTGAACATTGTGTCCTAAGGAAAAAAAGTGTTGTTATCAATATATATAATTTCATTTGATCTCATGAGGCAATGCCTAAAAAGAAAAAGATCAACAATTTTTTTCTTGTCCAAGGGAATGTTTTAGAGCACTATATTAATCCAATGGCACCCTATTAGTATGGGAACATTTTAAAAATGAATAAATCCATTTTTGCAAGGAATAAAATCATGTTGATGAGCAATAGATTTTTTTTGAGTAATATGAGGATTATTAGAAATAGCAAAAGTAAATTTTAAAATAGGAGGTAAAGAATCAATAGGAAAAGAAACATGAGAAATAAGTACAACAATAGGTTCACATTGACATGAAAATTATTTTAGAATATTCATGAATATAAGGATTTCATTATGATTTGATGAGAAGGATTTTTAATTTTTTTTGACATTTCAATGACTGTCTATAGTTTTTTTATCAACATATTCTAACACAATTAGATTCAAATTAGTATTTTGGTATCTAGTACCATTCACAACATTTTAATCATTTAAAGAAGACACATTGGCATTTCCAAAGGCTCTGCTTTCATATCCTTTACTAAATTTATCTTAATTTTTGTACCGTTGAAAACATTGATGGAATCTATTTTCTTATGCAAACATGACCATAAATTAACTAAAGGATTTTTTAAGAAATATATAGGTTATTGATTGAGTCTATCTCCTGTTATTGATTGAGTTCATCACCTTTTCTAATTGCAATAATAAATATAAATAATAAGGAAGGAAAAAGAAGACAACAAACCTAAAAAATACACACCATACAAGTATACTATGGTTTCAATATTAAAAAAAATTAACCTAGGGTTGATGATCAGAAAAATAAATTAAAATAATAGTTATCACTTTATACATCTTTAGTGCAATAAACCCTATAAAATTTTTTAATTTTATATCTACGATATGAGAAATATTTAACCCTATGGGTATATGGAGCATGAAAGACAATATAGGTTCACAAAAATATAATATGGATAGATAGATTACACCTAAATACACACACACATAACCTTATTACTTTCAATTAAGCATAATAAATATGTAAAAAATACTGATAATGCCTAATTGATAATTCACAATACAGAAGTGAGGAATTCACATAGGGTTTAGAGGCATTCTATTTTAAATCATGATATGTTGACAGTCATTTGAATCTAAATGTGAAAATGTGCATCTAAAAGTGACAGACATTGCCTAGAAATCTAACAGTGATTAAGGACTGATGTACAAAGCATTTTGGGCACTCCATAAAATTACAAAGTAATGGAATGCTCAAGATGGATGACATATAGGCATGAAATTGACTTGACAATTGTGTTTTCTTAGTCTAGGTCTCTAATTCCTTCACTCCAATCTTTGCAGTATTATACATGTAATGTGTCAAATATACTTTCTACTCATTGGCATATATTAACAACATTATACGAAGTTTAAGGAAAATGATGAATGTTTTGGGGCCTGGATGTTTAGATTTAGTTATGTTTTTAAGTGTCATCTAATTATTAGGCCTTTAAACAATAACTAATGCCGTGTGTGTGTGTGTGTGTGTGTGTGTGTGTGTGTGTGTGTGTGTGTGTGTGTGTGTGTGTGTGTGTGTGTGTGTGTGTGTGTGTGTGTGAAGGTAATTTCTGTGACATACAAACCTCGTTTGTGTGTTAAAAGTCCATCAAGATAAATATTAGTTTTAGACAATGATAAATGATCCAATTTTTATAAAATCTTTCTAGAATGTTTCTGACTCCCAAATAGAATGTTAACAATATTTGATGTAATCTTTATAATACTATTTGTCTCATAGTTGTTAAATGAACTATAATGCTTGTATATTTATACACAACTTGAATTTAATTTAGGATCATTTTGGCAAGCAAATCGACATCTAATGATAAAAAGTAAAAAACTAGAGACAAGGAAGACAAGTGTACCTTGAATTTGAAAGATTTAGAAAGTGGGCCTAGAAGCATCATAGGCACTCCAATTAGACCCAAGATTATTACCAGTGCTCCAGACAATATTCTTACAAACTTAGAGTAGAGAAAGGAGAGAGAAAGA
The DNA here is from genome assembly GCA_037957365.1 of Torreya grandis. Classification (NCBI taxonomy): domain Eukaryota; kingdom Viridiplantae; phylum Streptophyta; class Pinopsida; order Cupressales; family Taxaceae; genus Torreya; species Torreya grandis. Next base: position 386,868 of record JARHVA010007056.1, read on the forward strand.
GGACTAAAATAAGATGCGTGAAGAAAACCCAACACACATGCTAATAATAAACAAGTATACTAGAATCATGCAACTTGACAACTAATAAATGCCTAGGGGTCGTTTATAAGAGTCTACAATTAAATACTAAAAAGTGATCAAATTTAAATGATTTAAAAATTACAAATCAATTTATTTTAAATGATATAAAACTACAAATCAATTTGGTTTAGATGATATTAAAAAAATTATCATTATTTGTGTATATATTCTTTATGCATGTCCTCTTATTCCCATAAGGGAGGTTTATATGTTTTTATTGGAACTCATCTCTAGTATTCACATTAAAATAATATTTTAAAAATGGTTACAATAACAAAGATATTGGTTGGTATTCACAGCGCATTATCTATGTCTATACAAAATACAACTCATAACAACAAAACATAAATGTTAACTAAATATGGATATATTAAAATGTGACTAAAATAATAAATCACTAAGTTAAGTGAGAATATTAAGCACACACCACAACAACGAGTGGTGGAGGTGAATCATCTTTGAAGCACTATACATCTTAAGAAGAGAGCTCTTTTGAGGGAGATAAGGTGCCACCCACCTATCCTGCATAGTTTTAGGAAGAGTCAATGAAATTGTAATTCCCCAATCAGGTAGCAGAGGCATATAGAACTCCATCAACACAATACCCTACACAAGCAAGGTCCATTGAGATAGGCCAACAAAAAATTATCCACAAGGTGGCAGGGTCATCCCTCTCGTTAAGGAGGTCAACATTCAGGGGCCAATGAAAAGGTTGGGTTTATATGTTCATGTCTCTAAAATTCAAATCATAAAAGAGTAGTTAGATTAATAGTTGAGCACCACGACATATAAGAGGATATATAACCAAGTATTTGGTGAGATGAAGAATAAAAATTTATATCTTTATTGCCTGTTCACAAATTAACTCAAATAAACACCAAAATTTAATAATTAAAAAATGATATAACCATTGATTACTTAACATACTGACAAGATAATGTCTTCTGCAAAAAAAGAGTACTACCTAAGCTCAATAAAAAATAATGCTAAGAGGTACTAACTAGGCTGTGTATACGGAAAAGTATCTCTACATTTTGTCGTATTTACAAAACTGGAGCAGGGGAGATTTTACAGACCAAATCTTAAATTTTATAAACGTCAAATATGGTAGTGGCTGTCTCCAAACCGGCCGAAAACCGCCAGATTTTGTGTTGGATGTCCATAAATACAAGAAGAATTGTTCCAAGCACACCATGTGAAGGGCATGTAAAAGACATTAGTGGCAGAGTCCTCTACCACATGAATACGTTGCATAATCTACCTCACTCCTTGCCCTAGGATAGGATAGGACATTCTCTAACACACACTCATGATCATGATAATGAGAGGGATGGCTGACCAAGAACAAAACATGTGCTCCATATGACGGTGCCTCACCGGTGTTCGTTCACACACAGACACACCCCATCACAGATCAAATCTCCACTGTAAAGTCATATTTCTTCTGCAAGTCCCCTTCAACCTTCAAACTTACCATATTATACAAATTGTAAAAACATATTTCTTCTAAACTCCCCTTCAATCCACGAACTTACCATGTGAAAAGGGCATTGAGTACTTTGAGCCTGCAAACCTTGACGAATGGGCACATGAACATTGACAAGTGGGCGGTAACCATTGGATATAGGCTGACTTGCAGGGTCTAGTCATATAAGAAGGGCCAACAATAATTATGGTCCTGGCCTATTGCAGGCTGGTTGTTATAGGAATTACTTCCCATACCAAAAAGTGGAAAAAATTGGGCCTTAACATTCATAACCTGAAGTGCACATGAATTTTTTCTATAGAAGAAACCATGTAATGTTGACAGGCTTGTTTTTGGAAGTGTTAAATGGTAAGTTTATTGGGGTACAATGTTTGGTATTGGGAATAGCAGGAGACGGTAGCGCATGCATCATTGTCCCCTGTCTCCCTCGTCTTTACTCACATGTCCCAAGGATGGTCTAGTGGACCCTAATTCCTTTGTTCAATACCAATAAAATAAAATATATAATACCACTTCTTGTGCTAAGATTTATTCAATCATACAAATTACCCATTGCCCTTTAGATCTCTGCATAGATCTTTCTTCTCCTTGCTAGTCTTGTAACTGGTATCCTACTTACACACTTCTGCAACTGTGTCCCTCACAGATTTATTGAAGTGTTTGGATGAGGTTAGAAAGATCAAGTTAAGGTTTCTTCATACGTTCATAAGCCGCCTCCTTGGATAAAAGATTTCGGTTCTGGGGTCAGATATATAGATGTATTTGAGCTTCCTATAACTTTATCATCTGGATTACAGCTATCTTGGCTACTAGAGACCACCATCTTCATTGGATTCTTGCTCCAGCTCGCAATCCCTAGGAGTTGGATACGTTCAATAGTCTCATCTCTGTGTACTACCTTGATTACTGGAGACATTCATTGGACTCTTGCTGTATAAGCTCGCAATCTCTGGGAGGTGTCTTGTCTCTGTGTACTCTTGCAAAAGGGTTTGTTCTACAAGTTAGTTCAAAAGATGGCATCATACCAAGTTGTTATAATTCTGCTAATGGGATTTTTTCTCCTATCATGCAATTGCAGCAGACTAATACCCAAAGGTAAATTTATTTAAGTTTTCACTTTTCTAACCTTATTTTCATTTCAGCAAACTCGCTACTTATCTAATTCAAAAACATTGCATGACCAAAAATTGTAAAATAGTTAATCAAATGCTCATGTATCTCTGGTCTCTTGCAGCTGAACAGCAGCATATTACAGAAGATGATAGACTATCACAAGACACATACAACCCTCCTGGAAGGCCTGCTAATCATGTTGTAAGTATTGGATGCATAACAATTTGTTATTTGTGCACAAGGATGGCTGCATCAGTGTGCTGATTATGTGAAATCATTTGCAGGTCCGAATGATTGGTGAAACACAGACTCTCACAAGATTGGCAGATGAAACAGGGGAGAAAACACCCACATCTGAAAAACGTTTATCTTGGAAGCTCAGGCAGCTCAGTAATGTGTCAGCAAAGAAGAAGTCCATCATCGACCATGGAAACAACAAGCCCAAAGGTGCCATCTCAACGCAGGAATTCACTAGTAACAAATACGACCATATCCCTACATTTAATGTGGATTACAGTGCGCCACAAACTCATCCACCAAAGAATAATCGATGATTAGCACTAGAATTATCCCAGCTTCTGTGAATCCATCAAAATACAGTAAGCTATAGGCCTTGTAATTACGACAAAAAAAAAGACAGTAGAATGCCATTCAGAGACAATATTAATTACTTGGCTGTACTTACAACAGTTTTATTTTTGTACACACTTGAGCGGTTGATTATCTCTCCGTATTTCAAATATACTACCTAGGGTTTAAAGAATCTTCCAACACCATGTTTATTATAATATTCAAATGTCTTGCAAATTATCGTTAATATTCCTTAACGTACTGGACATAACCTAGGACGGCAGGCCTAAACTATCATATATATGTGTATATAATGCAAGACACATTGATATATTTCGTTGTTTAATGGGTGCTAGTCAATGATGTTACTGTTCTTAAATCCGGATTATATGCCATCAAGTCAAATTCTCAAATCGCAATATGCTCAAACAAAATGGGGCTGTAGAATTTGGGGTGTTATTTTGGCGTATTTGAAAGAGAATAATTATTGTCCGGAATCTGTTCTGATACAGTAAATTACAATGTGTTATTGCAGGAAATGAAGCTCCGGATTGCTTCAGCATCAACATCAACATTCCACCTAAATTGCAGGTATTCTTTCTGATGCTATGAAAATAAAATTCTGCTTATGGTCTACATATTACAATGAAATTAACTATACAATATTCTTGTTTGATGTGTCTCAGGAGCCAGAAAGGGCAAGGAGAAGGTTATTGAAGACAGGTATTATGATGGAAACAGGAAAAGAAACCAAAACCAGTACCAACAGGAGATTTTTAAGCAACTCTTCTGAAAATAAGCGGGTTTTGAGCTCTTCACAGTCCACCACTTTGCCTAATCATGATACAGGGGGGATTATGGAAATGGACTATTCGCCTGCACACAAGAGGCCTCCTATTCACAACGAAGTATTGTCGCCATAATCAACCTACAATATTTTATTAATTTAGTAAATTTGCACTGTCGCTGTCTTTGTACAGTTAAAAAGAGAGAGAGTAAGGAAAGGCATAAATGCAATAGTCGTGTCAGGGGCCACATAATATACAACTTGTAATGCTGGTGACGTGTGCTGTCTCATTTTGAAGATAAATACTTTTTATATTAAACTTTTAAATTCGTTTCTTGATGTTTATTTTTGGGTGGAATGAGTGTCCAATAATGAAATATATGTGACAGTTGACCATCTCCACGAAGAACAGAGCTCTTATGAATGGTATGGGTATAGATAAACTATATTACAATGAAGGGATTCAAACCCCATATCTCTTGAGGCTCAATAGTGCTTATGAATAGCATGATTGGAGTTAAAAGTACACTACAATGATGAGGATTCGAATCCCATAGAACTTCCTTGTACAAGATTTTATTTAAGTAATAGAAAAAGGGTTTTTAAAATAATTTCATTTCTAATACAATGTTTTTAAAAATCTGATTGTATACTTGGGTCATTGTATTAAAAATCTGATTGTATACTTCAGTTCTTTGTAAAATATTAGTAGTGGCACATTTTTTTCACTATCTCTTGATTCACATGTTTTATCTTCTATATTAAGCTATGAATATACTAGGTTTGGGCTGGAAGAGGGTTGGCCCCTGAGCTCATTGGTAAGTGCAAGATAATATAGAAGGGTTTATGATGGAGCATAAATGGTGGTTAAGAGACATCAAGTGGTGGAGGTTGATATTGGGTAAAGAGTAATTAAAATTCAATTGTTTCTATTATGGATTAGGCATGTAATTATAGATTGTTTAGCAAACTCTTTAACACAAAAGTGTTTGAAGTTTATAAATTAAATTATTCAGTCATTATCAACTTATTTTATTTATTTATTTATTTATTTATTTATTTATTTTTAATTGTATTTTAACTATGGAATGGTGTGTTCAATGCCAATTACTTTGACTCCTAGTTGTTTGCATGGTTGTTGATCATATTTGGTACTTTAAAATAGACTTCACAATTAGAGGTACATCACGTAGCATTTAATTGTGATCAGATCCATATAGTTGTATAAACAACTTCAAAATTTGATTTTTTTAAAATTAAAATTTTAGGTTCAATTGGCCAACACATGTATTGATTGTAATTTCTTAGAGATGAAACTTTTGTTATCTTTTTACATTCTTGACCAATCATATTTCATGTGAATCATATGATAACAAATATAGGCAAAGAAGAGAAGTTAGCATGCAAATAGTGTAATATGAAATTTAATGCACATTTAATTACGAGTATTTTCAAAATTAATGAATATCAGAATGAAAGTGGTGAATTCAAGTATTTTCATGCACAAAAACCACTAAATTTAAATTGTATGAATTTCAAGGAAAATTATGAGTTAAAAACTTAAACTTTAAAAGGCCATAATTTAAATTGTATGAATTTCAAGGAAAATTATGAGTTAAAAACTTAAACTTTAAAAGGCCATAATTTTGTCACAGACTATTATTTCTATATTTTTCACTAGTCTTCAATGGGTTAATGTTTTATAAGATGTAGGAATTTTTAGGGGTTTTGTTAGCAAGACATAACCATCATATGTGAGAGTCATTATTCATATATAGATATAGATGGCTTGACCCCACCAGCCGCTATCTATATATGGGTGACTACCAAAAGCCAAAATAACTAATTCTATATTATTGTTCCCTCTCTATATAGATTGCATTGAAGACCAAGGGTTTGTGGTAAATAATTATGGGGTAAAATGATCCTTGATGTCAAGGATAAGAAGGATACATAATTTAATCATGAACATCATGGTATGAGGTTGATGAGGAGCCCAAGATTAATGTACATTACAGTTAAGATTGATTTTGAAATCAAAGTGTAGAAGGATCCAAAAGAGATTGGGATGGGATGACATGAATAAATTAATTAGGTAAGTTTTTCCATCAATTTTTATAGTTTCAATGGGGAGCTAAACAAGCTTGATCCATTTTCATTTGATATGATCAAATACTATCTAAATTGTGTGAAGGATATTATTTTGAACAATTAAAAGAGTGTGGAATGGAGTACGTTAATAAAATGAATCCATTGGGATCATCTTAGACAACATTAAGCCTCTGTATTTTTTTCTTTTTTCTTTCTAGACACCATTCTCAACTAGATGTAATTAAGTAAAAAGGAAAGAGCCTTTATTTTTCAAGTTGTATCTTCTCCCAAAAAATTCACGAGAAATAAAAACTTATTAGAATTTGTGATATCAATTAAAGGAAACAAGCTCATTGGAATAAATGAAAAGATAAACAAATTCCCAACGTGAATTAAATTAGCCATGAAGGGTTATCATAAGCACAAACGATAGGAGGAGGAGGGTACCCACTATTGAAAACTAGGGCATGTGGAGAAGACCTTCAACAAGAAGATGCATGATATTGAGAAGGAAATCAAGGATCTCAAGAAATGTCAATACAATATAATTTTGAAAACCATGAATAATGTCCTTATTCCACGTGCATCTTAGGCATTTTGTGCTCACATTGCAAAGTGTGAATCTATGGATTCATGATGTACTCATGATAGGGCAAAGGATGATCCATTCCAATCACTTAAAAAATATGATGATGAGAGACTCCATTTTGCCGATGATAATTATAATGTTCTAACTATTTTTTCTATTGATAATATAGTTACCATGCACCATATTTCTATGTGAACCAAGATATAAATGTTTTCCATGTAACCCACCAAGGAAGGAAAGAAATTTATTTATTTATTTTTTGATAATAATAATAATAATAATAATAATAATAATAATAATAATAATAATAATAATAATAATAATAATAATAATAATAATAATAATAATAATAATAATAATAATAATAATAATAATAATAATAATAATAATAATAATAATAATAGATTATTTAATAAAGAAGCACAAAGTTACAAGTTTATCAATTTTATGATGTCCTTCAAAATTAGGGCCCAAAGACATAATTGAAAAAAAGAAAATGATGTATTTTAATTGTAATATGTGAGATTGAGAAACATGAACTATAAAAGAATACAATTAATAGAACACAATAATTTTTTTCATGAGTTACCTTTTATCTCACCATCCATTAATATATATGCATGAAGGATATGCTAAATCAAAACATATCGCGAAGAAAATTTTGATAAGGGAAAAACATGGTGTGCTAAAGAACATCTTGAGTTGAATTATTTTGATGTATGCATCATAAATCATTCATATCTTTCAATATCAAAGTATATATTAATTATCATTGAAGATTTCTCTAAATTCATTTGGGTTTATTGTATGAAATCCAAGTTTTTTTGTATTAATTAAAAATATTGAGTGGAGATCTATTATTAAAAAGAAATGAAGTGTTCATTGTATTAAGTTTTTTGCATCAAATAGGGGAGGACAATATGTTAACTATGCTTTTGAACAATAACATACCAATCATATCATTGTTCCTTACAATTATAAACATAATGACATAGCTTAGATGAAAACATTAATTGGTTGAGATGGCACATTATATTTTACAAGTTAAAGGACTATATGAATATTTTATGGATGAAGAAATTTATTGTGCTAATTATGTTATAATCATTATTACTAGTAAATATTTTCATGATGTCACACCATATAAGAAATGGCATGGTTAAAAGCTTTTCTATCATTCACCACATAGTTTTTAGTATTATTGAATAATGGGCCCACATTCATGATTAGAAGTGAAAGAAGCTTGATCCCAAGAGCCTCAAGTGGATTTTCATGGGTTATTCAAAATAATATAAGGATTGTCAATTGTGGGATTGAGTGAAAATAAAAAGTGTGGTTTAGAGTTATGCTATTATTTTGGATGAGCTTACTACCAATGAAGATGCACAAAAAATATATATTTTCTAGTTATCTATAATAATACAAATGAGGAAGTGATACTTAGCTATAGTCCAAGATCGTCATTCATGGCATGAGATGCTTTAGAGGATCTAATGAGTTTATTACAAAAGAAACTACATTGATTTTGATTTTAGAGGAAATAATTTTATGTACTAATTTTGTTGTGGCAGAAGAAGATTGCCTTGTATATGAAAGAAATCTAACACATTAAACCCCTTTTTTCAGGAGGGATGTTTTGAGTGATCGCACATGGGTCAATATTAATCTTAATGAAAATAACAAGAATGGGAGGATGTAGATTCATCCAAGAGATACTAAAATGGAGAAAACCATTCCCTCTATGCTTTCAGGGCTTGCTTCTCAATACTATTATAAAATTTGAAGGCAAGAAAGATTTAGAGAAGAAGCAATGGGTGCTAAAGTTTAGATTTATGAATAATATGTTATCATGTGCCCCACTATTGCTAACTCAATACCTTGATCTTAAGAATATCAATAGGTTCCCTCTCACTAATTTATTTCTGTGATAATTTAGTTGAACAAAATTTGGATTAATTAATATGATTGATTTTTAAAAATATATCATTAACCATGTTGCTAAGAAGGTACTTCTCTTAAAAATTTAGATATAGGCACAATATATGATGAAAACTATCATTGTTATGAATAATTAGTTTCATATGCTTGATGCTATTTTGAAGGAGACTATGAAGGAATATTGTCGTGATCAAGATATTTTCACATATTTTCAAGTGGAATGGATCACCATTCCCAAACATAAAGAGAAGAGGGATATGAAGGACATGATCATGTTGAGGTGTATAAAGTCATTATAGATGTTCATTTTTTATATTTGATATTAGTCAATTTTTTTTTATTTTTTATTTTTTTAAATATAAGCCGCACTACCATATTTTAACTAAAATATATATTAAAAATGTTGGTGAAAAGGTGGCCACCATAAACATAAACCATTTTGAAAGATAATGCTCAAGTATAACTTTAATTATAATATTGTTATTTAACATTGAAAAAGGGATTCAAACACAGTTAACTATATCTGCTAATAAAATCGGTCAATGGTTAGCCAAGTGCATTCTATCATGTCCCAAGCACGTTTTGAGTATTTCATTATTTTTAATAAAAATTCTTAAAACCAATTATATATAATGTTTTAGATAATATTCCTACATTAATTTTACTTTCAACCTTCTTTTTTTTTTTTGAAATTTATTTTAAAAAACAAGATTTTTAATAATTATTTTATTGTAAATAAATATTTTCAAATCAAAAAATATGAAATATATATATATATATATATATATATATATATATATATAAAATAAAATAAAATAATAAATATATATATATTTTTTATTAATAAATAAATTTAGGATTTAAAAAGTTTATAAAAAATAGTCAATTAGAAAAAATAAATAGCCAATATAAAAAACCGTCTAGTTTATGCCAAATAACACCTCTAAGTTGTTCTTATTATTAAAAAGGCAACTAAGAAATATAAACTCAAATATAGTTGGCATATCTGTCCTTGAGAATTTTCTTGGCCCCTTGCTTAAAAACGTAGACCCTGGTACATTACAGAAGTTTAAATCACTCCCACATGCTGTGTTGTAATGTCGATTCGTATGACTTGTAGACTATGTCTGTTAGCACGCCACATGTGACAAGTAGGTGGGCAAAACAATGCTTCTGTATTCTCTGTGCAAGACAATGTCATTATCATCTTCATTGATAATGTAACGCGTGTTGTATGTTTAAAGATCGAGATAGAAATATCAGGAAGAGCGTCACATATTATGCCAATGTAATGCGTGTCTTCATTGTTGCTGACTTTCACCATCTCATCATTCTTCATTCTTCTTTTCTAATTTTAGTTTCTTTTCTAATTATGATTTTTTCAGGCAGAGTTAAAATCCGATACAATTATATTTAGTTGTGAATGATATTTGAGGTTAATCAACATGTAATTGATGTATTTTAAGAATATTTATAAAAATTTAGTAAATTATAAAAATGTTAGTAAAGATAGAAGAATTAAGTATGTTTCAATTATTTTATATATATATATATATATAGAAAAGATTAATTTTAACTTCTTTCCAATACATTTTAAAGTAAAAGTATTTTTTGTCAAGGAAAAAAATTGTGAAGGAGGAAATATATCTTTTTATTCAGTGGAATTTATATAAAAATAATTTTTTTAATTCTCAATAAATTGTTATCACGAGATAAAAAAAAATTGATAGGTTTCAAAAGTAAACCTTTTCAAGTTAAATTTTGATGGAATTTTAAAATGTAACTCTAGAATTTTTGAAGTTGATTGGTATTTTATAAAATAGTGAGTATAATGTTATTTCTTTTTGTAGATTATTATCCCTTATGCAATTAATAATGAGAAGTTTTTGTAGTTTTTTAAAGATCTTAAATTTGTAATCAAAATTGATGTTAAATTTTTGAAGTTGAAGACAATTCAATATTGATTATAATTGTAATATTACTATTAATATATAAAAAAAAAGAGATAATTCTTTTTTCTTTTTAAAATTTTATTTAATACTGCCACCCAAAAATTATTAAACTCACTAATTTTGTAGGTAATATAAAAAAAATAGTCATTAAAATAAAGGAGATGAAAGAATTATTAAGAATAATAACTCTTAGAGAGATTTTTGAAAAATTATTTCCTTTGACAAAATGCATTCCCAGTAACCCTTGGGTGAGTTGACAAGGAGTAATTATCAAGTTTCAATAAAGGACAGTAATCATTTTATTTTTCCCACTACTTTTCTTAAGGAGTATCGGAGGAATCTTTTATTATCTATTACTTCGTATTTTTCTTAAGGAAATGAGGTATGGACATACCGAGAGTGATTTTTCAAGGTTAGATTGAAATGATATTCTTCCGAAGGTTTTCAATCCCTCTTGTTAACTTACTCTGAATTATATACGTTGTATCGTTAGTAAGAATGAAATTGAAAATGTGAAGTGTGGATGAATCAATCATAATTTAGGCTTGCAATTGATAAGAAGGGGTTTGACAAGGTGATTTGAGTTTTCATTCTTTTGGTGGAGGCACTTTATTCATAGATCTTCTAATGTCTTTAGATCTGATAATATCGGATATAAAGTTTTGTGTAGAGAATCTATTATATGTTCATCTGTTATATATTCGACCCGGAAACAGTTAATTTCACCAGCCACCCATTTAAAATTTAACAAAATAACAATCTATTTATCTACTTTTAATTATACGACTACTTTGATATAAGATTTCTCTATATTATCAAAAGATATCCCAATCCATTGATTAAAAAAAACGCTTATTGTGTTGCCCTTTTATATATTGCTTAGCTCTTCCTCCTGACTAGTCTTGTAACCGGTACCCTAGTTATACAATTTGCAAATGTGTCCCTGAGAAATTTAATGCGGTGCTTGGATCAAGAAACGACGATTGTAAGTGATGAAATTTTAAGTGAATTAGTTTGCATGGTTAGCAATGTCTGAATGTCTTGTCAGGAATTAATGGAGAGGTCTGTGATGTTGAGGTATACAGTTTTGTCCCACGGGAAGTGGCCATTTTACCAACAGACAATGCCTGCTTGTTAGTACATGACAGGGTAGAAAACGTTGCACACAGCCTCAGTTAACGGTTTCCTTTGCCACATCCTGTTGAAGTTTCTCGATAGGATATAAAGCCGCTTCGTGGAGAGACACTAAAATGCAATGCAGAAAGAAGCTCACGAGATAAAACAATTTTAATTAGTTTGCTGTACTTAAAACGGTTATGTTTTTGTATACATTTGAGCGGTTGATTATTTCTCCGTATTTACTACTAGGGTTTAAAGAATATTCTAACACAGATGTTTATTAGAATTTTCATATTTCTTGCAAGTGGATACTGCGTAGACTGAACGTAACCTAAAACGGAGAGAGAGAGACACACACACACACACATATATATAATATATTTATTATATATATGTGTGTGTGTGTCTCTCTCTCTCTCTCTCCGTTTTAGGTTACGTTCAGTCTACGCAGTTTTAAGTACCACTTGCAAGAAATATGAAAATACTCAATGATGTCACTGTTCCTTAATTCTGATTATCCATCTAGTATTTTTGAAAGACAATAATTGTTGTCTGGAATGTGTTCTCATACAGTAAATTACAATGTGTTATTGCAGGAAGTGAAGCTGCGGATTCCCTCAATATCAACATCAACCTTCCATCTAAATTGCAGGTATTCTTTCTGATCTTATGGAAATAAAAATCTGCACATGTTGTACATATTAAAATGAAATTAACTATACAATCTACTTGTTTGATGTCTCTCAGATGCAGAAAGTGCAAGGAGGAGGTAATTGAAAACCGCTATTATAATTGAAATAGGAAAAAAAAAACCAACACCAATACCAACAGGTGGTTTTTAAGCAAGTCTTCTGAAAATAAGTGGGTTTTGAGCTGTTCACAATCCACCACTTTGCAATATCATGATGCAGGGGCGATTATGGAAATGGGCTATCCTCCTATTCACAACGAAGCATTGTCGCCGTAATCAAGCCAGAATATTTTATTAATTTGGTTAATTTGCAGTGTCGCTGTTTTTGTACAGTTGAAAGGAGAGAGAGGAAAGACATAAATGGAATAGTCATGTCGCGGGCCACATAATATACAAATTGTACTGCTGGTGACGTGGGCCGTGGGCCGTCTCATTTTGTCATATTAAACTTTTCAATTCCATACGCTATGGTTTGTTCAATGAGTGTCAAATAATGAAATATTTGGGACAGTTGACCGTCTCCATGAAGAACATAGCTCTTATGAATAGTATGGGTAGAGATTAAATTATATTCCAATGATGGGATTCAAACCCCACATCTCTTCAAACTCAACAATGCTTATGAATAGTATGATTCCGGTTAAACATCTCTTCAAACTCAACAATGCTTATGAATAGTATGATTCCGGTTAAATTTTATCATAATGATGAGGATTAATAATAATATATATTTTTATGGTTTGTTAGTTATGGTTTGTATAGTAGTTTATAATATATAAGAATTTTTTGTAATTTTAATAAGAGGTAAATATGATATATGCGTATTTTATCCATTACAAAATTAGAATTTGTGATTTTTTTTAAGAGTATATGTTCTTCACCATTAAATGAACTCAAGATTAAAATGATACATCTCCTATCACTAATTAATCATATAATGTAGCTTGATCAATTAAACATATGGGAATAGAAAATTAGCTTCATCCAAAAAATAAAAAAATCTTTTATGTTAACATCTTTACTAATGTTTGATTAATTTTACTATTACACTTTGTTTTACATATTCTATTACGCGGATTGTCCTTTGCATTAATTTTTCTTGATTAAATTTTGTTTTACATATTTTATTATGTGAATAATAAAAACCGTAAGTTATTTTCCCACAATCATTACAAAAAAGATGATGGATTTTGTTTCAATTTTTTAAAATTTAATTTTCATTTGAAGATAAAAGAACATGCAACAAAATTTATAAACAAATGAGATATTTTGATTTTATATTTATATTCCTTACATAATTTGGAGATAAAAAGAACTTGTTTAGAAAAAAAATAATTAAAAAAATAAGTTTATTAAATAATTTCTATTTTAATATAATATTTTTTGAAGTTTGATTGCATCCATTGGCAATGGCAAGATAGTATAGAAAGGTTTACAATGGAGTATAAAAGGTTCTTGTATGGCATGTAGCACGTATGATCTTGGGTTAAGAAGTTGAGAGTGGTGGAGGATTTTAGGTAAAGAGTTCCTGAAATTAAAGTATTTTCTTTAAAGATTAGGTATGTAAGTCTAGACCACTTATCAATCTCCTTTATACCACTTATCGATCTCCTTGGCACGAAAGTGCCTTAAGTTTGTAAGTTAAATTGTTTGACTTTCATCGATCTATTTTATTTTCTTTTTCTTTTTGATGACATTTTAGCCGTGGAAAGTAGTGCTCAAAACTGATTAGTTTGAATACTAATAACTTACATGGTTGTTGATCATACTCACTATTTATAATTAAATTTCATAGTTACAAATACATCATGTGGCATTTAGTTATGATTGAATCTCTACAAATTTAAAGATAATTTAAAATTTCAATTTTTTTTAATTGAAATTTCAAGTTGAGTTGGCCAACACATATTTAATGTAATTGTTCAAATGTCAAAATTTTGTTAGTTTTTAACATTTTTAATCAATCATATTTTTGATGAATCATAAACAGAAAAGTATAGGCAAAATAAAGAAGTTAACACATAATTAACATAATATAGAGGTCAATGCACATTTAGTGAGGAAGATTTTCACAATTAGTAAGTTTGAGAATGATATTATGGTGAATTTAAGTGTTTTTATATTAAATAAAAAAATAAATTAATTTTAAGATTTAAGAATATTTTGTAGTTAAAAACATAATTTTATATAAGATAGTGTGTATATATATATATAAGACAGAAGGCATTACATAGATTTATTGAATTATATAAAATGTTAGCATTTTCATTTATATTTTAGGAATAAATATATAACAGATTTATAATACTAAGTAAGTATACATCTAAATCAATGAGCTCTTTTTACTTTATATAGGTTTAAAGGTATTGCATAGATTCATTGAATTATATAGAATATCACAATCATCCGTAAGAGGTATCCATTATATCAAAATCACTCACATGACTCTTCATATTAGGTATGTAGAGGGATTTGTACCTTGGTGGATGGATATAGGCAACCATCATCCTCACTAGTTAGACTACAACTCTTTTGATACTATAAATTTTTCATTGACTATTATTTCTATTTTTAAAAAAATCATCTATGGTTTAGGATCTTAAAAGATGGAGGCAATTCTAAAAATTTTGTCAGTGAGACATAATTATCATAGTGAGAGTCATCCATTGAGATCTTGATGACTAAGGTTTGTGGTAGATAATTATGGATTAAAAACACCTTTATTGTGAACGAGAAGAAGTATACATAATTTTATTGTGAATATTAAGGTATGGGGTTGATGAGGAGCCTCTAATCACCTACATTGTATAGTTAAGCTTAATTTTCATATCTAAAAGTTGAAAGACTTGAAAGAGATATAAAATGAAATGATATGAAGAAATTAATTAGATAATTTTTTTCATTAATTATTCATAATTTAAATGAGGCTTCAAACAATTTTAATCAATTTACATTAAAAAATCAAATATTATTTAAATTGTTTGAAAAATTTTATCTAAAATATTCATAATTTAAATGAGGTGCTAAATAATTTTAATCAATTTACATTTAATAAGATCAAATATTATCTAAATCTTTTTTTTTTAATTTTATATTGAACAATTAGAGTGTAGAAAGAAGCACATAAAACAAATTTTAGTCAAGGGGATCATCCTAGACAACACATAAGCACTTATATATATATTTCTTTCTCCACACTATTCTCAGATAATTAAGGAGGAAAAATTATATGTATTGCAAGTTGTATATTTTCTCCAAGATAATTATAAGAAATAAAATCTCATCAAAATTGGTAATATGTGTTAAAGGAAATAATCTCATTTAATTAGAAAAAAAAAGAAACAACTTTTCAACGTGAACCAAATTAATGATGAAGATGAAGACAAGAGGGGTTCTTATAAGCACAAAGGAAATAATAAGAATGAATGAATGTATACACTTTAGAAAATTAGGGCATGTCGAGAAGACTTTCTAGTAGAAGATGCATGATATCAAGAAGGAAATCAAGGATCTTAAGCAATGTTAATACAATCTAATTTCAAAGTGCGTTTAACCCCCTTCTTTCACATATTTTTTTTAGCTCTTTTTGTTCACTCTTTAAAGTAAGAATTTATGGATTTAAGATGTATTCATCATTTAGTTACGGATGATAATCTATTTGAATAGTTTGGAAAAGATGATGAAAAGAGATGTTACATGGTAGATGATCATTTTGATATTTTAATTATTGTTGGTGCTAGTAATGTCATGATATAAGTTGGTATGATTAGAGTTGTTTAATTATTATGTATTATATTTAAGGGTTAATTAAGATATAATTTTTTTATAAATAATTTAATAAAGAAAGAAAGTTTTTTTTTTTTTTTTATATGTTTTGTGAAATAAAAATAAGAAATCTTGTATAGTTGAAATTAATTTACTTTGATAATGAAATGCAAGATTACAAGTTTACTAAATTTTAGAATGTTCCTTCAAATCAAGGTTCAAATATATGATTGACGAAAGAAAATTATGCATTTCAATTTTATTATGAGAGATTGGACATATCAATTAAGAAGTTATAAGTTTATAGAACATAAAGAATTAGTTGATTTGTTACCATTTACCATAGCATACACTAATGTATGCATGAAGGTTTTACTACTGATAAAAAATATCAACAAGAAAAAATTGAAAAGGCAATATCATGGTATGTAAAGTAACACTTTGAGTTAATTCATTGTGATTTATTTACCATCGATCATTCATATAGTTCAAGATTAGAGTAAATATTAATAATCATTAAGAATTTTTCTAAATTTGTTTGCAGAAAAAATATTGAGTGGAAACCTATGGCTAAAAAGACATAATATGTTCATTTTATTAAGTGTTTAACAATGGATAGGGGATGAGAATATGTTAATTGTGATTTTGAACATTATTTTACTGATCATGGCATTATCTAAAATTGCATTGTTTTCCATACTTCTCAATATAATGGTGTAGCTTAGATGAAAAAATGAGTTTTCCTGAAATGGTGTGTTAAATAATAAAAGTTAAAAGATTGTACGATTTATTTTTAGATTAAGTACTTTAGCATGTTAATTATATTGTAAACATGACTCTTAAATTTTTCATGATGTCACATCATATAATAAATGGTTTGATTAAAATTCTTATGTCAATCATTACATATGTTTTGGTAGTGTTGAATCATGAACCTATATTTAAGATTCGAAGCAAAATAAGACTGATTCAAAGAGCCTCATGAGAATTATGATGACTTACTCAAAATAATATAAGACATACCGATTGTGGGACTAAGTTAAAATACAAATCATGATTCAGAGCTATGTGTCATTTTTTATGAGCTTACTACCAATGAAGATGCACAAAAAATCTTTGATATTCCAATTACCCAAATTAATTTAGGTGAGTAATTGACACTTAACTACAATATCTTAAGATTTTTATTTATAATATAATTTTTTTTCATAAAATATAATGATTTTATTCTATAATAAATTATATCAATTGAAATTTTTAAAAATTATTTTATATATAAAACTAATATATTAATTTTATTATACTTAAAAAAATAAAAATAAATAATAAATAATAAATAAATAAATAAATAAATAAATAAATAAATAAATAAATAACATATAAAACCAATATAACATAATAAACCTTTTCTTATATAAAAAAGGTGTTTTGATTCATTTTAAGAGAGGTCAATGTTACCCTTGATTAAAATAAAAGAAAACGGAAGAATGTAGACTCGCACAAAATGACTCCAAGTGGTTAAACAATGATCCCACTATGCCTTCAATTCTTGAAACTATTGTAAAAGTTGAAGGGAAAAAGAGATTTATAAAAAATGCAATGGGTATTGGAGTTCATATTTATGAAAAGTATGTTTTCCCTTTGTCCAATTTTTGCTATCCCAATAACTAATAACTAAAGCTCGAGAGAGTAACATTGGGTTCCCTCTCACTAATGTACTAGTGTGGAACTTAGTTGCAAATCATTTAACATGGTAGATTTTAGAAAATGTATTTCCATCTATGCTACTAATATAGTTCCACTTGGAAGGCTAGATAGAGGCATACTGTATGGTACAAATATTTATTGTTATGAATAATCAGTTTCATGTGCTTTTGAAGGTGAACCTAAAAGAATATTTTCATAATTAAGATATTTTCACATATTTGCAAGTGAAATGGATGGCCATTCTAAAATATAAAGAAGAGGGATATGTTCATTGTTGAAGTCCATAAATTTATTATGGATGATTATTTTTAATGTTTGATATCATTCAATTTATTTTATAAAATGTGAGTTTCATTATCATGCTTTTATTAAAATTTAAAAACATATACTCAAATATGTTGGAAATGTTCGTGAAATGATGAATCCATAAACATAATCTATTTTGAAATAGTGTACTTAATTATAAGCCCATTTAAAAGATGGTAATTTAATGTTGGAGAGAGGATTCAAACATAATTATATTTACAAATAAAATCATGTCAATGATAAGTCAAATGCTCTTTATTATTGCAGGCATATTTTGAGTATTTTATTGCTTTCAATATGAATTTTTATTTTTATAATATTATTCAAAAATCTTTTATATTCAATTATATGTAATGTCTTCCATAATATTTTTATCTTAATTTTCCTTTTTCTTTTTACGAGTTTTATAAATTTATTGTAAAGAAATTTTAATAAAATAGATTTTTAATAATTATTTTATTATCAATTAAGAATTTATAATAAATAGAATTAACATTAAGTAATTCATATCATTTTTATTTTGAAGATGAATTTAAGAAATGAATTGAAACATTGATAATAATTATGAATTAGATCACTTCTTCTCCATTACTTAAAAGTCAATTATTTTATTAAAGATAATTATTTTGAAATAAAATTATATATATATATATATATATATATATATATATATATATATATATATATATATATATATATAAAAGGTGAATTTTAAGAATTTTATTTTTAAATTATAATTATATATATAAAGTGAATTTTAAGAATTTTATTTTTAAATTATAATTATATATATATATATATATATATATATATATATATATATATAATTTGATAAATTATATTTTATTAATAAATATGTTTTAAATCGATGAGATGATGGTGAATTTGTAAAGTGACTTGGTTGTTTCAAACGCCACCCAGATTTAAATATCAGTATGGTATCAGAGGTCAGATGTGACTGATCATTGATATTATTAGCTCAGTTATGGCTGTTAATGGTATTCTTGGACCAGTTGTGACCGTTTATTGGTATTCTCAAGTCAATTGTAACTATTGTTGATATTCTCGAATCGATTATGACCATTGCTAATAAATTTGATACTTATAATAAATAACCACTTAAAGATTTGGTAACCCAATTATTTCCCAAATCAATTAAAACTTTGGTCAAAAACAAATACTTATCTTAAAAAAATAAATATTTTTTTATTTTTTTATTAATTAATAAATTTAAACTTTAAAACAATAATCAACTAGTAAAAAGAAAAGAAAAAAAAACATAAAAAATTCTCTCTCCATCTATAATGCAGTTTTTGCTTTATTACCACCCTCGAGTCATTTTATTATTATTAGGCAATTAAAAAATATATACTCAAATTTTTATTGTTACCTAGCAATTAAAAAATATATACTCAAATATAGTAGAATAGAGTTTTCTTGGCCCCTATCTTAGAAATGTAGACCCTACTACCTTAGATATGTTAAAATCACTACCACATGGTGTGTTGCAATGTCAATCAACATGACTTATAGACTGTCTGCTAGCATGGCCCATGTGACCAGTAGGTGGCCAAAACAATGCCTTTGTATACTCTCTGCAAGACAATGTCATTATCATTTTCATTGATAATGTCTTTGTAGACTCTGTGCAAGACAATGTTACTATCATTTTCATTGATAATTGATAGTGTCTAAGTGTTTATAAAAGTTTAAAGATTGCTGATAGAAATATCAGCAAGAGCATCAGATAGTATGCCAACGTAAATGCTGTCTTCATTGTTATTCACCATCTCATTCATTCATTCTTTCTTTTTCATTATAATTATGAATTTGTCAGGTTTAAAAAACCAAAAAAAAAAAAAGTTAACACATCTAAAATCCGATACAATTACATCTGTTTGCGAATAATATACTAGAAGGGTATTTATAAAAACGTGAATAAATTACACAACACTATCAGTAAAGATAGAAGAGCTATGGGCGTCATCCCTGATTGTTTGGAGTTTACAGATGGAAAGAAATATTTGAATTTTTAAAGGTTTTAAGAAAACTAATTTTTTTAAAGAGGTTTTAATTTTTTTGAAAATTTATTTTAAGAAATTTTTAAAATAAAAGTCTTTTTTTAATAAAGTAAAAATCAAAGAATTAGGGGATTCAAAATATCATTCAAAATATTTTTTTTATTTTCCCTTTTTTTTGTATAATTTTTTTTAAATATTGATATCGATTAATTAATAAATCCATTAATTTATTCATTATTGTGGGAGCAATCATTCTACTAAGAGATGAATTTGGAAAGATTCGAAACATATTATTTACAATGACATAATGCATTCCAAGTAACCTTTGGGCGAGTTGGAAAGGAGTAAAAATGAAGAGGATTATCTACATTTTTATATCAAGTTTCAAGGCAAGCAAGACATCAATCACGATTTTTTACTCAATTTTATCCATTATTATTGATTGTGTTGAGTAATGTTGACCATAATCAGCAGGTACATTTGGCATGGACTGCCACGCTAGACACTGACCCTCGGATGGTCATCCTCAACTTCTCTATTAGTTCCCTTAACCGTTGTCGTTTGCTTTCACCATTGGCTCTGTTGTTGTTAGTTCCCTTAATCATTGTCAATTGCTTTCACTAGTGGGCCTCACAATGCATTCAATTTTAATATATACATATTGTATCATAATTTTTAACTCTCGTGCCTCTTCATGAGCTCTGTGTCCCCTCCCTTGTTCATCAGTTCATCACTTACAACAAGGTATTTGGTTATCGAGCTTACAACTATGAATTCATGTTTTCATGTTGCTCACCAAGCCTGCCAACACCCTCCTCGTTTATATTGCTTATTAAATAAGTTTGTTGAATTCCAAAATATTTATGTTCCAATATATTTTCCAAGCACTTGTTTTATGTCTTTAATTTTATAGTTTTATTGAATCTCAAACCTTGTTCTACCTTACCTGCTATATCTAAAGAAAACTTAAATTAATTTTATGTATATCATTGTCTGCATTATTAAACCTCAAACCATGTTCATTTTGGCTGCTAATATTGGATTATGCAAACTTTAATTAATATAATTTATAGGGCTTCCACCATTATTAACTGAATATTCTCTAAAACTTTCATCATTAGTACTAGGACTATAATTGTGAAGACCTTGTAAATATTCCAAGTCATTATCAAACTATTAATTTAATTAGTGTATTATATTCATCCTTAGTCATATGCCTTAGAATCTACAAATTTAACATGCAATACTATTTTCCATTTTTAAATTTGTTATTCGTTCAAACCAAATAAATTATGATTCATACCTGATTTTATTGCATCTAGGATTCTTACGCAACTTCACATTACAATGTGAGCTACTTGCCGTATAAATATTTCGACTTGCTTATATACCATGGACTTTGAACGTGTGACTAACAAGACTGATATCCGAACCCTTAAAGATGCTGAACATGGATCATTATACGCTGCAAAATAAGAATCTTGAAAATACTTGGTGCATTTCAAAACCATGATTCAGTAATAAATTGTTCAAGTTTTGATCATGAGTACTCATGGTATAATCAAGCTTCCAATGCCTCAGCTCATGAGTAATAGAATTTGTGACATTCATGAGTATTCATTGTATAATTTTTTTCCACATTGTATTTATGGATGAAGACAACAGTAATTTATCTCTCATTATTTAAACATCAAACCCAACAACAAGGTGAGAAGATTTAAATATAATATTTGAACATGAGTACTCATGGTATATAGAGCTTCCAATGCCCTAGCTCATGAGTAATAGAATTTGTAACATTCATGAGTATTCATTGTATGTTTTTTTCCATGTTGTATTTATAGATGAAGATAACAATAATTTATCTCTCATTATTTAAACATCAAACTCAACAATAAAGTGATAAGATTTAAATATAATATTAATTTATCTTTCTTGATGATCTTGTAGACAACGTGCATATTACACTATTTTGGATTTTGTACATAAAATAAGTTTATGGATAAATTTTAGTAATTATATTGAATACTCAGGTTCATCATTTTATTATATATTTTTAGCTTTTACTTGAATATATGTAATGATATCTTAAATTTTAATAATTAATTATATGAAAGATTTGAGATATATATGATTGTAACCTTGTTGTTGAGTTTGATGTAGAATAAAATGGTCGTAATTTTATTTGTTGATGAATTTGTGGGATACAACCGCTCTTAACTCTACTTCATTCTCTCAATATTTAATTTATTTTTATTGATAAGTAATGGATGAAGATAGCATTATGCTATTGTACTTTTGGGACTCTGAACAATATTAATATTACACTGTTTTGTTATCTTGATATGTTTACTGACTCTTGATAACATACTTACCCTTATACATTTACATAAAAAATATCATTGAGTGGGTTCCACTGTACCATATCCTAGTTATGGTTAATGTTCATCTAATTGGATGAGTTCAAAACTTTCATATTCCCTATAAGACAGAACATTAAATGGTTGGTTTTACCTTGCATACTTAAGTAGTTTAGTTGATTATGTGATATTGAATTTGTAGCATGTTTGTTTTACATTTTTAAACCCTTTGAAATAATATTTAGTATTGATAATCCTACAATGAATGGATTTAAGTAGTGGGGATAACCTTCACATAAAAAATTCAGAATGAGTGACTATGTCAGTGTTATATTTAAGGACTTGGAGTAGTTTGGATTTGATGTAATACATTTGGGTTGTGTTATGTTGACTTTATTGTTAAGTGATGTAAGGAAGCTATTATTTGATATAAGTTTTTAGATGTAATGAAGTTGTGAATTTTAAGACCAGTGTACTCCTACTTATGTTATAAAATAATTTGAATGATTGGAGAATTTTGATCCTTATTTAATTCATTAATTTTCAACACTCAGATAGGATTGAACTGTGCATCAATTTTGTTTTTAATTTGGTAAAGCCTCTCTAAATTTTTTATTTGAGAACTTGGTAGGCCTGAATATACTAAGAACTTAGGTCTCCTATATTTCCAATTATGCAACATGATTACTTGTACATGAGCTTGCTTTAGGGTTTGCATTATTGTTATTTTTTTTCTATTTACTTAATTATCGGTATATATTCATCATAGAAGTGCACATCCTTAATGTTTTAGTGTACATGATTTACCATGTTTTGGGGCTAGAGTTGGAGTGTTGTGTAAATAGTGTTTCGTTGTGATAATTAAGATGCATATGATGTGAGATGTTCCATGTTATACCGTGTTTGGTTGTTATTACTCAAATAATTTATTTCATTTTGGAATTATACTAAAGATAAAAATTTAATGAAACAAGAACTCAGTACCCTAATATTATATGGCATTTAAAAGTTTTTATTAGTAACATTATATGCACTTTATCAATGCAATGCATGGTAAAGATGGGCATTCTCAATTTTAGATTTACTTGCACTTTTTAAGGATAACCCTATGAAAGTGTTAAGGTTAGGATGTGCCAACTTATTTTCATTTACATGAGATGATTATATGAATATTGAATGTCTTGGATTATTTTATGGATGTGAATAAATAGAATAAATTCTATATTCACTTAGATGTATTACAATTTTTAGGCTTTTTATATGATATTGCTATATTATTTAAGATGCATAGCTATGTTTTTATGAGTCAAAGGAGAGAATATATTCTCTAGAACAATGTTTGGTATATGTTCGTGAATTTACATTTGAAAATAAACTTATTTGAGTTATTATTAAATTAATAACATTGCCATTAGGAAGTCATAAAATTCAACATCTTGTGGGATTGCTCATAGTAGAAGAACAATTTTGTTAATTATAGTAAAGTGTTGTAAATGTACCTTAAAATAATTAAGGAGCTCTCAACCCACACTGGCTCAAGATATATGTTGTTTTAATGGTGACACTGAATCAATATATTATTATGAGTTGCATTATTTGTTCCATTAATCTATATTCATTATCTTCCACTAATTAAGAAATTAAGGGTCTAATGTATTACTTCTCCTTAAGTGTCTGATGTACTCCTTTTAATGGTTTGATGTATCAAGCCTTTGTGTTATCATTTACCTTTTGGCACTAGTAGAGGTGAATATTGGTTAGAACATTGTAGTAATATATCATGTAAAACACAATCAATAGAACATTCTGAGCCCTTTCTTTGAAGCCTACATAGTGATTATGGACACCATAACAATGTTGATGTTTGTTAATTATTTTTTATTTTTTCATACATTTGTACATGTTTATCATTGGCCCTTGTTTGTCAATGATAATTATTTATCAATGCCATTTGTTTATCAAATGCCTATGTTCGGTAATTATTTTCTATTTTTGCATAGGCAAATATTGTTGGCTTAATCATTATCATTTGCCTTAACCATTATCATTTGTCTTAAATGTTGTTTGTTTTAATGTCATTTTTACAGATGTTAACCAATCCATGAGCAAGTAAATTTGACCACTTTAAAATGAATAAATTATCCAGAAACATGAACTTACTAGCTTGTTAAGGTGCTCCCAATGCCCTTTGTTTATGGAATGCCTATGTTTGGTATTTTTTTTAGTTTTTTACATAGGCAAATATGACATCATATATGTTTTATGTATAACAATTTACTACAATATGAGAAATGTGTGTTTCAAATGTGCGTATATTGTTTATGTTTTGAGGATATAAATTATAACCTTTAACTATACTCCAATTAATGATGGTAGTAAATTGAACATGTTCATATTATGTACCCCTTATCCATGGTCTTATCACTATTTTGCATAAGTTAATTCATAAATTGGTAAAAGATTTGATGAATCATGCATTGTGAAGAATATTAAATAATCTTATCGAATACATTAAAACAATCTACAAAAATATTCCACGTAACATAACTAATAATGGGCAAGTTGACAATAGTTTAGTATGTTTTTGTGGATTGAGGAATATTGAAGCATCAGTTGTGAGGAATATCAAATATTGGTATAAGCCCCATTTGCATAACCTATAATTAGTAATATGGTATAATATTTGAGGAATATAATGATCAGAATACATTTTAGTGTTATATAGATGTCAAAATGGAATAGGGTAATGGAGAACAAGTTGTTGAAGGTGTCAAAATTGAATAACTCGAATGACACATGAGTAACTTCTCTAACTTTTAAATTTCTCAGCCATGAAACATAATGCATTCATGTGAGGTTAACTATTAATTTTCTTGACCAACAATTGATCTTAAGGGGGTTAAGTGCATGGAATTGGGGGGCCAAAAGGGGGTCTTAAGTAGACATGTTTTCATAAAAAACAAGAAACCTCAATTTGTATGGATTATTTGAGACACCTTAACTCAAAATTTGAAGATGTCATAGGAACATGAATTGTAGTATTTTGAGTCTAGTTTCTAAATTATTACTCTTTTTTGAAATAGTCAAGTATAAGTAGGTCAAACATTAGAAAATAAAATAGGTATTAATATTTATAAAAAATCAAAGTAGACAACTTTCTATGTGGCCCATCATTTTTTGAGCATCATTTAGTTTTGTTTCAAACCTTTTGCTGGAAAGTTAGATATGACCATCTAGTTTTCATCCTATATATATTTTAAATTAATTAATGTATATTTAAATTTGTAATAATTTCAAAAGTCAATAGACCCTAAAATATGATCAATAATGTATCGCTGACCATGCGGTTCCCACTAACTACCTCAAAAAATATCAAAAATTAGATTTTTTTGAATGTGTATAAAATTAAGTTTAGTTTGAAACCATATAAAAGAATTACGGTTTGAATCAAAAAATGAAAAGAGAATAAAAAAATATGAACATGTATAGTTGTGGCATATAGCTTTAAAAAAGACATAAAAAATATAGATAACAACTTTAAAGTAATAAAAATATAAAAAACTATATATCTTTAGAAATAGGAGAGTAGTAGATGTTGTATTAATATTTTCAATAAAAAAATTGATCAAATTCATAGTGTTTATCATGGATAAATTTGTATTCTATTATTTTTGTCAAATATATGTACTTGGCTATGTGTTTTTAGGTCGATGCCTTAGTCTCAGGAATCCAAGCCATTCTCTAGCCTTTAGGCATGTTTTTTAAATGTGAAAAATAAGAACCGTATATGTGTAAAAATTATGTATGCATAAATACCACATATGCGTAACACTTTTCATGTGTTTCACATGCATGGAAAATGAATCCATATGAATGTACATTTCTTAGTCTAAATGTTGGTTTATTGGGGCTAAGATGATTAGTTTAGAGTTTTAAGATTTTATGATTTAGGGTTTAGGGTTTACAAATTAGGGCACATGGTTTACGTTTTAGGGTATATAAGGTCTAATCACAAAGGTGATTAGGGCCAAATTTAGCTCTTTAAACCTATTTATCACTACAAGATATGATTTTAGGCTCAATTAGCCCCTACATCATCACAAATTGAGTCAATTGGTCTAAAGAGAGATGTGACTTGGGCCAATTGAGCGTTGTGAACATAATTATTACTCTAAAATTTGTTAATTAGGGCTAAATTAATTGGTTTATGGTTTAGTTTTTACAATTTAGGGTTTAGGATTTAAGGTATAGGTTATAGGGTTAAGGGTCCAATCATGAAGGAAATTGAGGACAACTTGAGTTGTTTGAACTTATTTGTGACTACAAAATGTGATTTTGGGCACAATTAGCCCCAATGTCATCACACATTGGGCCAATCAATAAATTGGGATAATAAATAATGTGATTTACACTGAATTGATCCCTAGATGAACATAATTATTACTCTAAAGGATGTTAAGTGGAGTTAAATCAATTGGTTTAAAGTTTGGGGTTTATGATTTAGGGTTTAGGGTTTAGGGTATATAAGATTTAGGTTTTAAGGTATAAGGTATAATAAAAAAGGAAAATAGGGCCAAATTGAGCTCTTTTATCCTATTTATGACTACATAATATGATTTTGGGCTCAATTGGTCCCCACGTCATCACAGATTGATCCAGTTAGTCAATTGACATAAGGAGTGATATTATTAGGGATAAAACAAGCCTTGTGAACACAATTATTACTATAAATGATGTTAATTGAGGTTAAATGGATTTGTTTAGGGATTAGGGTTTTAAATTTAGGGTTTAGGGTTTAAGGTCTAATTATGAAAGCAATTGAGGATAATTTGAACTACTTGAAGGGTAAGTGTACAAAGATGGGGGACCAAAAAGTGAACAAAATTTTATGAAATAAATTACATGTACATGGTCCTTAAAAATCATGTATGCAGTTCTATGACACATGCTTGGTATTACTGAGCTTGAACCACGTACATGATTAAACCATGTACATAGTTTTAAAAAACATAAGTGTGTACATAGTTTTGTGGTTATAAAAACAAATAAAAATAATCAATACCATTTATTTGGCATTGACACAAACTAAGAGCAAATGATAGAAAAAAAATATGCACTTGAGTGAGACTAGGGAAACCTGAATTCAATAATGCCATGTTGAAAGAGAGGTATGTGAATGAATTTTAGTGTATTTAGAAAAAAATTAGTTAATTTTGTTGTATTTTTCTTGAAATTGTTTTTTTTTTCAACACATGCATATGTAAGTTACACTAAACAAAAACCTGACCCTCTTATCCCTTCTCAGCTATAAAATCCTACTATCCTTCCTCCCCCAAAAAATACTCATATACCTCCTCCCCTACAAAACCCTTCTATCCCTCCTATAGTTCCTAAATCCTCCCATGGAAGTCAATAGGATTTAGCATCCCATATCATTGAACTAAGCAAAAAATTAAGAATCTGATTAAGACATTAAGGGATCCCTATGAAAATAACTCCCACTGACTTTCTCTGTCAAACACATAATAAACATTAGTAGGTGAAATTGAATCATTAAAAAGTTAAATTGATAGGTGCTTTAACTATAGAAATAGATGTAGAGAATATTAATCCAACAAATTATCTGTAACCACTATGAAAAATAAAATATAACTAAATCCCAAATTTATGCCCTATTCATTGATGGGAAAATTGGTGTGTCATTATATGTGATGGAAAATCTTATTCCAATCCATTGGTACACTCATGATTTGATCAAATATAATTTTTGGGACCGATGGTGAATCACCTACCTTGCAACAATAATGAGCTCCTCATGCATTTTTTGATAAAATTGTATTGTGAGTTTGTAATGAATGAGTTTCTAAACTATTTTAATTTATTATATTTATTTGGCAGATGAAAGGGCTCTATGTAGGATAGGCCAAGAGCATAACATGCCCTTAATTAGCCTGCGAGAGTACATATCGACAAACAACATTCTCTTGAGACCCTATCCTCTATAGTCAGGGGCACTATAAAGATTGATATTGTATACACGGTATTTTTAAACTTTACCAATTAATAATGATTTTTATCTTGCAAGAACCAATTAAATCTCAATCTCTTTGAGTGCACACCTTAAGGGGTGCACCTGAGAAAGGGGTTGGTAGACCATTGGTGCTCTGTAGGATTGTTGTACCTATACTACCACTTGCTATCAATCTAACTATCTCTTAAAAACATTCCCTTGAGCTTTTCCTCTTTTTTGGCACCCTCCTCTAGTCATTTTATGCCTTCATTATCCCTTCCCTAGCTTAAAATCATTTTTGATGATTTATGTTACCTTGTCAGCCCCATCAACCTTTTAATCCATTTGATAAAAATGAATTAGGGTCTAGGTCAACCCTTGATTAACCTAGATCGAGACCTAGTTTTTTTTATAAATAAATATACAAGGTTGATTGGGTTGACCTTGTCGGCCTAAACTTTTGAAAAGGACTAGGGTTAAATTCACCTATATAAACACATCCATTTCATCATTTAGAATAAGAATAAGATACATATATTGTGCATCTGCTTATCTACCATTATAATTACAGAGCATAACTTAAGGTTTCATACTTTATTTATAGATATGGATCTTTTCTTATGTATAAGTCTTTGGACACATTGATAGGTTGTGTATCCTACATCTAATTTATCTTTATCATCCTTACATACCACAACAACCTCTTGCTAAGCACCTTGGCCAAGGGAGAGATTGAGGCTCGGTGGGTTCATCTTAAAAGGTTAGTATTCCTAACTTTATTTCTCCTTTATAAGATTAGATAGATATGAATTTATAATTCTCTCCCATGCATTAGGATTTAGTATACATTGACTTGATTATATGTCTTTTATGCATGTTTAATTTTAATGTTTATTACTCCCACTTTATGCCACAATATTTTGTGAGAACTAGAATAGATTTTAATTTATTTGTTATTAGTTTAGTGAATGTGAAAACATAGGACCTAGTTAGGGTTATTTCATAGTTTTGCTTGACTGGAGGCTTTGAAACCCTACCTAGTGATATTGTTATGGTAAGAGATCCCTTGGCTAGGTCTAGCATATCCATATTGGTCATGACCCCGAATATCTAATGTATCAACAATAAGAAGAGTAAGTAGGATTTATCTTCTCTGAGTTAGGATTGATTTATAGATATGTTGCATTTCCCATTGCATATATTCAGGTGAACCCAATGTGAATCTAACCCTTATAAGTTTTATTTCATGCTATCATTTTTATCATTTTATTATATTTTTATATATTTTAATTATTATATCAAATCAATCAGTTTAGTTATAACTTTATGTACATAAGTTTAACACACAGTCTTTTCAAAATGATTATGTTCTATCTATGTAGGTCTTCATCTGCTATAGGTTACTGGATCGAATAGGTTGACACATTACTCTTCTTCAATTCTATATTATCATACATTGTTGAATAGGTCAACTTTGTCTATGAATTATGTCTTCAAGCATAAAGTTTAACAAATAGTATCAAATAGGTAAACCTTATTCCTTATTCTTCTTCAACATATAGAGTTTTATAGAACTTAGTTGAACTAGTTGACCCATTTTATAGAATTTGAAAGCACCAACTAAGGAATTAAAGTATAAAATTTACAATCTTAATCATCTTCAAGCTCACCAAGGTTCATTTATTTCCTTTCTTTGTCATTTTAGTATTTATTTCAGTTTTGTTTTTCAAAAGTTAGGAATATTTAAAATTACAATCCTATAGCTAACAAGGTCAACCTGGTTGACCTAGTTCTATAGTCTATCTTCTATCTCAGAGACATAGTCAACCTATTCGAATTTATTCTTAAAGACATTTGTATAAAATATAAATGACTTAATCAAATCTATTCTATACTATTTGCATATAGTGTCACCTGAACTGATTCTATACTATTCTTTATCAAGGAATTAACAACTATCTCCTAGCAATTAATTCACACTTCCTTTTCAGCTATTTGCATGCTTAGAGTAACTCACATTATCTAAATAGGTGATTTTTATAATTATAATTTTAATTAAACTATTTTACTCTTTCTCAAACACTACCAAATCACTTAACATTCAAAACACATTTAAACATTTATCTTCCCAAGGCCTACTTACTTGGATTTCATCACCAAGGGGGATGCCAACTTTGTTTTCTAGACAAGTATAAATATGTGGTTAATGGTAAATATTGAAAAATAACCTTACACTCTTATCTCTATGGGATCATGAAGTGAGGGGATAATCCCTAATACCAAGCAAGTACCATTGCCAACACAAATCCCTTTCAGCCTAAATGTTCTAAAACATCCACAGACTACTTTCTAGTTCCCTATTTCAGCTAACTCTCCTATCACATTTGAATCAAAAATTTATTATAATATAATAACACTTAGGGTGACCACTTAGTTAGCATTTAATTTTCATTTGATTGATTTATATCTTATCATTATGTGTTGCATTTCAAAATCTTACATTGGCTAGAATTGATGCAAGGTTTTGTGTTGTGTGCTCCAATTGGATCAATCACATTGATCCAATTGTTTGTGTGTTTGATTTCATTATTGAAACAATTAACTTGAAAAAATTTCCCCTATTTTATAACACTATCATTCTAGTTGATACAGTCTCTTATAGACTATATTTTTCCTTCCTACCAGTAGTACACAGTTGAATTATATGACTATGTCTTTTGATTCACCCTTTCAGTTCTTTGTCTAGTAGTACACAATCAACTTGCACAAATATGTATCCTTATCATCCTATTTTACCTCATTATTTTCAATAAAAATTCAAATTGAATGACTATGTATTCTTATCTACCTATTGTGTTACAGAACAGAATCAACCTACATGACTTTGTATCCTATTTACTATCTTTGTCTCTACATCATCTTTATCCTTCTTAAACTTTATTTCTCATCATGAACTTCCTATTTGAGGATAACACAGAGTTTAACTCAATAGATATGATGAGAATTACCAATCCCAATATGTTTTACCATAAACATCTTTTGGATCCTACTCTAGATGAAAATAATGTGCATGTGGCCACTTGCACTACAAACTATGGGACTCCTCATTCCTCTTTAGTTCACAACCCTCTATTCTCCTTAGAAGATTAGCTTGAATTAGAGTATACTCTGGAAATGATTTTATTCATTACATAATTTCCTCAACATCAAGTAAAATACCCTTCTACTATTTATCACCTTATGATAAGTGTTCAAGCATAAGAACCCCATTCACCTTCTCCCACATTCTCACATAGATTTTGGGGCAATAACTTCTTTGCCTCTCAATCTCTTCCTTATCTTTTGACCCCTTGTCATACTATGACCTCTTCTTCCTTGATTTCCTAAACCTCCATACCATTTAACTCTACTAACATGGCATGTTCCACATTTAGTGGGACTTTTATAAGACCCACTCTTCTCAGTTCCTCCACTAGTGCATCATTTTATACCCATGGTAATCATGCGACTAGTGCTTCTTCTTCTAATCCTTATACCAGTGAATCTTTTGTAACCTAAGAAAATCATGCTACTAGTGCCTCATTTTATAAAAATACTTCTCAAATTACTAATCAAATGCATGCCACTACTCATAGTGGTACACAAGTCACTAATACCAATGCTAATGTTTCACATGTTTTGAATAACACTACTCAAACCCATCAACATTTGTTTTAAAATCTTAACCAAATGAATGATTTCTAAGATAATAATGACAACCAAATGATGCAAATTCAAAATCACCTTATTCATCTCCAAATTCACCCTCAATAGATTCCATGGGGAACACACAACCAAAATGTCCATGTCCATGCCCCCTTAGGGATTCCCATGGCAATCTTATCCCTCAACCACCTCTTATTAACAAAAAATTCTAACATATTCAAAATAAACCTCTTACAACTCAAATTTATAACATAGATATAGGAGGTATCACCCCTACCATTAGTTATAATGGGTTAACTAATCCTACCTTACACTTAAAAACATTTAGAATTGTATACAAAGATTGGGTCAAGTCAAACACTTTTTCTCTACCAAACGCTTAGATAAAACACTATTCAAAGATGATTTATATTGGTAAAACCAACTCAAATCTCATTTCATCAATATTTTTGAAGATCTAGTTAATGCTCTAGTAGAAGAGTTTCAAACTAGTGACCTCCCTAAAAATATCGTGGCTCACTTTATTAATTGCAAGCAAATTGAGATAAAAAAAAACACACAAGATTTCATCAAAGGGTGGAAGACCTTGTCTAACAAGTGTGAAAACAACATGGAATATGATAACCTCTTTTATCTATTCACCAACACTCTCTATCCTAAGTTGTAATATCAGGTCTAGACTCTCTCCATGCACTTTGGAAGAAGCCATCGACCAAGATAAGTGCCAAGATTTCCTCATGTGTCACTTTGAGTGATACAAACCTCCTATGGTCACTAACATGCTCATAAAAAATAAAAATATTCATACTACTAATGATGGTGTCATTTATTCCTATGATACTATTCATAATATTCAACCCATTATTCCTAACCATGCTTCAAAATAATCTTCCCCTCTAAACCACATCCCTAATCCTCAATTTTATCCAACAAGCAAAATCAATGTTCATAAGCCTTTATCCTTAGTGTAACTCCAAAAGCATATACCAAGGCCTCTTCCATATGAGCTTAATCCCACTCACCCTATGAAATCATGGTATGATCCAAATAAATTCTATTGGTTTTTGCTAGCTGGGTTCACTCTCATGAGACTTGTAGGTAATTACGTAACTTAGCTATAGATTTCCTCTTTGGTCCAAATTTCGACCATGATTCCCTCATTCATAAATGTTAACAAGCCTATGGCATTACCTTCAAATATCATGGAACACAAAGTAAAAATCATGCTTTAAACTAAGTTAATGCTAATCTGGCCATTTACAAAGATACTCTTACAAATGATCAATACAATAATGATAAGCCTACTCCTTCCACCAATAATGTTGAATGTAATATAGACCCAACTCTCAAATAAAATGTGATCAACATGAATAATATGAAAAAGTTAGTTACCTTAATTGATCCTAATCCTAATCAAATGCACCAATCATCTCACACTTTTTGTGTTATCCAAGATTATTCCCCAACTCACCTAATAGAGTTGGGGCAAGAGGACCTTATTTCTTTTGATGACCTAATTCCAACACCTCCATTGGATAACACCTCTCATACCATTTATACAATTTCTCCAACCTCTTTACCCATCGCTAATGATATTCAACATTTGAACACTACTTCTTTGATTCTATCACAAACTAAACCTACATCAAATACCTCATCCTCTCACGATAATCAACCAACTTGTCCCATAATTAAACCTCTTGTATCCTATCAAGATGAATTTTTATGTGCTTCTATTCTATCTAAATAACTCCTCCAACACTACATACCTCTATCCATCAGTCCAATCATGGGTTATGAAGAATGGGATCCTATCATATAACTTACTAATCTCCCATCTCAAATTCCATTTCTTGAACTCGTGTAAAATTATCTGCATCATCGTAACTGCCTTATGCAAATCCTATTCAAAATGAACATCCCTCATCCTCCCTAGCAGGATATGAATCTACCATATCTCAATTGGAAACTAGTATATTAAAATAATGCAAAGAGATGTCTATACACATTGATGAAATAATATACACTTCTCTCTCTCTCTCAAATTCCCTATTACTTGTATGATTCCAGATGAGATTATGCTTCGTGTAGATGATCCTCCCCTCTTTATAAGTGTCTAAATTAGTGACATCAAAGTCAAGCGTGCCTTGATTGATGAGGGTTTAGGTACTTATGTTACCTCTTTTTAATTTATTAAAACCATTAGATACTCTAAATATAATCTTAAATCCACATATAACAGATGTTAAGGATATGATCAAAGGCAAATGCCTCCCTTAAGTTATGTGTGGCTCCATATCACCATCCCACCTTCCACTATTTGAGTGAAGTTTATGATATTTAATTTTCCTCTCTATTATAACATCTTTCTTGGAAGGCCATGGACTCATCACATGAGGGTTGTCACCTCTTCTACCTTCCAATGTGTTAGGTTCCCCTAAAATAGTAAAATCTATAAGATTCAAGGTGACATTAACCCTTATAATTTTGAACAATTCCAAGACCATCATGTATTCAAATTTATAACCCTTGAACCCTTGTTGAGTGTTCCATTATGAGAATCTCAACATTTTAATTTCCCTATCAACTCTGTGTGAGGTTACCATGGTCACCCCAAACTCATTGGGAATATACCACCTAAAATCTTAGATTTCAATGATTATGAGCTTGATTAGATCAACCTCAAGATAAAAAATTGTGATCTCTATCCTCATCTCATTTTGTAGCTTTCATACTCTCTTAAGTCCTATACCTCTCGACCACCTAATGATGATATACTTGTAGTCTTAACTAAGACTTAGCACTCTATTCATCATTCCACCTCTGATGAGAAGGTCATCCCTACTTGTGTAATTGATCTTTATACACTCAAATGTAATAATGGTTATACCTTAGATGACCCATTTCTAAGAGGTCTTGTTTAGGCTCAAGATGCTGAAATCCTTTGTTATTGTTATTATTTATCTTAGTCTTTTCATTTATCTTATTACATTCCATCTTATATAGTTCCAAATTTTAACATTATTCAAGTTGTTCACATAGTAGATATGGTGTGCACACCTCCAATTTCCTAAGAACCTCTTAGGAACATGTTTATAGATCATGCTATGACTGGTCCCTATCACTTCACTAGATATTAGGATCCATATAGCTGACTTACCCTTGAGATGTTTGCTATTATCCTTCAATACTTTGTGTATCCTTCTCATCCCTCAACTGAGCCTAGTTTGGATCATATTCCCACTCTCCCTTTATTTGAATCTCTTCCTAATTATGATCTTGTTTATCCTTTAGTAGAGCCTCATCTAGTCTCTTCATTAGCCCCACCTCCCCTTGGTGATGACCTACTTCCTTTATTGTAGCTTGCTCCTTTTATTGTGCAATGGTATGATAAACCATACTATGACATTAATAGAGTTTTTAGTCATTAAATAAGAGGTTTTGAATTATACCATCCTTCCCGAACTTTTTCTTCTACTCCCTTTGTTAGTACACCCATAAAGTCTACTAATAAGTATATTTATTACTTCCATGACATAGGTAATCATTCCTCCACTCATTATCTTAAGCTTAAAAAATATATAGACACATCACATCCTAGTCATACTCAACCTAAAAATAAGGTTTTACCTCCCAAAAATTATTACTTTAATATATTCTCAAATATGGAGAGGTATATTATTTGTGGCACCAATGTGGTACCCATCACATGGATCATTGCATCATCCTCTAACAACATCTCCGAGATTACCATATGATCATTACTATGCCTATTATCCCTCCTCCCATAGGTCACCAATACAATAATACTCCCCCTTCTTCCCCCATGGTTCCCACACCTATGGCCCCTTCCTCCCCTATGGTTCTTCCACTTGTGATCCCTCCACCTGTGGATCCTCCTTTAACTATGGCCCCTTCTCCAACAGTGACTCCTTCATGTCGCATGGATTTTGCTCATATTCCTTCTCCTAAGTATCTAATGCATGATGGACTTCATGAGCACGCTCCTTTAGGCATGCCTCCTTTTTTTTAGGAGATTCAAAAAGAGCTATTCTCCCAACTTTATCTAAATATTGATGAGACCCTAATTGCAGTCTGATTCCTTCTTCAAAGAGATTTATCAGATGTTATGGATAATATTTGTAGATAAATTTAATAGAATTTATGAACATAGCATGGTGTTCCTTCACTTTATTCTTCATTTTGTATTATACGTGTTCTCCATGTTTATATTTTTCTACTTCATATCATTTGACACTGCGTCAAATTCTTATCTATTTTACATGGATATTTATATATTGTAGTACATGATTGTCTATGGTGTCATTTTCTTTCCTTATGATCTATTATGATTTTTCTCATGACTACATAATTTTCTCTTTTTTTGAGTTCATTTATTTCCATAAATTTATTGCTCTTTTCTCCTAATTATTTGTTACCTTATCTCTATAACATGGATAATAATTGTTGTGATTTGGTTATATAAACCTTGCTCCCCTAGTTCTCCTTCTTTTCTATGTGATCAGTTAGTAAATAAGTCATCTCATTATAATCTCCTTTTACCAATCCATATAGGATCTCCCTTTATTACCCTTATTTCTTTTCACAAAATAAGCATACACATGGTTGAAACTTGAGATAACATGTTGGTTCATAGGTAATCCTCAGTGTTTTAGTTAGTCATGTTGTTAGATACTTAGCTTCCTTTAAGCCAAAGTCTAAAGCTCATTTGTGTGTATCACTCTCATTATTAGTCATTCCAAATCCATATGGATGAGGAATCTTAAAATTCATAAAAATTTAAAATACAAATCATTTTAATAAAAGGCAATGATACCAAAGGCAACATTAAAAATTCCAAAAGTCAAAATCACACTAAAAGATATTATTCAAAGCACATCTCCTTTTACTAATAAAAGCTCAAACTCTATAGTTGGATTAACAATATGTTTTAGGTCCATTAGGGTGTGGTAGGCCACTAAATTGGAAAAGGAGAAAAAAAAATCTTTAAGTGCTACCTACTTTCTCACACAAGTACCTAATCTTCACAATAGACAGAAGGCTCTATAAGAAGTATTGAAGAATGGGGAACAAGTTGTGGGAAGGTAGGTCCATTTTAATTTTTCTTATTCAAATAACCAACATGATTCAATGGTCCATAGTTATATAGTTTGAGCTTTGAAATACATATATAAAATCCAACTATTAACAAGGTACACCATATGAAATACATAGCTCCAGTTCTACAACTCAGATCCATCATGCCTATCTTATGGATGAGACACACTATCCATAGATGTTTGGGACTATCCTCTCTACATGGTACACTTTAATGAGGCAATATGAGATCTCAATCCTGCTAACTTTCTTTGTAGGTTGACCACCTAGGCCTGTACCTATCCAAACTAGACCATGGTAGCCATGTGCACTACTCTCTCCTAAACCAAGGCCCATCAATCCTATGCCTATCTCACTCCTACCCTTATTGGTGGTTAAAATACATCTCCATGTGTCTAGAACTACCTCACATCCTCCCATACCATCCTAAAATAGCCTACTGAGGATGGGGTAGAAGGTACCATCGGATCATCCAGCATGGTGGGGTTGTATGGTATTAGGACCCCATCTAAAATGTCATGGTGCATAACCATGACCAAGTTTTCCTATCTAACCTCCTCTATCATCATATTTTCAAACCAAAACTATATATATATATATATATATATATATATATAATCACATATATATCTCAAAATCTATCTATAATAATCATGTGCAACTAGTATTTTATATCCAAGCTTAAAATTAAAATTATAATATTTCTCACCAATCCTAGTGTCATCAACCACCATATCTTTGTATGATAATCCCATGATAACATACCATGTAGATATCCTCCCCACAACTACAAATCTAGGATTCACCTCTTGTGCACATTGTGACCCTCTCCTAAGAGGTACCTCTATTGACTAGCTCTATCCTAGATTGACTAATGGGTTATCCTATATTGTCACCCTCACATGTACCCACACTCACTGGAAGTGCCTCCATATATGGTGTGGTTGAGGTGGTCATTTTTACTATTGATGTGGTGCCTACTATGGTGCTTATTACATCCTTCCATCCCTTTAACTATCTACTACCATGTTTGACCATTTCATGGTCTCACATGTTGTGGCATGATATTGGGTCTCTGGACTGGTACTCCTCATCCCTCCCTAGGATATATAACATGCCATGCATCAAACATAGGGTCTACTACGTGTAAGATTCCAAAATGCCTTGGTAAGCATGCCACTAGCTACAACTCTACCCACCAAGTATAGTGTAGTGGCTTGTGATCCACACCTGAGCCAACCCTATTACCATGGTCGACCAACTAGGCTAAACAATAAAAATGTGCGTGTAAAGATTCAAAAAAATATCCCCTTATTTGATTGTATACAAATTTGGTACATGGGGCACATCTCATGTTACTTGGTCTTACTACCATTTAGTCACCTAAGGTAACCTATCATGTACCACATAGGGAAACCTAGATAGTCGATACATATGGAACCTCTTGTATATCTAGGCACTCAAAAAAACCAATAGTCCCATGGTTTTCTACCATTTGGATAAAATCCCATCTATATCATGTATGATTTGGACCTAGATGATATACCCAAAGTCATATAGTGCTCCCTAATCTAAAATGGGCTAACATAAGGCTATCACATATAGCAGTACCTTTTTATCTGACTTGTGACATAACACTTGAGATGTCACAAGTCCATTCAAATGATTTCAAATGTTTGGAATTTTCATGATATACATATTAAAATGACTAACTTGCAAACTTGAGTGTATCTTATTTGATCACATTGCCCACCTAGCTAGTGCTCATCTCTTTTTAAGGTCATTTGGTGTCCATGTGATCACTAGTGTCCCTCCCATCAATAGTTCAGGAAAAGCATGGATGTCCTATAGTGTGATACCCACCTCTATGGTATCACCATCCACCACCCATTGAAAAGTGTTGGTCAACCATTCCCATGATCTAAGGAACATGATAACAAGATGAACACTTAGTGGGATGCACCTCATCTCCATAATACCTCCAAAGCCTAGTGCAACAAGCCATGCTCTATCCATGTACATCAATCACTCTAGTAGGTTTGGTAGCTATGATGCATATATCAATCACCAATACCTTCATTGTCTCTAAAAAATATCAAAAAACAAAATATGTATCAGATCTCCCTATCATTAATAATAAAAATACATTCTTAAAATTTCATAAAAATCAATTGGCTTGATTTAGTTTTCCCATTTTCTACAAAATCAACCTATTCAATACTAAATTACCTATAATTTATTTATGATACTAAATTATCCATGTCAAATTCCTACTGAATCAGCATATCCAATACTAGATTGGCCACCTTCTTACCTTGTGATACTATATCATCCCTGTTACACATAGTTAGCCTCTAGTAACAATATTACATCATCTTTTGAGCATGGTCATTAGTGTTAGGTTGTCATTGATATCAAAAAGAGAATGTGGTAATATTGTGTTAATGACAATATATTTATGGTTTGGAGAGTTTTTGACTTAATGAGGTAATTGATGGATGATATTGATGATATGGACATGTTGCAGAGATCCTATGGGATGTTATGAGTACTTAGAGTGCTTATAGAAGTGAATGAAATTCATCATAATAGTCATATGAAGGTCTAAGATCAATTAGTCATCTTGATAGATAAATCTAAGTGAGAAAATTTACTATATCATATTTCACATGTGTGAAGGCTTTAGGATTAGTTTGATACATAGATGGATTTCCCTATGTAAGGAAATCATATGGCTCAAATTTCATGTCTTGATATGGAGTGCAATAAAAGTTATTAAGGTGAAAATTTGGATTCTTAGATAGAGTTTACTAAGTTCCCATACTTATCCAAATTGGTGATACCAAACATATATGACTAACGTTTAATTAGACCATAGATCTAATGGTGAGTGTTTAATTTGACTAGATAAGGATCCAATGGTGTAGTTCAAAGTCAAATAGTCAAGATTACACACACTAGTGACATGTGTCTCTATTGAATAGATTATATATAAAATCAAAGGTTCATGAGTGTTTGTATAAATAGATATCGATGGTGCGGGTTGAATAAAAGAGTCAAATGTGTAGAAGACACAAAGAGCTACCAAGTGGCACAATAGTGGGAGCTCAGATCGAAGATCAATGGTGAAAATTGAAAGATAAAGAATAGGCTACCCCTAAGCAAATATTTGGTGTGTATTTTTTCAAAGTTTCCAATAAGCATGAGATGATATCAAAGAGTCTGATGTTTAAAATTAACATAGTGACCAATGGAATTTGAATATTCAAATTAATAAGGGAAAACCTATTTACAATTTTTGAGCTATATCTTTTGATCCAGGATTAATTTCTCAATGCTATAAAAACAAAATTTGTAAATCACTACAAGGTACATCTAAAGATATTGGTTATAATTTTTGAATATTTGGAAAATAAAATATATTAAGTTCCAAAGTTGACTTTGTGTTTGACCATGTTCTACAAGTGACCTGAGAGGATAACTAAGTTGTTCTTGATAGTATTTTGATGTTTCAAGATGAAATAACTATTAGAAAGTGTTTTATACTACATGAAAAATTTAGAGTTTTTACCAATCCATATTTAATGTGA
This sequence comes from Torreya grandis, assembly GCA_037957365.1. NCBI lineage: Eukaryota > Viridiplantae > Streptophyta > Pinopsida > Cupressales > Taxaceae > Torreya > Torreya grandis. The sequence goes on from JARHVA010007056.1 coordinate 427,867, forward strand.
ACAAAGGCTTTGAAGTTGATTATGTTTATTGATTACACTAATAGTTTAAGTGACCATCTTGTAGAGGTAAGTTGTAGGTGTTCTGAGTAGAACTGAAGAATAGAATGAGTATGGAGATGTTATATAAATATACAAGGCTTATGATAAATTATTTTATGTCATTATATTCCCCTAATTAGATATGGAGAGTCAAAATAGCTTGATTATATTTTGACTATATATGACCAATTTGAGTGGTCATTCTAAGAGAGTTGATTTAAGTGCTTAGAGCTTGTATTGAAGTGTATAAATCACATGAATATGTATATAAGGTCCTAAAGGGTTCACCCATGTGATATAATCATATGGATATGTGAAATATTTGAGTAGTTGCTTCATAAGTTTGAGATTATGTTTTTTGTGTATGAAAGCCTAGAGAATAAGGAGACCTATTGGTAGGTTTAAGGTGCAGGTTAGTGTTCCAGGTGGCATGGAACCATAAATAAGTAATAAAAGGGATATTGAAAATAGTTTTAATGTTTTATAATCATTGATAAAGGTTGAAGGTGGTTGAAGTAGTCTCACATATAACATGTTAATATGAAGGCCTAATTGTTTTAGGTCTCACCAAGTCCCAATGGTGGTTTGGGGCTAATGAGGTAATGGATGACCTATGAGAATGGATTTTAACTATTTCTTAGCATGATATAAGTATTAAGGGTTAATAAAATTATTATGGCAAACCAAGAAGATAATATTCATGAAGACTCTATAAAGAGTGAAAGCAAAGGTGATGGTTTCCAGACTTGAGCGAGTAGAGTTGAGCAGTTGTGTGAGTGAGGATTATGTATACATAAAATATTTTTAACTTTTATCAAATAATGATGATTTAAATCTTTCAAGAACCCATTTGAACTCAATATTTTTGATTGTATGCCTTAAGGGATACACTAAGAAAAGGGTGGCTCGACCTTTAGTACTTCATAGGATTGTTGTCCCTTATTGCCACATTATTTCTAATCCATTCATCTCCTAAAACCATTGCATAAGTTATTTTTCTTCCCTTACACATTCCTCTAGTACTTTCCTCTTTCTATCCTTCTCCTTGCTTGGTACCCTTTTTACCTATTTAGTATACTAGGTCAACCTCATCAACCTAGTATAGTTTAGGGTCACTTTAGCTCTTTAGGTTTGCTACCCTTCCAACTGACCTAGCATAGACTTTAGGCATTAGGCCAAATATGTGGTAGGTTGAATAGGTCGACCTAGCATATCTAGAATGTTTGAATGATTTTTGGGTAAGATAATCCTATATATACAAGGTCATTTTGGTCATTTTAAGAATAGACAATCCATAGTTATTATTCACTTGTGCTTCTTCATAATCTGCTCTTCCACCATTCTACTTGAGGAGTCTTAGCTTAGGTTTCTTATTTTAGAGAATTTACTCTTGTGGATAGGTCTTGGATGATTTGGCCTAACAAAGTGATCCTTACAAACCATAACAACCTCTTGCAAATCCCCATTAGTTAAGGGAGAGATTGAATTGTGATGGGTTCACATTTAGGTAAGTATATTCTAACTTTGTTCTCCTCTCTTTTAGTAGATATAAGTATCATAAGTGTTGCCTCCAATAATATTACTCTTCATACTCTATATATTAGGGTGTTACTCATACTTACTATATTTAAAGTTCCCTATACACATTTAACTGCTTTGCATCTAACCCCTCACATTGTGCCATGATCTTTGGTGCACACTAGATTGGTTTACTTTTCTTGTTATTATAATAATTTACACTCTTGTTTATTAGCATAAGTGAAATATCAAATCATAGGACTCTTTTAGGATTGTTATGTAATTGTGTTAGATTGTAGGCTTTGGAACCCTTTCTCACATGATTTGTTGTGACAAGTGATACAAGTGATCCCCTAATTACGTATAGTAGATCCCCATATTGGTCATGCTCTCTCTTAACAAGTGTATAGCCAATTAAAAGTGTAGGTGTGTTCTATCTTATCCAATCTAGGATTGATTCATGTACATCATGTAATTTTGATTGCATACATTCTGGTGAAACTGACATGAAACTAACCCTTGAAGTTTTTATTTCACTTATTTCATTATTTTGTCATCATTTTTATCATATATTTTGACACACTAGTTTAATTATGTCGACCCAGTTATTTTTCTATATGCACAAGAATAGGCAACTAGGTCGATCAACTCAACCTAGTATAGGTTTTCAACACTTTTAAGACTTTTAGTTTAGCCTACTAGGTTGACCATCTTGACCTAGCACACTTTTATCCACTTTAAAGCAAGTTCCTATATACCATGATTGATCAACTCAACCCAGTATAGGTTTTATTTTTCTAGACTTCCAGATTAGCCTACTAGGTCAACCAGCTTAACTTAGTGTATTTTTAGCACATTTTTAGCAAGTTTTTGTATTACTTGATCAACCAGTTTGACCTAATTTACAATATTTTGAGAGTCTTTTCCAAGGTTTTAGATCAACAATCTCCTTCATTTTCATCTTTGAACCATCAAGGTCAGTCTTTTATTCTCTATCTCTTTCTATTTTGTACTTTCCTTTCAAGTTTGCAGACTTCAAAACTACCCTTGCATAACCAACTAGATCAACCTGGTTGACCTATTTTTATGTTTTATGTGTTGTATAAAACAACTAGGTCAACCTAGTTGATCTAGTAGGTTTTTCATACCCTATCTTCAATAGTACTAGCTCGATCCTATCAACCTAGTTATGTATGTCATGCATATAGTGTTTTCACTATACCTTGTTTCAAAGTTAGAATTCACCTTGTATATTAATCAAATTTTTTTTTTAGTTATTTACATGCTTATAATAGTTTGCATAGTCTAAATAGGAAGTTTTTAATTAACTACTTAGTTTAAATTTTTCTAAGAATTTTAAAATTTGAATACCCAACCTAACTTACTTAGATTTCATCACCAAGGAAGAAGCTAAATTGATGCTCTGGTCAAGTATAAATCATGGTTAATGGTATATTCTAGCTAAGCACCCAACACCCTTATCACTATAGTTTGTGAAGTGAGGTGGTAGGCCCCAATACCAAGCCTATATCATTACTACTACAGTCACTTTCATCCTAAACTCACTTGTAACCATCCATATATTTATATCTAGTACCTTGCTTACAACCAACTCCCTATCATTTAAAAATCATTCTTAATAATACAATTAACATTCTAGGTTGACCAATTAGCTAGCTTTACTTTCCAAGTTGTCTGCTTGGTATTTACTCAATTTTCATGTGCAATAACTTGCATTAACTAACATTGGTGTAAGGTTTTGCTTTATGTGCATCAATTGTATTGGTTAGCATCAATTAAATTGATTGTCTATTTAATTTTAGCATTTACTTTCCTATATTAATTATAATATTATCTTATTTTATTTCCCATTGTATCATTAGTCTTTTCTTTTTCCCTATCTGCTATACTAGGTCAACTTGGTTGAACTAGTATTATCATAAACCTTGTTCTCTACCCCTATTCACTGTGTTAGGTCAACTTGGTCAACCTAGTACAATTTGCAAGTCTTATTTTTACACTAGGTCAATCTGGTTGACCTAGTTCTATTTCTTGTGTCTTTTTTTTATCAACCTAATTCTTCATCTCTTCTAATTTATATTATATTCATTTCCCTTTGGTCAAAATGAGGTATCCTATTAGAATATTTTTGGACAATCTTAAATCAATTTAGATCTTATATGGGATGTTTGTTTCTCCCTTTTTTTCCTCCCAAGAACACCATCACTCTTGGGGCAATATTTCTCCTTCATCTACAAATTGTAACATGGTTCAAATAACACCTCAAGATGAGGTTGATGGATCCAATCCTTTCTATACCTACCAATAAACCTCTCAAAATATTCAAATTAATGTGGGATTGATTGACACAAGTTTACTTAAAAATCCCACTAACAATCCTTCTTATAATAATCCTCCTTTCTAACACCAATTTGAGGAGTGATCCTTCTAACACCAAACCATCACCTGATACAACCCAATTATTATCCCAAGTGATTCAAAATATGAACATTATGCAAAAATCTAATACCAATCAAATGATGCAACTTCAGCAACACTTGATCAATGCAACTAATCAACCTCTAATCATGCATCCTCAAGCTAATCCTAACTACATTCCTCCACCTCTTATATATGCCTTAGGTAATGTTATTCATCAACCAATAATGAATAAAAAGATGCTTAAAACCATTTAAAATCAGCCTTTATTTCCCTTCATTATATCTATTGACATAGGTAACATATCACCAACTATCAAATATGATGGGACTAAAGACCCTACCTCATTTCTTAAAGCTTTTGGTAATCTCTACAAAGATTGGATAAAAACTAATACATTTACTATTACTAAACTCTTAGTTAAAAATTTCACTAGTGATGTATCATAATGGCATAATCAGTTACCTCAACATTTTATTAGGCAACTTGAAGATTTGGTCAATATTTTAGTTAAAGAGTTTCAACACAATGATCTTCCTAAAAATTGTCTTAGCCATTTTATAAATGCTAAGAAATATCCTAATGAATTGGATAATGAATTTATTTAAATATGGAAATCCTTATCTCATAAAGTTGATCATAATATGTCTGATGATAACCTATTCAAACTATTTATTACCGCTGTAACTTCCACTCTTCAATACAAGGTTTAAATCTTTGCTCCTCAAACTCTTAATAAATCTCTTGACCAAGCTAAATGGAAAGACTTTCTTATGAATCAATTTGAACCTAATTCTAAAATTCTTAAAGGGTCTTTTCAAACATCCAATGCTACCACTAGTAACACTTCTCAAACCAAACTAGGAGTTGTCAAAAATTATATTCCTTTACCATCTCACATACCTCTTTTGGTACATCAAATGAGACAATTTTACCACCCTCTAAAGCTTTCATATATCCTAATGCTTATCTTAAGTGGTATGATCCCAATCTCTTTTGGTTGTTTCATGATGACATTGAGCATTCTCACAAATCTTGTAGATGGATTTATAAATTTGCTATTTCTTATATGCTTGGTGATTCATTCAACCATGAAACCATGATAAAAAATCATCATCAAGAATACACTAATTCTTCTCAAAAACATCAATCGTCTAAATATTCTACATCTAATTACCAAAAATCTTATTCCCATAATCAATCAACTTTTAAGGATGTTTGTGCAATTGACACTAATTATGACCAATACTTTAATAACTATAAATATGTAAATATAGCTAAGGTCAACTATAATAAAAAACCATCTCACAAAGATCCTATTACCAAGCCTAATAAACCTTCTTTGGAGGAAAATTTTATTAAAGATACTACCACCATCAATATTAAATCAGAATCACCCAAGGAACAACTTCCTCCTTCTGATCCTCCAACCACATATATTCCTCCAAAGTCTAATTCATATTCTAAACCTCATGGCTCTTCTTCTAAATCTCATTATATTTTTATTGAATAACTTAACTCTATTCCATGTATGATTTCTCTTATGGAGTTGGTTCGCACTTCACCTTATCATCATAAATTCTTTATGAAACAACTCGAAGAGATTAAATATCCATCCTCTTTAGATGAAGAATCACATCCTACTGTTTCTCAACCAACTAACATTAATTCCATTGAATCTATGTTTCCCTCTTCCAAACCTTACATTGAGTTCCTTTAAGAGGACATGATTAATGATGATATCCTCTTTCATTCTGATAACTTACCTCTCTTCATCAAACTAGCCATTAATATCACCCTTATTCTAAAATTTATAGTTGATGAGGTTTCTGGTATTAATGTGACCTCTTTATGGCTTCTACAATAACTTGGTTATAACAAATGTGATCTTAAACAAACCTATCTTACTTTTCATAAGTTTGACAATATTAATCAAAATCTACTTAGTTATATATGGCTTCCCTTAACCATTGGTCCTAAGACCATTCTGACCAAAATCATGTTCATTTATCTTCCTTTATCTTATAATATACTCTTTATTCATACTTAAACTCATTAAATGAGGGCCATTTCTTCTTCTGGTAGTCAATGTATGAAATTTATACATAACAAAAAATACTATAAGCATGAAGCCAATGCCAACCCATGGAGTATCTAATTACCTAATCCTAAATCAAAATATCATGTTCCTATGATACCTAAAATTAATAATGCTCATTTACCTGAGCTCATCAATATGAATCCTGATTTACTAGCCAGTCTTATGGATTCTAATGATGATGAGCCCAATGAATTATAGCACACTTGCTACACCACCAAGTTACCTCCATATATTTTGGAGTTGCTTCCTCTTCTTTTGCTAAGGGATCATAACATTCCTCTTATGTATGAGATTATCGATTTCCCCCTTCCATGCAATTCCCAAGATTAATATTTACTAGAAGATGCTTTTACTTGCAATGATTTTGGAGTGGCTAAATTGTTTCAAGATCCTTGAACATTCAGTAATCTTAGAATTTCACCTTCTAAAAATCCTCCTAAATCTATAGAATGCATAATTTCTTCCACATATGATGACACCTATATAATGGCCTAAGCTCAATATAGAGACTTGGATGTGTTGCATTATCAAAAGACATTAGCCCCAATTCATGATTTCAATAAAGATGTGCATACCATTTATGTAGATAATAACTTAGAACCTAAGGGTTATGTGCTTCTTATTAATCCTCCTCTTATCAATTATCCTTGGGTGGTAGTGCAAGTCACACCTTCCAAACCTCTGAAAATACATTCATCTTCTTTACCTCCTTTTAATCCTCCCATTAAATCTAATCCTTCTCCCATCAACACTCCATCTACCTCTTCTACTCCATCTAATTCTTCTACTCCTAAAATCACACTTAATGTCAAGGCAACTGATGTCCATCACATACATTCTAAATATGATCACCATGGTAATCAAATTTTATGTCTATAAGTAGATATTGAGTATTATGTTCTTCTTCCTACTTTTCCTAGTGACAAAGCTATTCTTGAGTTAATCTATGCCCATAAACCTTAACTCCCCTACCAACATCATAAACTTGGAAATTTTAAAACTAAAACTCCTTGCTTCAACAACTTTGTTGCTAGAATTGATCCCAAAAATAATCTAATGTTACACTTACCCAATGCACCATACCACTTTCAAGATGGTAATGCCATGATTATTAAATAAACAACTCATATCAAATGTGGTACTCCCTTGTGCCTTCGACCAATCATAGTTTCCAAAGAACTTTCACCCTCTAAACATGATAATTTTAGCCTATTTTTAATAAGTATCAAGAGGTATTCACTTGGTCTTACCAAGACATGCCTAACATTGACCCTAACATAGTGTTTCATAACATTATTACCTATCTTGATGCCAAAACTGTGCATTAGAAGCAACACAAATTTCCTCCTAAAGTTACTAACTTATGTCATATGGAAATAATCAAACTACTTGATTCTAAATTTATTAAACATGTGGATTATTCTAAATAGGATTCCAATATTGTTCCTGTTCAAAAAAAGGTCACTATGGTCATTTATATTTGCATTGATTTCTACAATCTTAATCTTACTTATCCTAAATACAACTTTCCTTTGCCTTTAATAGATGCCATTATTGATTCCACAGTTAGATATCAAATTTTATCTCTTACGGATGGCTTTTTGGGATACAATCAGATTCATATTGCTCCCAAAGACCAACATAAGACTAATTTCACCATGAAATGGGGCACCTATTGTTATGTTAAAATTCCATTCGGTCTCAGAAATGATAGGGACACTTACCAACATGTAATGACTCATATCTTTCATGATCTCATCCATAAAATTATCAAAACATATGTAGATGATCTTATCACCAAATCCAAACATCATACAAATCATCTTTTTGATCTTGCCATCATCTTTGGCCATCTCATCAAATATAAAACCCAACTTAATCATTTCAAATGTGTCTTTGGAGTTACATCTAGAAATTTTTTAGGATTCTAGTCTCTCTCCATGTCATTGACATTGACCCAACCAAGATTAATGTTATTATCAACATGCCTATTCCTCATGCTATTCCTGATATTCATACCTATTCAAGCAAACTTGGGGTAATTCAATGATTCATTACTAAGATGGATTATCAAATTCACTCTTTTAATTCCCTTCTTAGGAAAGGTACAACCTTGGAATGGATAGATCCATGTCAAAAAGCATCTAAAAACATGAAAGAGTCATAGCTTTATCCACCTACACTTTATCCTCCTTCTGATAATAAACCTTTGATTCTCTATACTTCTTCCATGACCATATCATTAGGAGAAATGCTTGCCCAATAGGATTATATGGGCAAGGACTATTTCATATACTATATTAGCTAAGGCCTCATTGATTATGAAACACATTATACCAAAGTTGAGCGTGATTGCCTTGTTATCTATTTCATAGCTGAAAAGATTCATCACTACATGATTTACCAAACCACTTATGTCATTGCTCATTCTGACTCCCTTCATCATTTTTTCTCCAAAGCATTTCTCCTAAGAGATATAATTGGAAATTGGATGGCCTTACTTATATAATTTAATCTTTGCATCATCATTCAAAAAAGCTATCAAAGGAAAAGTCATAGATGACCAACTTATTTCAACTCCTATTCCAGCCACTTCTTCCCTTCAAGATAACCTTCTAGATGATAATATCCTTTACATTGAAGGTCTTAATCAAGTAATTTATCTTAAAGATTATTTTCATAGCTTTATTTATGAGCTTAAAGCTAATCAACTTGATGAATCTTGTAATTTCTCAAATACTACTAAACCAAAGGTCATTATTGAAGAGCTTGAAATTAATGTTGACTTGCATGAGGATACTTAGACCCTTCACTTTGATGGTGCTAAATTAATTCAAGTATATGGGGAAGGTTTCATTGTCACTATGCCTCTTATAAATATAATTCCCTTAACATTCCATTTTACCTTTGATGTCACCATTAATATGCCTGAGTATGAAGCTCTTATATTGGGTATGAGAGCTGCTCTTGATTTAGAAATATAATATCTTCATGTTTTAGGTGATTCTCAACTCATTTTTCATCAATTTAGTGGTGCTTATCAATGTAAAAGTGAAAACCTTATTGCCTATCATCAAATTACAACCACTCTTACTAAGAATTTTATCTCTTATTCAATTGAGCCTATTCCTCGAGATCAAAATTCCATTGATGATTCTCTTGCCTCTTCAGCTTCTCTTTTTCATCCACATCAAGTTCTTTCTAATCCTTATTTTATCATACAAATAATCAAATATACATCATCTATCTGACCACCTAATTCACTTATCTACCACATAAAGGCTATCACCAACTGGTAATGCCCATGTTATCAAGATATCATCCAATTCTTAGAACACCAAACTTATCCTCCTAAATTGGATTATAGTGAAAATACATGTCTTCATAAACAAGCTTTCAATTACACATTTAGACATAATATCCTTTATTATCACAAAACCAAAGGTACCTTACTCCATTGTGTCATGCAAGATGAGGTCCCTCCTTTTCTTGAGCAAGCACATGGGTGCACCTATGGTGGTCACTATAGCATACATGTTACAGCCCATAAATGCCTACATATGGATTATTATTGGCCTACTCCAAAAAATGATGCTATTGAATATGCTAAAAAGTGTAATCTTTGTCATCTTCATGATGATCTTATTCATTTTCATCCTATCAAGCTTTAAACTATCAAATCTCCTTGGACATTTTCCACATGGAGATTTAATCTCATTGGTAAACTTCTTCATTCCAAAGATGGGCATGCCTTTATTATCACTGCTATTGATTACTTTACCAAGTGGGTTGAATCCATGCCCTTTGTCAATGTCACTAGTCATAACATATCTAAATTCACTCTAAACTAAGTCATTTTCCATTTTAGCATTCTTCACAACATCATTTTTGACAATGGTGGTAATTTCAAAAATAAACATGTTAAACAACTTTGTACTAAATTTAAGATCAATCACAAGTTTTCAACTCCTTACCATCCATAGTGCAATGTTCAAGCTGAGGCCACTAACAATATTCTTAACTAAATTCTTCAAAAAATAATTCATGAAACCCACATGGATTGGCATCTTCATCTTTATCCCACACTTTGGGCCTATTAGACTAGTATTCATGCTACCACTAGGGTAAATCCATTTTCTCTAGTCTATGGTTCTAAGTCATATCTTCTTATTGAAGTTAAGCTTCCTTCTCTTCACATATCTCTTCATGGAATCATTCTAAATTAATAATTGTGTGAGACTCGCCTTCATTCCCTTGATCTACTTTATGAACATCATCTTTCTACCTTACAACATAACCACCAATATAAGGCTCACTTTGCTTGATAACATAACAAACATGTCAATGTCTACACATTTAATGTTGATCTTGTCCTTAAATTAGACTACACCCATGAAAAAGAAGGCAAATATTCCCAAAAATGGTGGGGTCCATACTTAGTTAAAGATATTTTTGGTCTAAGAACTTATCATCTTCAAACTAATGAAGGCCATGTTTTCAAGGAACCCACCAATGCTCAATTCCTTAAAAAATACTTTGTGTAAACATTTATTTCTTATACTATTTTCTATCTATATCTTTCTAACATCTTTTTGTATTTACTTAATCATGGGTCTCTCCTTTTACAACAAGTTCCTTTTTTTCACTAACCTTTAGTCCTGCCTTTTGGTCTTTTGGTTTTTTGATGTACCATAGTCTTCCTTATTTTCTTGCATTTTCTATTGATTTTTTCACCCCATGGGTCTTTTTTCTATGAGTTTCTTTATAATACCATGGATAGGACCTAACATCCCTCACAAAATCACCATCTTTTATCATTCCCTCCTCTTTTTTTTGCTTGCCATTGTTTTTTTGGCATCCTTTGGGTTTATCTTTGTGAGGTGCTTTGTAAAAAGGCTCCCATAATTTAATTTTCTCTTTCTTATTATCACCCTCTTGGGTCTCACTTTTATGATTTGTTTTGTAAGACCAAGGATATGATTTGACCCTCATCATAAAATTACCATTCTTTTCATGTTCTTGATCCTTATTCTTACACATTAGCTTTTGCTTCTTTTGCTAGATGAAATCTGCATTATAATCTATATTAGCATGTTTTCATTCACTTCCTTCTTTCTTATGATAAGGAATCACACCTTTGTTGTCACTATATCCCACTTTTTTCCCTTTGTCACACTTTTTACAATTTGAGAAATTCAAATTGTTCCATGTGTCACTCCTCTTGATTTACCCCTTTCTTTCATCTTTGCATTGGATGAAACAAGGTCAAAGTCAAGATAGCACTTTTATTTCACCTCGATTTATGAGACTCATAGACCCCATGTTCTTTGAAGTTTCTCTCTCTTAGAAACCTTATCCCAATTTTTTTAATGAAATTCATATTTAACACCTATGTTGGGTTTACTAAATCCATATGGAGGAAGAATCTAGAAAAAGACATCAAAATAAAGTTAAAATCCAAATCATTTGAAACAAAATTCAATGATATCTAAAACCCAACATACAAAATTTCAAAAGTCAAATTCACATCAAAAGACATGATTATAAGCATATATCCTATCTCTAATCAAAGCTCAAACTCCACAGTTAGCTTCACATAGATTTGAAGTCATTTGGGGTGTGGTATGATAGATAATAGATTAGAATAGGGGAATTCAAAAAAATATATGGTGCTACCTACTTTCTCATGCAAGTACCCAATCTTCATAGTAGACCAACAACTCTATAAGGGGTCCTAATGAATGGGGAACACATAATGGGGAGGAGGTAGGTCCATTTAAATTTTCATGCATATATCCTTTATAGGATGATATATATACTCCATTTTTTGACCTAAGACATGTGTATCTAAGAGAAGTTATTCAGAGTCCCTAAGGTTGACAATCCTCTTATTTTGACAAAGCTAATTTTAGTGTCTTGATTTTGATAAAAAGTTCTCTCTACCTTAGTTTTTCTTTCATTATCCCCTTTGTCCATTTCATTTCCCCCCCTTGATAGCTAAAACATGATTCCAAATCTATTTTCCCTCTTCTTTAAATTCCTTCTTCATTTCTCAAAAACATGCTAGCACTACTTTGTTTTAGTTTTATCTATCTTAGATGCCAAACGACATGTTTGAGTAACTTTGGATCATATTATTTACTTCATTTTAAATTTAATAGACTTAATTTAATTTCCTTTTCCTATTTATCATGATTTTGATATATTGTTATTATGGACACCTTAGTTTGCACCCTTTTTCCATTGGTGAGTGAGATGTGGTTTGTTACTGCTCACTCAATAATTTTGTTTTCTCTTTTATGCATCTTTTTCCATTTTTGAGTGAGATGTGGACTGTTACTTCTCACTCATCAATGTTGTTTTACCAATTTTTTTATTTTTTCCATTGATTTGTCTTGCTTATCATTCCTTTTTAAACATGTATCCTTGGTTTGAATTGGTGAGTTTGCCTTTTCTTACTTTAAGTTTACTTGTTTGATTTTTTTAGTCTTTAGTAGCTTTGGATTTTTTGTGACCTAATTTAATCTTATTTGACTTGGTGATTTGGTCTAACATAGCACTTGTCACCCCAACTTACCAAATTTCTCAAGTACATCCTGTCCTCATATCATCATTTATCTTAGCTTTTCTTGCATTTGTTTATTTTTGCTCCTTAATTTTGTATTTTTGGGTTTGTCAAAAGTAGTCTCTATGCCCTACACAATAAAAATTAAAAACATGGATGATAATCATCCAACAATAAATATAATTCAATGTACGCATTTCATTTAATTTTTAGTTATTTACTTTTTAGTCATTTACTTTTAGTTTTTTATGCTTATTAAAATACTGCAACTTTTTTTTAACATTAGTGTTATGTGTGTCCTTATGTTCTTCCTCAAAGCACCATCCCCTATTACACTTTAGTGACACATGATGAAATTTGAGTGAGACATATGTATACACATAATATTTTTAACTTTTATCAAATACTAATGCTTTACATCTTGTAGGAAATCATCATGACTCAATCTCTTTGAGTGCATGCCTTAAGGGGTGCATCCAAAAAGGGATGGGCAGACCTTTGGTACTTCATAGGATTTTTATCCCTTATTTCCATATTATGTCCAATCCATTCATCTCCTAAAGCCTTTTCCTAAGCAGTTTTCCCTCCCTTACACATTCCTCTAGTCTTTTCCTCTTTCTATCCTTCTACTTGCTTGGTACCATTTTTACCTATTTAGTATACTAGGTTGACCTAGACAACCTAGTATAATTTAGGGTCACTTTAGCTCTTTAGGTTTATTAGCCTTTTTGCCAACCTAACACAAACCTTAGGGATTATCCCAAAAATGTGCTAGGTCAACAGGGTTGACCTATCATAGTTAACATGTCTGAATGATTTTTGGGTAAGATACTCCTATAAATATAAGGCCATTTTCATCATTTTAAGAATATGTAATCAAAATTTATTATTTTATAATGTTTTTTCACAATCTACTATTCTACCATTCTACTTGAGGAGTCTTAGCTTAGGTTTCTTATTTTGGATAATTTAGTCTTGTGGATGGGACATGGATGCTTTGGCCTAACAAAGTGATCTTTACAAACCACAAAAACCTCTTGTGAAGTCCCATTTGCTAAGGGAGAGATTGAATCACAATAGGTTTACATTCAGGTAAGTATATTCTAACTTTGTTCTCCTCTCTTTTACTAGATAGAATTATCATAAGTGTTGGATTGAATAATATTACTCTTCATATTCTATGTATTTAGGTGTTACTAATACTTACTTTAATTGAATTTCCCTAACATATTTGATTGCTTTGAAACTAACCCCTCAGATTGTGCCATAAGCTTTGGTGCACACTATATTAGTTTACTTTTCTTGTTATTAGAATAGTTTACTCTCTTATTTATTAGCATAAGTGAAATGTCAAGGAATAAGACTCTTTTAGGGTTGTTATGTGATTGTGTTAGACTGTAGGCTTTAGAACCCTTCCTAGCATGATATGTTATGACAAGTGATACAAGTGATCCCCTAATCAAGTCTAGTGGATCCTCATATTAGTCATGCTCCCACTTAACAAGTGTATACCAAATCAAAAGTGTAGGTGTGCTCTATCTTATCTAATCTAGGATTGATTCATGTGAATCATGCAATTATGATTGCATATAGATTCGAGCAAAGGAGAGAACCTTTGAAAGAGAAGGTACTAGTCATTGAGGACTAATAAAGAGTGAAGAAGATTACTCATGCTTCTCTAATTAATTTGATGTAGGAGAACACATAGGCCATTAGACCTAATGATCTTAGAAGAGATAGTTTGAGCAAGTTATCCCTAGAGGCAGATTGAGAGAGATTGAAGGTGAAGAGTGTAGATAGAGGTGACCATCATTAGTTGAAGAGTATAAATAGGTGTTCAAGGTTATCTGATCATGTATCTATGTGAGTTATTGGTTGTCTAGGGGGTTAGTACCTCTTTACAAGGCAAATCTTGGTAAAGGTCTAGTTGTTATGGGTGCTTACCTAGACAAAGGCAATTTCTCCTTCTGGGATTGGTGTCTCACTAACTTGAGGGATGAGTGTTCCTTGATTAGTGGGTACTAGTCTAAATGTTAGATCTTGTTTTATAGGATTGTAGTCCACCTTGTAGGGTTTAGTGGGTTTTATTTCCTAAGTGGGTTTCCCACATATATGATGTGTTCATGTGATGTACTCTCTTATGTATGTTTTGGATGTATGTGCTTTCATGTTTACATTGCTTGATCAAGTTGATGTATACTGAGTAATTAAGAGTTGGGAATTGAATCAGATTATCTTACATAACTAATTCACCCCCCCTCTTAGTGATTATACCTCTATTATCATCCCTATCTAACTTACTAGGTTAGTGCATTATTACATAGTCAACCCACTCTTAACAAACTAGGTCAGCCCACTACAATGTCATCAGACCCCTACTAGTAAACTAAATCATCCCACTTCTATGTAGTCTACCTTATCACTCTCCCTCACTTGAAGGACTAAGTCAACCAGGTCAGCTCTATTCATCCACAATGATGAATTTTTGACCATTTACCATAAATTCCTTAGGCATTTATTGGTTTAACTCCTTCCTACTCAGTACTTCATTTTACCAGTTTACCTAAAAATTTCCTAGTGTTCATTTTGGTGCCTAAAGTTTGCCTACCAAGAATTTTTATATATTTATCTTTGTTTCAAATTAAAATATTCAAAATTTCAAAATTTTCCAATTGCTTACCTGTGATGCACTTATTTTGACCACTATGAATCCTCCTCATCTCATTTTTCATCTCCTCACCATAATGGCTCTCTAGTCTCCAACTAGGTCTCTTAGAGCTCTATTTTCTCATAATAGTAAAAATAGAAAATGAATTATTTTCACCCTTTGATATTTACTATTCAAAATTATTTACCTCTTAAATATTTATCACCATATTTCATATTTTGATCATATCTTTATTTCTACTAGCTCTTTTTTCCAAACCATAGAATGTTTTGGAATCCTGACATCATAGAGAAACTTTTCACCTATTATATGTCTATGTTGTAAAAATTTCAAAATTTCACTTTTTTTTACCACTCTCTATAGGCTCACCTAATGTTCCCTACATTGGACACATTTACATTTCTTGCATCTCCTTTATCTATAGCACTAAGGTAAGTCAAGGTATGTGTTTTTCAATTCTATCCTTTCATTTATCTTATTTGCTCCTTATTGTAAATGTTTTTTAGCTTTAACATTATGTGTTACTATGTTCTTTTCCCAAAGCACCATCCCGTGTTTCACCTAAGTGACACGTGATGAGATTCAAGTAGGGCATATGTACACACATAATATTGTAAAACTTTATCAATTACCAATGCTTTCTATCTTGTATGAACCCATCAAGTCTCAATATTTTTTGAGTGTATGCCTTAAGGGGTGCACTGAGAAAAGGGTGGGTAGACCATTAGTGATTCTTAAGATTGTTATCCATATACTACAACTTGTTATCAATCCAACCATCTCCTAAACATATTCCCCTAAGCTTTTCATCCTCTTTTATACCCTCTTCTAGTCATTTTTCACCTTCATTAGTACTTCCCTAGCCTAAAATATTTTTTGAAAGTTTATGTTACATTGTCAGTCCCATCGACCTTATACTCTAATTGATAAAACTTATTTAGGGTCTAAGGTATCTCCTAGACAACCTAGATAGGGACCTAATTTATTTTTTTCAATAATGATACAAGGTCAATTGAGTTGGCCTTGTCAGCCTAAACTTTTAGAAAGGAATAGGGTTAGATCCGCATATATAAACACATCCATTTCATAATTCAGAAGGAAGAGAAGAAGAAAATACATATATTTCACATCTACTTATCCACCATTATACTTGAGTATCATATCTTAGGGTTTCATACTTTCTTTGGATATATGGATCTTGTCTTGAGAAGAAGTCTTTTACATGCACTGATAGGTTATGTAGCATAAAGCTGATTTATCCTTGTCATCCTTACATACCAAAAAAACCTCTTGGAAAGAACCTTGGTGAAGGGAGAGATTGAGGCTCAGTGAGTTCATATTCAAAGGTAAGTATTCTTAACATTTTTTCCTCCTTTATAATAGTAGATAGATATGCATTTGCACTTATCTTCCATTTATTAAGATTACATATACATTGATGTGAATATATGTGTTCCATGTATGTTTACTTTTAATATTTATTACCCTAACTTTGTGCCACAATATTTGGTGATCACTAGATTAGATTTTACTTTACTTGTTATTAGTTTAATGAATATGAAAACATAGGACCTACTTAGAGTTCTTGCATAGTTTTTTTTGACTAGAGGCTTTGGAACCCTTCATAATGATATTATTGTGGTAAGAGATCCCCTAGCTAGGTCTAGCATATCCATCTTATTCATGACCCTGAATATCTAATGTATAAACAATCAAAAGTGTAAGTAGGATTTATCTTCTCTAAGCTAAGTTTGATTTATAGATCTATTGCATTTCCCATTGCATAGAAATACTTTTCTTGCAT